>JZKD02S1665415.1:75241-101850 GCA_000966675.3 Picea glauca | reverse complement strand
GGAGTTGGGAAATGACACCAGAATGACCTTTTTTGAGCAGTTTTTCCATGTGATGAGAACTGATGATCTCAGGTGAACCAGCAGTGATGCCTTGAAATTTATATTGGTTGCCTCCTTGATCAAATTACATCGTTAAGTTCTGAAAATCCATGAGAATGGGACCCAAAGTTCTTAGCCAGTCTGCACCCAACACAATGTCGCAACCGCCCATGTCAATAGAAAACATATGGGATTTTAGGTGGTAGTCACTGATTTGGAGATGCAATTTTTCACAACGCTCGCCACATTTCATAGAACCACAATTGGCAATCATGATTTGGAAATTGTTGACAACATGGATGTAGTAATGGGTTTCTTGGGCAAGGCGGCGATGAATAAAATTGTGGGTGTTGCCACTATCAACCAGAATGATGACCTTTCGGTGCTTGATGTAACCGATTAACTTGAGGGTTTGGGGGGTAGAGAAGTCGGTGAGAGCATTGAGGGAAATGATCGGTTCCACTTCAGGAGGGTTTATGTCAGTGATTTCTGGTGACTCGGGCACAAGGGGAGTGTCAACATCTTCTTCCGAAATATCCTCAGAGATGGCCATAAAAAGCTTTTGTTCCTTACATTTTTGGCCTAAGAAATATTTGTGATCACAATTATAATAGAGGCCTTTGAGTTGGTGTTCAGACATTTCATCCTTGGTCAACTTTTGGATTTTTAATGGGGCCGAGGGAGTAGTGGGGTTTACTCGTTTAGGGCGAGGGATGAAGGAAGGCTTACGGTTTTGAGAGGAAACAATTTGTTGTTCTTCTTTATCTTTTTTGGTAGCCTCCACCCAAGTCGTAGGTCGAGCCATGAGGACATGGTCCCTAATCTCCTCCTTGAGGCCACTGATAAAACACTCTCGAAAGAAAGAATCAATCATGCCCTCTGTTCGAAAAGCCAGACGCTCAAATGCAGCTATGAAGTCTTCTACTGTGCCTGATTGCTTCAATTTTGTGAAATGGCCCAAATGGTTGGTGTCAGTGTCAATGCGTTCATAAATCTCAGCCACAAATTGGGTCCAAGCAATATACCCTTGATGGGAATTTTTTCTCCATTGCCACCATTGCCAGCGTTCTTGATCTAGATGGAGAACACCATACTGGAGTTTGGCCAAGTCATCTGTAATGTTGTAGAGAGAGAAATAATGTTCCATTTGGGTGACCCAGCCAGTGGGGTCTGAGCCATCAAATTTGGTTACATCCACCCACGGAAGGCGTATGTCCCGTTGAAAGTGATGGAGTTGAAAGGAATGGGAAGAAATTTCACCTTCAGTCTTTTTATGTGCATCAGGAAAAGAGTCATCGGTAGGGATCTTGAGTTTGGTACAGAGTGATGCAAAGATAGATTCAAGTTGGGTGGTCAGTTTGTGTTTGACTTCCACCATTGCGAATTGCACGGCTACATTTATGGATGCATTTATGGATGCATCACGGGAGGCAATAGTAGCACTGAGTTGTTTCACTTCTTGCTGGGTCTCGAGGAAACCAGATTGCAAGGTGTTGAAGCGAGACTCTAGTTATTGGCTACGG
Organism: Picea glauca; assembly: GCA_000966675.3. Lineage (NCBI taxonomy): Eukaryota > Viridiplantae > Streptophyta > Pinopsida > Pinales > Pinaceae > Picea > Picea glauca. The sequence goes on along the minus strand of JZKD02S1665415.1, from coordinate 100,288 downwards.
GTATGGGCCATGAGGATGGGTGAACTGAAAAGGAAGTAGGTGGGGTCAGAAATTTTTTCATAAAAATGATATGGATGAATGTGATAAGGGAGAAGAGATGAATCTAATGGAATAGGTCTCAAATAATGTTGAAAAAATTTCTAGACTAATGTTGAAATAATGTTCAAATAACAGCTGTGGGGTTATACTTTGGTCTGAAGAATGATGTAGTGTTGAAATCCTCAAATTCTGAACCAGAGAGTATTTACTTAGAAACCCAAACACAGATGCACGGTAATAGATCTCGCCAGTTTAATTTGTTTATGTGTATGTTTATGTTCCCCAAGGATTAGGTATTCAAGGGTTCTATAGACAAGGGTTTGCCCTGTGCTATAGCTCTCTGATATACGTGCAGGTTCCAACAGTAGTACTTGACCCAATATCTCAGGGCACTAACTAAGGAGGATAGACCGTACCCTTAGCCGTACTACCGGACTACCCAGGTACTAGAGAGTATCTTCCTGAGTGTTGTTCTCGGTGACACTATAGCAGTCCGACGGCCGATAGGTTTATCTAAAAAGATCTTCATGAAATCTAGGTAGATCCGTACACAGGTGTTGTCTGATGCGCTACCACTCGAGGGGTACCAACAGGGGTTACAAGGGTGGCCAACAAATGTGCGCTTAAGAACCACTTGTATTTCTTGCGTGTATGAATCCCTCAACCGTGGGTTTATGCACGTAACGATAGATCTCTATGGCTTAAAGACACTGAAATACGTCTCTACCCTGAAAAAAAATGCCCATAATTTCTTCCAAGGAAAGTGCTCTGATACCACTTGCAAGATACTTGATATATAAAATATGCAGAATAGAAATGAAATGATAGAAATGGAAGAATAACAGTAAAATGTCCAACATAATCTTCACAATACACAGAAATGATATACGAAAGAGCAATAGAAATAAAACTTTAATTCAGAAAGCAATGTTCACAGGCCTCTTTGAGGGGGAAACCTCCAGTTGAGAAGTGCTCTGTTACAATAATCTCCAAGCTAGGGTTCTCATACCCTCGACCCTTATTTATACTAAATATATCTATTAAGAGAAGCATCTAGAGGAAGATCCTTCTAGAAGCGAAAGATTCTATTAGGTCTTCTTACATATGCCTTATTCTATTTTATTGAAAGGCCTTATTAATATTGACCTTTAGTACATTCAAATACATTGATCTACCTATGTGCGGGTTAGGACCTTAACAACCTCCCAGCCTTAGACCGTACTGCTCATCATCTCAGCAGTGGGTCACTATTGAGCTGGGACTAAGCTCCACCCCAAGGAAAGGAATTCCTAGGCTAGGCTGAGGTTATAGGGAAAACAACACAGAAATCCAGAAGGATTCTTCCCAAGATGTCATCTTATGCCCACTACTACCAGACTCTCATTCCCCACATGCCTGTTTCGCCCGAGAGTATACACCTTCACAAGAATAGTCCATCATTGCTAACCTGCCTCTCTGGGTCTCGGAAAAAGGTCGGATCAGGAAGTCTCAGAGCCAGAAGCTGCTGCTAGACACTCTCTAGAAGAAACCACTTCCCAACAAACTCTCTCACCTAGAGAGAATTGCCCAAAGGCCTGACAACCTGCCTCTTCCAAAAAAAGTCACCTCCCTCACCTGGAAAGAGGTCATACACAGGTTCAATCACAACTTGCACTGGCCAACAAGCCACGTGTAGTCTAGCTCTACATGGCCACCACAACCAACTGGAAAAACAAACAAGGGCTTCCCAAATAGGCTTAGCAATGGCGCAAGGTCTCACAGGGTCGGTGCTCGAGAACGTGTGACAAAAAATCCACGCAGGGAATGACATAGGTTCCATGGATCAGAAAGGAGAGGGTGAACTCGATCTTTTCAGAAATGAGCACAGGCTTCTCGGCTTTCAGAATAGAGGATTTGCACGGTTTTCTCAAAGCCAAACATATACTTTTCGGATCAAAGGGATGCACAAAGGTTCTCTGTAGAACTTGGGTTAGTCGTACTTCTCAGAGCCCGTACGCGCTCAGGCAATCCGATCAAATGGGAGAAGGAACCCCCTCATGGTACACCCTGGCCATTTTATTCGCATGCACCAGAGTTGACACTTGTCACCCATGGAACTACATGTGTTCCATTCAACATGCTTTCCTTCCCCTTTGGTAGTCCCTCGTCCTTCCCAAAAACTTAGGATAAAATGTCACACTCATATAATACATGTGCCTTTTTGGAATAATAATAAAATATTATTCCTAAGGTTTAAGCCCCTAGGCTTGGCCCTTAGGCTCAACACTTAGCCCCTCTTTCCACCTTCCAACCCCTAATTCCTTGCCTTCTCTATGGAAGCTCAGTCCCCCTTCACTCATTCATTGTGGTTGTTCTACACCTGGCGGTGTTACAATTTTATTAAATGTTCTGCATACATACAAGTACAAAATTAGGCCCTTGGCCTCCAACCCTTAGGCTCTATGACCTAACAATCACATAAGCCCACCGACTTATACAAACTTCGCTCACCAGCCTATAACACATATTTACAATTCATTTCATACATCAGATTTACAATTGGGCTTGGCCTTGGGGAAATTACAATGGATCGTGAGGGGGTTCCTTCTCCCATTTGATTGGACTGCCTAAGCGTGTACGGGCTCTGAGCAGTACGAATGACCCAATTTCTGCAGAGAACCTTCATGCATCCCTGTGATCCGAAAAGTATGTGTCTGGCTCTGATAAAATTGTGTAAATCCTCTGTTCTGAAAGTTTAGAAGCCTGTGTTCATTTCTGAAAAGGTCGGGTTCACCCTCTTTGTTCTAAGCTGTGGAACCCGTTTCATTCCCTACGTAGATTGTTTGTCACAAGTTCTTGGGCACCAACCCTGTCAGACCTTGTGCCATTGCTAAGTCTATTTGGGAAGCCCGTGTTTGTTTTTCCGGTTGGTTGTGGTGGCCACGCAGAGATGGAATGTGTGTGGCTTGCTGGCAAGTGCAAGTTGTGAGTGAACCTATGTATGAACTCTTTCCAGGAGGGAGTTGACTATTGTTGGAAGAGGCAAGTTGCCAGGCCTGTGGGCAATTCTCTCTAGGTGAGACAATTTGTTGGGAAGAGGTTTCATCAAAAGAGTGTCCATCACTAGCTTCAGGCTCTGAGACTCCTTGATCCAGCCTATTGTCGAGATGCAGAGAGGGAGGTTAGCACCAATGGAATATGCTTGTGAAGGTGTATACTCCCAGGTGGAACATGCATGTGGGGAGTGAGAGTCTGGTAGTAGTGGGTGTAAGATGGCATCTTGGGAAGAATCCTTTTGAATTTCTGTGTTGTTTTCCCTATAACCTCAGCCTAGCCTAGGAATTCCTTGCCTTGGGGTGGAGCTTAGTCCCAGCTCGAGGGTGACCCACTATTGAGCTGATGAGCAATGCGGTCTAAGGATGGGAGGTTCATGGAAGGCCTGCACTTGGTTGGTGGAACTTCCACTATTTCAAGGATAAGTACTTGATTATGATTTAATCATGTTTTGCATGACTGTGTTGCTTATGTTATCATGAATTCCGTTGTTTTGATTATGGTAGTAATTCGTATGATTACTCTGTGTTGAATGTGTTTAACTTGTTTTAAATGCATGTGATTAATTATTAGTGAGAATGTTTTTATTCCGTGTAGTAACACCTACATAGTAGTGAGTGAAAGGGGTGTTATAGTTTGGTATCAGAGCCAAGGTTTTGATGCTGAGCCTAAATGGGCTAGTTGAGTGGTCTTTGGACCAAGGGTGTGAGGAGAAATTGTGTCTGGAGGACCAACTTCGAACCCTGGATTGCTCTGTAGTGTCAAGGATTTACTTGATTGTGCTTACAAGCTCAGGAGGTATAACGGTGTTATGAAACTGCAACCAGTGTGTTATAAGTCCACAGGGAGAGAGGACTCCACACCAAAAGTGCTGGAGTGTGAGGATCTGTTCGGGAGGGAAGGCAAACCCTCGTGACCATCAGATCTAGAAAGTGTGTGTAGGGTTTAAATCCCTTTTGGAGTTTCACAGGAGTGTGAAAATCGCGGTACGTGAAATTCAGAATTAGTCAGGACCGTACATCAGAAAGAATGCGTGGAGGGTGATCGACCTTTCACTGACTCGTAACTTGAAATGGTCAAAGGGTGAGTTTGTGAAGATTCACGAAACGTGAATTCACGTTTGGATCACAACCATCAATCTAAGCGAGATCTGGACCATTGATTGTCCAGGAAGAAATCGATGTTTTGGGAGATAGGAAGTGAGGAGAGGTGAACACCTCCGAAACCCAAAATCATGAAACGATCTACACCATAGATCGTAGGAAGGTAGTTGACCTTCATATTTGGCGAAGGAGTAAACCATAAATTTCAGGATTTTAGCCGATGGAAGTTCGAGATATGGGGTGCACGAACTCTTGATGCCCGAAACCCCGAAATGTCGAAAAGATCTGCGTCATTGATCTGAGGAGGGGATCTGACCGTTGGATTCCTTGCTTGGAATGGACATGGGTGCATGAATGCATACCACGTGCTAGTGAGTCGAGAAGATAGGTGAGAGTGGTGGGACCCGAAGATCTCACCGAAGGTGACTTGGACCCTCTTGAATGTACCACATGCCACTGTGGTGAGGGGCGACAGGTGTGTTGTGGGCCCAAAGAATAAAGTAATTCGCGATTTCGGAATTCGAAAAGGAGGAACATGAAGGCTCAACACTCCAACTCATGAAGTCGTGAGTTGGCGAAGAAGTGATAGCACTTAGACCTAGCCTACGGTCATGCGTAGTAGGCGTTAGCGAGGAGGGAGCCATACCCGCATCGCATCTCGAGTATCGGTGTTTGGAGGAAATGAGTCGAGGGTCTTTGACTCACGAACTCACGAGATTGCGAGTTGCGAAAGGGTGACTTTGGTTACAAAGATTTAACAGTTGGATCTTCGTGGACCGAGATTCTGAAGTTTCGAAGTCCCGGAATTTGCAGAGCTAGACAGATCTCAAAAAACTTGTGAAGTCAAAATGTTTTTCTTGTTCATAGTGGCTTATCAATGTTGTAATTTTTCTTGAAGGTTTAAGGGCCTGACAAACTTTAGTTGACTGCATGTTGTGTGTGCATATTTCAACGAGTGTTAGGGCAGCCAAAAACTGACGCCGAGTATGGAATTGGAAGAGGGGCAGATTGCCTCCGAAACAGAAGATGAAAGAGAAGGAAAGGATGTTAACCTGGGAGTCGAAGGAACAAACTCTAATGGGTGTGGAAAAGAGATATATAAAGAAGGACACATGATGAAACTCATTGAAAAGTTGCAGAAAGGTACCCAGGCCCACTAAGATGATAGCCAAAAGCTCATGAAAATCAGGGATCGACAGGGTTAATCAACTTAAAAATGTTGAAGAGCCTGGAAAGAATAGAAAATAAATTGGAAAAAGAGAGTGACACAAGTAGATCAAGAAGTGTTAGAACCCCTGAGAGGAGAAGAAGATCGAGGAGTGGTAGCAGACATTACCGTCTCTCCCCAAAGCATTCCGGTAAGGAAACACATAGTATTTCAAGCCCGTCCCCTACCAAAAAGCACCGAAAATATGGAAAGGATGAATTGAAAGGGGAGATGAACAAGATTAAGCATCCAACATTTGATGGAGAACATAAGAAGGAGGAAGATGGCGAGACATTGTTGCTTGGAATGAGGAAATATTTCCAACTGCAGAATTATTCCACCCATGCAGAAGGAAGAATTGCAATGTATCAACTGAAAGGAAAAGAATCCATGTGGTGGGATCAGTTTGTGCAAGTGCAACACATCAGAGAGAAAGAATTCACTTGGAAGGAATTTAAGAGGTATTTTGAGAAGAAATACCTGACTAAAAGGTACTATGACAGAAAGATGAAGGAGTTCTTCCAACTCAAGCTAGGCAGCATGACTATTGATGAGTATGAACAAAGTTTTCTGGAACTACTGAAATATGTTCCATTCATCAAAGAAGAGGTTGTCGAGATTCAAATATATCTGAGTGGATTTCCACCTTCCATGGGTGACAAGATTCAGTATGATGATCCTAAGACTATGGAAGAAACAATAAGAAGGGTGAAATGCTTACATGAACAACAAGGAGAAAGGCATATCCTTCGGAAGGCTTGGATTGATCAGAGGAAGTTTAAGAAGGAATAGAGGCAGAAGGGAAACAATCCTTCCTTTTTTAGAAACAGTCTTTAGGGATAGCCATCGTTTAGAGATCTAAGAATGACTGAAGAGGGAGCACAAAGACAGAGATAGACGCCCATTCAGTGTTGGGGTTGTAAAGGAAACCACAAGTATAGAGATTGTCCCCATAAAAATGGTAAGGCGATAATTGTTCATACTATTCAACAAGATGAAATAGTGGAGGATATGGGCAGCAGAATGCTAAGGATCTACGCAGCCTTGGACAACAAGCAAGTAGAATTTCAATCTCACATGATTGAAGTGGAAGGTATGATTAACAACCGACCACTAATTATTTTAATTGATTCAGTGGCTAGCCATAGTTATGTAGATCCTAGAGTGGTGGACAGTTTGCATCTAATGAGAAGGAAACATGAAAATCCTTGGCTAGTGAAGTTGGCCACAGGAACCAAAAGGAAGGTCAATGAATTGGTTAAGTCATGTTCAGTCTATGGCTGAATTGAACATTCTTCCTTTAGGCTCATACGATTTCTTAATTGGGATGGACTGGTTGGACCAGCACCATGCCCTTCTGGACTACTGTAACAAGAGGTTTACATGCCTGAATGAAGAGGGAAATCAGGTAACAGTCCAAGGAATTCCCAGAGCTGTGGCTGTTAGGGAAATCTCAGCCATGCAGATGAAGAAATGTTATCGAAAAGGTTGTCAATTATTTGCAGCTCGGGTGGAAGAAGCATCCTGAGATGTAGTCTCAAATATGGAAGACCACGAGGTACTCAAAGAGTTTAAGGATGTATTTCAGGAGGTACCTAGACTACCTCTGAAGAGGGACATCGATTTTTCTATAAATTTGATGACGGGAGTAGCTCCAGTTTCGAAGGCTCCTTATAGAATGAGTATGCCAAAGATGGAATAGTTGCAATTGTAGCTCGAAGAGATACTAAAGAAGGGATACATTCTCCCCACCATGTCACCATGGGGTGCCCCATTCCTATTTGTGAAGAAGAAATATGGGACGCTGAGACTGTGCATTGATTTTTAGCAGTGTAATAAGGTCACTGTCAAGAACAAGTATCCTCTGCCAAAGATTGATGATCTTTTTGATCAGTTGAAGGATGTGAAAATATTCTCAAAAATAGACCTCAGATATGGATATCACCAAGTGAGAATAAATGATGAGGACATCAACAAGACCACCTTTAGAACAAGGTACGGTCATTATGAGTTCACAGTGGTGCCGTTTAGATTGTCAAACACACCTGTTGTTTACATGTGCTTAATGAATGGAGTGTTCAGAGATTATTTGGACAAGTTTGTCATAGTCTTCCTGGATGACATCTTGGTGTATTCCAATTTAGAGGAAGAGCATGAGCAACACCTAAGAATGGTGCTACAAGTGTTGAGAAATCACCAACTGTACACCAAGCTGAGAAAGTGCTCATTTTATCAAAGGAAGATCCATTACTTGGGACATATTATTTCATAAGAGGGGATCGTTGTGGAACCTGAAAAGGTTGAGGCCATCCAAGAATGGACAGTGCCAAGGAATGTGGCAAAAGTTAGATCTTTTATGGGTTTGGTAGGCTACTACAGAAGGTTTATAGTTGGATTCTCAAAGATAGTTCACCCTATCACTTCCTTGCAAAGGAAGGAGAAGAAGTTTCAGTGGACTGAAGAATGTGAGAGAAACTTCCACGATTGAAGCAGTTGCTAACTAGTGCTCCAATCCTGAAGATTGCAGATCCAAATAAGGATTACATAGTGTGCACCGATGTGTGTAAGGAGGGGTTGGAAGGAGTTCTCAGCCAAGAGGGATTTATAATTTGTTATGAGTCCCGAAAGATGAAAGAGCATGAAAGGAATTATGCCACTCATGATTTAGAGCTAGCAGCAATCGTCCATGCCTTGAGGAAATGGAGACATTACCTCCTGGGAAAAAGATTCGAGTTGAGAACAGACCATAATGGTCTGAAGTATTTATTTGATCAACTGACTTTAAATGCCAGGAAAACTAGATGGCTGGAGTTTCTATGTGAATATGACTTTGATATCAAGCATATCAAAGGGAAATAAAATAAGGTGGTTGATGCACTTAGCATAAAAGTGCATGAATTACATGCTACAACCATTAGCATGTACAGGACTGAGATTAAGGATAGAATTTTGGAAGCTCCAAATGTTGATTTGCAGTATAGAGCTCTGATAGCAAAGCTATAGCAGTGTGAGAGACCACATATCCAGGGAAGTTACACCTTGGGAATTGATGGATTACTTTTGTATAAAAATAGAGTGTATGTACCCAATGTCCAAGAATTGAAGCTGGAAATTCTAAAAGAAATGCATAATGTGGCTTATGTTGGACATCTTGGATATCAAAATACTATGGAAGCAGTCAAAAGCCACTATTTTTTGCCGGGTATGAAGAAAGAAATCGCTAAATACATCGCCATATGTATGGAGTGCCAGAAGGTTAAGGCTGATCATAGGCACCCAACAGGGTTGTTGTAGCCTTTACCCATTCCTGAATGGAAATGGGATGTGGTAACAATGGATTTTATCACTGGACTACCTAGAACAAGAAAGCAGCATGATTCAATCATGGTGGTGGTGGAAAAGCTTACTAAAGCTGCCCATTTTATTCCACTGAAAACCACCCACAGGGTAGTTGATGTTGTTGATATATTTTTAAAAGAAGTTGCACGCTTGCACAGAATTCCTAAGACAATTGTGTCTGATAGGGACCCGAAATTCACTTCAAATTTCTGGAAAGGACTATTCAAAGGATTCAAAATGAATCTGAACTTTAGTATAGTGTATCATCACGAGTTTGATGGTTAGACAGAGAGGGTGAATAGGGTAATATAAGACATACTGAGAATGTATGTGATGGATAAACCATCAAGGTAGGAAGACTACCTAATTTTGGTAGAATTCACCTACAATAATGGGTATCATGCATCGTTGAAGATGAGCCCATTCAAAGAACTTTATGGAAGAAAGTGCAACACTCCAGTGAGCTGGGATAATCCAACTGATAGAGTAGTTGTTGGGCCTGAACTGCTCAAAGAGATGGAAGATCAAATGATAAAAATTAAACAAAATCTGAAAGCTACCCAGGATAGGCAGAAAAGTTACACTGACAATAACAGAACCCATAGAGAATTCAAAGTGGGTGACCATGTTTTCCTGAAAGTGAAAACTAATAGGAGTTCCCTGAAGCTGGGAAGTTGTGCCAAGCTGGTAGCAAGATTTTGTGGGCCATTTGAGATCCTGGAAAGGATTGGGCCAGTTGCATACATGCTTGCACTACCTGCATCTATGACTGTACATAATGTATTTCATGTTTCACTGCTTAAGAAATATGTACCTGATGCTAATCATGTTATCGATTGGAATGTGATTCAGATGGAACTAGAAGGTGTTCTGCAAGTGCATCATGTGCACATATTGGACAGGAAAAGCAAATAGCTCTGGAATCGAGCTATAGAGCTTGAAAAGGTCCAGTGGACTTGGTACGGTCCTGCGGATGAGACATGGGAGCATGCAGATATTATGCGGGTAGAGTACCCACATCTTTTTGAAAATCTTGCGGATGTTGTGTAAAGTTGCACCCAAGACAGTGCAAAAATAAGGGAGGGGGATTGTAATGTCCCCAAGTCTGAGCCCAGTTGTAAATATGATGTATGAAATGAATTGTAAATATGTTTTATAGGCTAGTGAGCCAAGTTTGTATAAGTCAGTGGGCTTATGTGATTGTTAGGCCAGAGAGCCTAAGGGTTGGAGGCCAAGAGCCTGATTTTTTACTTGTATGTATGCAGAACATTTAATAAAATTTTAAACACCACCAGGTGCAGATTGACCATGATGAATGAGTGAAGGGGGACTGAGATTCCATAGAGAAGGCAAGGAATTAGGGGCTGGAATGTGGAAAGAGGGGCTAAGTGTTGAGCCTAAGGGCCAAGCCTAGGGGATTAAACCTTGGGAATAATATTTTATAATTATTCCAAAAAGGCACATGAATTATGTGAGTGTGACATTTTATCCTAAGTTTTTGGGAAGGACGAGGGACTACCAAACAGGAAGGAATGCATGTTGAATGGAACACATGCAGTTCCATGGGTGACAAGTGTCAACTCTAGTGGATGCAAATAAAACGACCAGGGTGGACCGTGAGGGGGTTCCTTCTCCCATTTGATCGGATTGCCTGAGCGTGTACTGGCTCTGAGCAGTACGACTGACTCGAGTTCTATAGAGAACCTTCGTGCATCCTTGTGATCCGAAAATTATGTGTCTAGCTCTGAGAAGACCGTGTAAATCCTCTGTTCTGAAATCCAAGAAGCCTGTGTTCATTTTTGAAAAGGTCGGGTTCACCCTCTCCGTTCTGAGCCATGGAACCCGTGTCATTCCCTGTGTGGATTGTTTTTCACACGTTCCCGAGAACCAACCCTATGAGACCTTGCGCCATTGCTAAGCCTGTTTGGGAAGCCCATGTTTGTTTTTCCGGTTGGCTATGGTGGCCACACAGAGCTGGACTTCATGTGGCTTGCTGGCCAGTGCAAGTTGTGAGTGAACCTATGTATGACCTCTTTCCAAGTGAGGGAGGTGATTGTTGTTGGAAGAGGAAGGTTTTCAGGCTTGTGGGAAATTCTCTCCAGGTGAGAGAGTTTGCTAGGAAGCGGTTTCTTCTAGAGAGTGTCCAACACCAGCTTCGGGCTCTGAGACTTTCTGATCCGACCTATTGTCGAGACCCAGGGAGGGAGGTTTTCACCGATGGAATGTGCTTGTGAAGGTGTATACTCCCAAGTGGAACAAGCATGTGGGGAATGAGAGTCTAGCCTAGCCTAGGAATTCCTTGCCTTGGGGTGGAGCTTAGTCCCAGCTCGGGGGTCTCCCACTATTGAGCTAATGAGCAGTGTGGTCTAAGGATGGGAGGTTCATGGAAGGCCTTCACTTGGTTGGTGTAACTACCACTATTTCAAAGATAAGTATTGGATTATGCTTTAATCATGTTTTGCATGACTATGTTGCTTATGTTATCATGAATTCCGCTGTGTATATGAATTAATATTAAATAGTACTAATTGTTGATTATGGAAGTAATTCATATGAATATTCTGTGTTGAATGTGTTTAACTTGTTTTAAATGCATGTGATTAACCATCTCTGATGGAACCTCAACTAAGAAACTTACCCTTTACCCACCAGATAAACCATCTTCAGACTCATAAACACCTTCCTAGATACCAGATAGCGATGATGAGGCTATCCAACCCCTTATGTCTCTGGAACAAGCCTCATGAGGCACGAAAGATGATCTTATTTTCCACTTCCTAACACACTCTAAACCTACCCCATCTATTCTTCCCTTGAGCATGTCATGGACCAACAATTTCAGGAGAGATTTTCATTAAAAGAAATGGAGAAAATGGAACCAATAATACAAATAGATGTTACTCCTACCACCCAAAGTATATCAATTGAGATCCATCCTGAGAATATGTTAAATATTAACGCTAATATAGATCCATGTCAACGGGACTAGCTTGAAAAGTGTTGCAGAACCATAGTAAAGCATTTGCATGGGACTATACTAATATGAAGGGAATCCACCCTAGTCTTTATACTCATCACATATATACCAAAGAAAGTGATATACCTATCTGACAACCCAATGTAGAATGAACCTAGCCCTGACAAATATTTTTAAGGATGAGTTGCAGAAATACACATGGATGAATTCATAGTCTATAGGAATACTTTCGAGGAGGAATTGAATAACGTTGAAAAATTTTTAATACGATGCCAAGACACTAACCTCTCCCTTAGAAATAAAAAATGGCAGATTCTTCTTACTGAGGGAATTGTTCTCGGGAATCATATATCACCCACTGATATCAAAGTAGATCTCCCAAAAATTGAATTCATATGGAAGCTCCCAATTCCATCTAGATGAAAAGAGGTACGTAGTTTCCTTGGACATGCATGATACTATTGTTGGTTCATTGAAAATTTCACTAAGATTGCCTCACCATTATTGCAACTTCTTTCTAAGTCTATGGATTTTTCTTAGGATACTAATTTTCAAAAGGGCTTTGACACCTTGAAGGAGAAATTGTCCATCACACCTATTTTAAGGGGAAGAAATTGGTATTTTCCCTTTCACATCTCCACTGATGCATCAGATACAACCATTGAAGTTGTACTAGTTCAAAAAGGAATATCAAAAACCTTATGCCATCTACTACATTAGAAAAAGTATTACCCCCACCAAACAAAAGTATACCATCACAAAAAAAATAAAAAAATTAGTTGTCATCCATTCCATCAACAAGTTTCATCACTACATTATTGGCTTCCCCATGTTCATCCATACAAACCATTTTACGATTCAGTACCTTATGAATAGGCCTATCACTAATGGTAGGGTGGATAGATGGCTATTGTTTTTGCAAGAATTTGACATCACGATCCTTGATAAACTGGGGAGAGCAAATGTAGTTGTTGACTTCCTCTCCACACTTACCAATGAAGGAGATGTGGCACTAGTGGAAGATACTTTTCTCGATGAACATTTTTTTTCCTTATCTATTAAACCTCCATCATTTTCATATATTGCTAACTATTTAGTTGTAGGGGAGATTCCACAACATTTATCACCAAAATAACGCCAAAACGCTTTTAGATAGAGAGCTATGTATTCATGGATTGAAGGACATCTATTCCACACAAGACCTTATTTTATCATTCGACGATGTGTCAGGGAGGATGAAATTTACAATATACTTAAATCCTACCATGATGGGCCATGTGGGGGAAATTTAGTCAACAAAATAACTACAAATAAAGTACTCCACTTAGGGAACTACTGTACTATCATCTTATAGGATGCCAATAATTATGTTAATGTGTTACATTTGTCAATAAATGGTCCACCCTATTCAATCGGATGAGATGCCACTTTAGACATAGCTCTTAATCAATACATTTCAAAAATGGGCTCTTGATTTTGTTGGACCCATCAATCCTTAGTCAAAACAAAAATCATGCATTTTAGTTGCACTTATTATGTCACCAAGTGGGTTGAAGCCAAGGCTTCTCCAAGAGAAATGGAACAATCAATAACTAATTTTGTTTATGAGGAATTTGTTTTTTGATTTGGATTTCCTCAGGATATAGTCATCGATCAAGGACCACAATTTACATCTGAACTTATCAAAAATATCACGTACCAATTTAAGATTAATAATTGAATGACTACCCCCTATCATCCACAAGAAAATGGACAAGTGGAAGTGAAAAACAAAGTGCTAGAAGCCATCCTGACCAAGGCCATTCCCCAACATCATAAAGATTGGGTTGACTGCTTCCCTAAAGAACTATGGGCTTATAGAAATACATGGAGAAACACTACAACATTCACTTCCTATGAACTTGTTTATGGGAAGCATGTGGTCCTCCCCATTGAATTTGAAATCAAGACTTTGAGACTGCATTACAAGTAGGACTGGAACTCTCAGAAGCTTAGAAAAACTGATTGGATCCCATTAATGAGCTCGACGAGATCCATCAAGTTTCTCTTCAACATACATACCTCATTCAACAACAAAGAGACAAATGGCATGACATGTATCAAGAAGAATATATTTAAGGAAGGGTATTGGGCCCTTCTGTTTGACTCCATATAAAAGGATTTTTGAGGAATTTTTAGTACTCGTTGGATGGGACCTTATGAGATCAATACATTCTATGATAATAGCTCTATTAAGTTCAATATTATCAATGAAGCAAGGACCCCAATAATGGCCAATGGCCATAGACTGTGGTTGTACCATAAGTTAGCTCTTCAAAGGAGGAGTTTATTCAAAACTTGATTAGACAAGATGATTTGAAGATTCTAATCCTAGTGCAAGAATTTCCAGGGCTTGGTTCCCCCTCGTAGTCCCATCAAAGAAATAAAAAAAAAAAAATAAAAAAAAAAATTAAAATTAAAAAATGGAAAAAATGAACAAAAGATAAAAAAGAAAAAAGAAAAATCTAGGGGTGAAAACCTATTTCAGGCATCCCTGGGCCTAGCAACACTACAAAGGTAGGTTACTGGTTGGTGTCTCTAGGGTAAATAATCTCCAATTGTGAAAACATTTCTTAGATGCAATTGGGAAAGATCTTCTTGAAAACTAGTCCTCTGGTGGGTAGAGCTTGTAAGGGAAAGCAGAAGAAGAAACAAAATGAGAAAAAGAAAATTCCTACAAAATATTAACTCACTGACTCCATGACAAGGTTTTGTATGGTTTTAGGTTTTACTACCAGATTCACTTATGTAGTCTCTATATCAAGTAACAACCCTCTAGCCCTATGCACAGATAGAATGTCTTCAATAACTATCCTTCCAATGAATCCATGTTATTATACGACCTACACATCTATACACCTATGACACTTAGTTTTCAAATATATTCTTCTTTGTTACATCACCTTCTGTCAATATTGTTTTCCATAACTAGCCCTATTTTTAAGCACTACCATGCATTGAATTTTTTTCTCTTGATTGTAACACTTACCAACACTAGAATACAACCACAAGGTTTATCTTACCACCAAATTATAAACCCAATCCCCATAAATTTACTTGTCATTGGAAAGAAGTTTGGACAAAGATTAAGTCAAAGTTCCTTATTTTGATCAATTCCAGTACACTTACCCCTATAGTGCCATAGCAGATGATCATGTTAATCATCTCTTTCTTGATTGTGAGATTTTTATCTAAACTCTTTACTATCTAATTCCTTTTTTTCTTGAAGATAACATTTCCAAGGTATGGTTACCATGGCATTTTAGCAAAGGGACAATGTTTACCACTTCCACATGCTCAACTATCATTCCAAGTTTTCAGATTAAAACATTTAAGAGTTGCAGTATTCTTTCCAATTGAAAAACCAATCCTGTACTATACCACCAAAAAGATTCCCTCTATGATCTTAGTTATCATCCAAACAAAAAGGGCACTCTATACTTCTTTCAATTCAAATTTTGTAGTGAAACATTGATCTGTGGAGATTATTTCCCATCACCAGGGATTGGGTGCAAGCTAGGTTTTAAAGGTAAGAATTAAATTATTCCAAAGATAAATAACCTCAACGTTATACTTGAAAAATTCATCCCAACATATGCATTGAACAAAATTAAAAGAAACGGGATCTCCTGTGATATTCTCCAAAACTTACAAGTCATATTTGAGTTGCAGTCTTGTAACAAAGAGTGACCTTGGGGTTGATGGACCATTACCAACTTTTATTAAAATTCTTCATCCTCTTCCGTTTTCCTAGTTGCATTCTGGATAGTCCATCAAAATTCGATCATGGAATGAAAATATGAGTTCCTCCTAACAATCTTAACAAAAATTCCCTCACTTCCTTGTTTCCAATAAACCATCATTTGAAACTTGAAGTGCAAGTTGTTGGGACCTTATGGTTTGCATTGCATGTTGAAAATGGCTCTATAATTTAGCATAGAACTATAAAATTTTGTACTTCCCTTTCACTCTATTCGTAGCTACAACTTCACTCTATTTTTAGCTACAATATTTCCATTCCACTCTATTCAAAGAATTAATTTTCATTTTTCCTCATTACATTTTGTGGCCTGGAAACTACACTAATTGTGAGTCTTGAGGTACCTTTCACCATTCCATAGCAGAAATACAAAGGCATGGTTGCAATTAAATACAAATTTTTTTATGACCCACACAAAATTTTTCATGGGGTCATTCAAACAATTCAACATAGGGGAGGATTCTCCATACATATCAACATGGAGAAACTATGTCATGAAATGATCATGATTGCTTTGGAGGCATAAAAAGAAATTGGATATGTTTCTTATGGATTGCCAAGGGAGAAATATATTTTTAACTTTAAAATATATTGACCCTTTTGGATATTTTTTCTTTGAGACTATATGTACTATTTTGTGAAGATTATAACCACTGGGGTTGTTGGAATATCAATAATTGATGGTTTATCACACATCTACTGGGTTTAGTAGGTCGATAGGTCCACCTACATCTGGACACAGTCAGTTGGGAGATCAACCAACACACCACACCAATCGGTCGGGTAGTCAACATGGCTATCAGTCAGATAGTAGACCAGTAATCGAAGATATCTGGGAAATGGATCAACCAACCCTATAATCGACTATTATTTCGATGGATAGTCATTAATCGAGTCTTGTCGAGCTGACTTGACAGAGTGGATTTTTTGGAGCCAAGTATAACCACCGATGATTATATGTGAGAAAGATATTATGGATTTTGTGGTAGTCAGTTATATCTAGAGACTATAAAAGAATACACCTTGGATCATTATAAAGAAAAGAGTTTGAATTGTGAATGGAGATTCCACAATAGATCATGTAGATCAAGATGCACAATATGCACTTTGATGTTCTAATCATAGTACTATGTTCTTAAGTGCTCTAATGGTGTCTTTAGGCGCCACTTTTTTTCTTCGAAATTTATTGTCCCTCTTCGATTATCTATAGTATTTTGTTATTGTTTCATACTGTGTTCCATTTTCTTTACTCAACATGGTATCAAAGTTGATGGTTTGAAAACCTCAAACTGTAGTATGAAAACCTTGTTGAGTCAGATTTGTTGCGTGAATGACTCTGGGTGGGTGGTTTGTTGATTGGAACTTATTGAAACAAAACCAATCTATATAAGATATCAAATATGGCTTCGAAGATAGATCATGTTATTCTGAATGGATCAAATTATGTAGTATGGGTGCATGATATGGAAGTTTTGTTGAAAATTAAGGGACTGTGGTACTATACCAAGGTTGTGATTCAAGATCCAACATATGATTTGGAAAAAATATATATTGATGGAAAGAATGACGAGGTTGTAGGGGTCATCACAACCTACATCTCATGGGAGAAGCAGAAGACCTTTTTCAACTAAGTCAACGAAAGCCACATCATGCAGTTGGAGAAAGAGTTGATATCTCTTGATCCTCATTTCTTCGAGAGAATAGAGGACTATTTAGCACATGTTAAGGAACTCAAGTTGAATTTGAGTGAATGTGGAGAGAACTACAAGAAGAAGGATGGACAACTAATTGAATTGGTCCCAATAAATTAGAGAACACAATTTTATGTGTTCGTATTGGCCTTCCATACCAACTGGAACACATGCAATAAATATGGTAAGGACTACTCCTTTAAATCTTTTTGTGAACTTTTGATTACTGATCAACATAGATTTATTGAAGAAGGAAAGCTTGGTGGTAAGAACCAGGCTCACTTACTCAAGGGTAAGGGAAATATGGATTCCAGGAATAGAGTGTAGAATGATGCTTTTGCACAGAAACTTGCATATAATGATCAAGGACCCCAGAGACAACCAAAACAAAGTAAAAATAAGAATACATGTTAGTAATGTGGAAAGAATGGAATTGTCAATAATAAATTCTTCAAGAAGCAAAACGATTTAGAGGATAAGGTTAGGAGGCTTAAAGGATATGTGTCAATTGTTCATTGACCCACTAATAATTTCACCTTCCAAGTCGGGACTTCTTAGGCCTTTATGTCTCACAATGTGTAGAGAGAATGGGTTGTCGACTCTAGGGGAACTCATGATATGGTGAAGGATGCCACTTTATTCATGATATTGAATAAATCCAAAGAAAGTAGAATCTATGTTGTTGATGATTTTGATTTGGATGTTGTTGGTTAGGGTCATGTAGCTTGTCAACATGGTAAAATTGTCAATGTCTATCATGTTCTCAATCTTAGTGCCAATATGTTGTTTGTTTCTTAGTTGAATTAGACAAATAATATTGTGGAATTTTGTCCAAATCAACTCTATGTTCAGTATTTGAAGAAAGGGAAGTCAATTGGCACTGATGGGATCCTAGAACTGACAGACAACTTACACAAGTTTCATGACTCAACTCAATCGGAATCTGAACCGACTGCACTTTTTTCTCACACTGATGATAGAAGTCAAATTTGGCATGAACGACTCATACACCTGAATTTCTGAAGTATGTAGGAACTGGAAACTCAAAACATGGTTGTTGGTTTAATAAAGGTGTTTCCCCAAGAAGGTGTTTCCCCCAAAAGGTGTTTCCCCCTGAAGATGTATGTAAGGATTGCATACTTGGGAAGCGTCATCAGGAACCTTTCAACTTTGGACAAGAGTGGTGAGTGAAAAACCTACTAGAACTAGTTCAAAGTGATTTTTGTGCTATCAATTTACCTTCACTAGAAGGTGCAAGGTATATTTTGATTTTCATTGATGATTTCTCTCATTTCACATGGGTATTTTCCCTAAAGAATAAAAATGTTGTTTTTGAGAAGTTCAAATAATTTCATACCTTTGATGAAAATAAATGTGGTCAACCCATCAAGTGTTTGATATCAAACAATGTTGGTGATTATATCAATTGAACATTTGAAGAATACTTAGTTCGATTTTGTATTAACTGGAACCGGTTGGTTCCTCACACACCTCAATAGAATGGAGTTGCAAAATGCAAGAATCGTACATTAGTCAAAATGGCTAGATGTCTTATGTAAGTGAACGTTGGTATGGAAATAAACCCTCTATTGGCCACCGTCATGTGTTTGGATGTGTTTGATGGGCCCACATTCTTTATTATTGTCAAAATAGACTAGATGCAAAGAGTCATCCTTGCATCATGATGGGATACTCTAAAGAATTGAAATCCTATCGACTTTTTTATCCTATTTGACGACAGATTATTATTTGACATAATGTTCGGTTTGCTGAGATGTCTTCTAGAGTTAATTTTATCAATGCCTCCTCTGTATTGTTGTAGGATTCTCCCTTTGATGTTTTCTTGGACACTATTTATCATTCTCCCCTCTTCACGCCTTTGACTGGTCCATAGAACTTTCTACATGTTTCAACTTCATTGTCGATCTTTGAGTCAACTAGTCTGAAGTCTTCTATTTCGACTAGTCCACTAACTGTAAAACCTATGAATTATGATCAACCTGTTTAAGTGAACCATAGTTCACCTATTTCTTGTCTACCCTGATGGGCATATTGTTCCAATAAAAAGTTTCCATTTATTCTTGCTTCAAACAAAAACATGTTTCAACCATTCCAGTTCCTCTCCACTTATTTCCTCTTCCAGCAGTTAGAAAATTTGGGTCATCTCTTATAGTTCATAATATCTTTCTCATTGTTAGAAATTCCTATGTTCTTTTATCTCATACACATCAATTTTATACCTCTAGCAGTATACATTTGATTGCATGGATGCTAGTTCAATTCACAGTACCAATCTCATCTCTTACAAAGCAACAACATTTCAATATCCTTTGATATGGTTCATAACACATGGTTCTCATCTTTCAATTTATTTAATATGTTTAAATCCGAACATGCATCACTCTGTAAGTGCCAATCAAAATTTTCATTAAGATAACTTGAGGTAAAACTCAAATTTTAAGTCTTTTTTTTTTACGTTGAAAATATGGAAATTAAGATAACAACTATTTTAAACTTGTGATTTCAACCACTCATGAACCACCTTGAAAAATCATTATTCTCGCATGCTTAAGACTATTTTTCACGTATAACATATTCCTCTCACACAGTGCCATTTTTTTCATAAGTTAGCACCATCGTACATCACCATACTTTGACTTCTTTCACGTGATTCGACTTCCTACATGCAAGTCATAGTCCAAAATATGATTAGTCCATGAAGCAAGCAAAGTCCTCTGATTTGGAAATATTAAAAAGGTAAAAACATAGCTGATTTTATTTTATTTTAATAGCTAGATATGAGTTATTAAAAGGAGACAACACATCCCATATTTCAAAACAAAAATTTGTTCAAATTTTCCAAGAAATTGTATAAGAAAGCTAACTTATTTTATGTGCTTAATAAGACATTGATAAAGAAAATTAAAACCAAAATAGAGGAGGATACATTTTGGAATAAATATTTTAATAGATGTTGCTACCTATCTCTCAGATAGTTAATGGATCACTTTTCTCTAATTTTGGAAGATGTTAGTTGCCTCTCTAACTTGCATGAGGACATGAAAAATATCTAGTGTGGGGGAGATGTTGGGTTGTTGATTTGACACCTTTTTCACCTTTAGAATTACTTATTTTCTAATCATTTCATGCATTTCCTCCATTGAACCATTACCATTTTTACCTTATTTCCCCATGAATGCACCAATACAAACATCCAAGCATTAAGTGTTTATGATCCATAAATGAGAGGCTTATAGCCTCACCATTTCACCAACACAAAAATACCTATGAAACAAATATAACTTTAACTCTTTTGATGGTGGAAAATACTCAACAATCCAAACCACAAGTTGATTCATTCCAAATAGAAATGAATTTGGTTACCCCGAAGGTCAATTTAGAAACAAATGAGTAGGAAATATGTGACAAGTTGGGTCGGAGGCAATGTAAGTAAAATATATCCAAAGAGAATTGGCCCATGTTGTGTTAGAGGTAATGCAAGTCAACCAAGGGATGATTGTTGGTTGAATGAGGAAGGGATTTCAACCAAAGGGGAAGATAAGTTGAAGTGGGTCAACGCATGGGAAAAATGAATAAAAAGAGGTAGATTCGACACCTAAATGTAGAGGGAAAACTTGGTTAATTCGAATTTAGTGACCAACAACTGAAATGAGAGTATGCGGGGCACATTTAATGACCAAAAAAATGCAAAAACGTTTAAAGAGATATTTCAACAACCCACACTGGATAAAAAACATCCAAGGGAGATTTTTCCAACCCATGGTGAGTTGAAATATTGTGAAGTTCATTTCATCATTCGACAACAAAGAAAAATGTATGGGAAAAATTGTTGGCCAACGAGTGGGAAACAAGTTTATATGGTCTTTGGGAAGCTAATAAATTCCCTGAAAATTCAAGACTTTAATATATATACCACCTATGATTTATGCGAGAAACAAGAATGCCCCAACAAGTCAAGGATGATCCCAACAACTCAAAAATGAAATAAGAAGCCCCCAATGATGTAACAATGACTTGAGAAGTAGGGTCATCAATTTCCAACCTCATAATCAATGTACAAGCGTGGTTAAAGAGTTGTTCGTCTGTATATTAACCCATGAGAACCATATTAACATAAAACTATCTCACCTAAACGACATGAAGTTCTCGTCATTAAAAAATAAATAGACGGCCATTAAATTATAGTGGACAACAATTACCATTCATAAACAATCACAACCACAACAATCATCACACATAAACCCATAATTTACCCTAGAAACCCAAATGGGAAAAGCAACATTCTTTTGGCTTTAGTTAGTCTCTTTATTATTTGACAATGGGAAAGTTGTAGGATCTCCGATACATATCTATGCTCCTTAGTGACATATGAGCAACATCTCTATATAATTCACAACCAAAGAACTTATTTCTCATTATGGGGATACATGATATAGAATGTTTAGTCGACTGGGAGGATAAGTGGAAGGTTAGGTGCCCCCAATGCTTCAACTTCTCTCCAATCCACTTCTCCTTCTTTTGTTTTCTTGTTTTTCTTTTCTCCTATATGGAAAAGTTTTTATAAATACAATAATATACTACCCATATTTACATACATTACATACGAAATTGGATGTCAATCATGATGGCATGCAACCCTTCACGCCAACATGTCGATCTCCTTTGTCTTCCATAGCCTTAAACTTTTCATTTGTTGATCATATTAAAGTCTTGAGATGATATCCAATTTTTCTTGTTGGATCTGATTCAGATAACACATACCCATTGAGAGGATTTTTGTCCCCAAAATCTGCCAAGGATAGATGAGGGAACTTGATTGCAATCTAGTTACTCTCATACCACTTCACTTTCCTTGTAGGTTGTCCCTTGAGACCAATCCAGGGATGATTTTAAGGATGGAAATTTATTTTAAAATGTAGAAACCTTGGCGAATCTTACTAATCCTTCATATGCCAACTATAAATGTTTGGTGATATTTTTGGAAAAATATTCAAATTTATAAGGATTTTATATAGTTTTTATAAAATTTTGGCAATTTTTAAGGTAAAATAATTGTATCCTATAGAATTTCGGCGAATCATTTTTAAAATAGCCAATCTCTTTTTTGGAAAAACGATGGAAAATTAGCCCATGAGAGAAATTTAGCCCCTAAAATCATCTCTGGACCAATGTACGACATTTGTTGTTGTCCTCTGTGAATCATCTATTCCTTGTGCTGCAACAGTTTGTCTTCCTTCAACTCCTCAAGTCCATGAGATACAATTTCTTCAATAGTCAAAAGAAAACAATTTTCTTCCTCTTCATCCAATATGGAGGGTTTGAACAACTTTAAATTTTCCACATTCACCACTGATTTGATCTGCATATAAGGTGTAAGTTTCAGTATTAAGGAATTATCATTCACTTGTTCAATGATCTCAAATATTCCATATCTCAAAGGATTTATTTTATTTGATGCTCCTTACATTCATTCCCTACAGAGATAAATCCATACCTAGTCTCCAACACAGAACTTATGATCCTCCCCGTGCTGATCATCCATGGCTTTGTACAATTGTTGGCTCTTCTTGAGATTCTTTTTAACCCTTAGATGTATATGCATGATATTATCCATGAATGTACTTTCCCTCTGTCCTTCTCCGTATAGTCATGTTTCTTCCTTCTGTTGACCATAAAAAATATCCAATGGTAAAGGAGGTAGATACAAAAAACATGTCTCGAAAGGAGACTTATTGGTGGATGAATGAAGTGCTCTATTATAGGAGTGTTGAATGTAGTCTATTTGCTCATCCCAAGTCTTTGGTTGTTTGTTGTTGTATCATCTTAATATTTGCACCAACGCCCGATTTACTACCTCATATTTTCTATCAGTATGAGGATGGAAGGAAATGGACTACATCAACTTGGTATCGATCATTTCCCAAAGCATTGTCCAAAATGTTTCCACCTGCTCCTACATATTTGGCCAATACACATACCACTTCAAATTCTCCAATTTCTTTGTCATGAAAAAATTCCCAGCAACTGTAGAAGTGTGCGCTTACCTCATCAACTGAACTCTTTTTTCCTAGGGTATGCATAGTTTTTCCAGTTTATACAATAGCCCATCCTGGAGGTCATATTCATTTCCTTCCATGAAAACAAACAACCACTCCTTTAGTTGCTTGTAAACTTATCTGGAATCTTCATATTCCTCATAATATTCACTTGAAATTTCATGAGTGAAAGGATCAAGCTACATTATCATTCAAATTGTTGCAATATTCTTCAATGGTGGTCGAGAGAGCGTGTCTGCTAGTCTGTTAATGATTTCTTTATTATAATTAATCAATAAATGAAATTGTTGCAAGAAATATAACCACTTGCAATTTCTCACATGTTGCATCTTTCTCAAACTCTGGATACTAAAGGGGTTGATGATTTTTGTGTATGATAGTCTCTTTTCCCAAAATGTAATTCTTTCACTTCTTCACTTCTTGTATAATTCCAAAGAGCTCCTTATCATACATGGGATAGTCAATCACTGCTCTATGAAACAATTCTAAATCGTAGCACATGGGAATTCCTCATTGCATGAGTAATGCTACTAATGGATATCCACTAGCATCAATTTATAGCTCAAAATGTTGTTGCAAATTTGGCATGGCTAAGACTACATCATCGCTGATTTTATTCTTCAATTCTTCAAATTCTCTTTGATGTGTCTTTCCACAATGAAATCTATTTCCTTTGGTAGTTATGGCATGCAATGGCATTGCTACTATGGATAATTTTACAATGAATTTCATTAAGTATTGATATTCTCCCATGAAACTCCTAAATCCGTCGCATTGGTGGGAATAGGCCATTGGGTGAGGGATGCAGTCTTCTTTGTATCTACCCTCAACTATCCTCCTTCAATCATTTTCCCAAGATATATCAAGGAAGTGTTCCCAAACTCACATTTCTTCAAGTTAGCAATCAACTTAGTCCTCTTCAAGGTCTCCAATACTAGTGTCACATGTGAGAGGTGATCTTTCCAAGTGTTGCTAAAGATTAGTATGACATACAGATATACTATTACAAAAGAGTCAATGAAGGGATGTAGTACATCATTCATGAGTCTCATAGATGTTTCAGTTGAATTGCATAATCCAAAAGGCATTGCTAACCACTCATGCAAACCTTGTCTTGTTTTGAATGTTGTCTTCCACAGATATTATTCTTTGGTCCTCACTTGGTGGTAACCCGATTTCAGGTCCATCTTAGTGAATAATTTGGTAAAGGATATATATTCTTTATGGTGATCTTATTCAAGGTACAAGAGTCAATGCACATTCTCCAACTTCCATCTTTCTTTGGCACCATGATGATGGGGGGACCACATGGGTTATGTATTGGGTATAATGACTCCCTACTCCAACAACTGCTAAAGTTTCTTCCTCACTTCAAATGATTCGATGAATGACTTCCTATACTTCCCAATGTTAGGAAATGGTGACTTGACAACAACTGAATCTACTGTTCAACATTTCTCTTCTGTGGAAGTCCCTGGGGCTCCTGAAGCACTTCCTTTTAGGATTCAATTCATTGTTTTAGTTGTTGATGCTACTTCTCATTATGTAATGTCCCCACTTTGGGACATCATCATAGGGAAGAGATTTATGATGACCAGAATAGCCAAATGGGTGCTAGAGTGAGTACATGGGTATCTAAAAGGCATTGTGGGGTCCAGCTTGCATTGCTCATCATATTCCATCATTATGAGCCATTCCGCACAGGTTGGATTTGGTTCCGTTGCATTTCGACGATTTCCATTATTTTGACTATTTTGAGTTATAAGTCAATGAAATTCACTG
>JZKD02S1665415.1:12725-71478 GCA_000966675.3 Picea glauca | reverse complement strand
TAAATTATATAGAGAGATCCCTCTCTGAAGCTGGAAGGGCTAGATCCCAGCTTTAAAAGCGGTTCTGATGTTACCTCTGTGTTTGCCTTTCAGCCTTGGGCAAATTTACAGAGTGATAACACTAACGATACCTCTTTCTGAATATTAGTGCAATGAATCTTCCCTTCTAGGTCCAATGTACTCTCCACCCATTCCTCAACATCCACTGATATTAATTCTTTCTTCTTCTTTCTCAGAAAATCTTTGGGGCACTTCTTTGGTTGAAATTTCCAACACTTTCCTCAATGTGTCCCTTTTGATCACATATTTTACATTCTTGGATGGAAGTTGTTTCTTCTTGTGTTGTTTCCACAATCTTCTTCTCATCCCACTTATTTTTGTTTTCCCTCTTCCTCTTCTTCTCTTGCGATTCTAGTTTCTTGAGAGGATTTGTTTGTTTCTTCTGCTTATCTCCCTCAAGATATTGTTCTTGAATACTATCCTCATCAATTATATTCGGTATAAATAACATCATTTTCCTATGAATTTTAGGAAAGAATGTCCCCAAATACTTAACTAACATGTCTAGACTTTTCAGAGAGACTCCCATATGAATTTGTCTCTTCTTGAACTCTGTCGTGAACTCTTGCATTGATTTTCCTTGTCTATATATGAAGTAATGCCATACTATTTGTTGGTGTTCCTCATACCCTATTGGATAAAATTTATATTTGATCATGTTCTTGAACAGTTCCCAATCAACCATTGGTGGTTCATTCCCTCATGCTCTACTTACTGCATCACTCTCCCACCATGTCAAAACATGTCCTTCAAGATTCAATTGAGCAAAAGCAATATTTTGTTTTCTAGTTATGTCATGCACATTGAAGTAGACTTCCATCTGTTGTATCCATTGGTTCAACTTGATAGCATAAAATTCCCTAGCATAAGGCTTGATTTTCACCTTGGCCTCTACATGGAAAGGTACATGTGTTTTGTTCTAGTCTCACTCTCCCATCTCTATCTCAGTCTTACAAACTGTCTTAGAATTATTTTCTTCATTCTTGGGGCCTTCATGATGGTTCTCTCTTGATGGTGTTTCCTTTTTCTTCTTTTCCAATAGTTTTAACACCATTGACATCAATATGGCCAAACGTTTCTCAAATCGATTCAAATTGACCTTGGGATCTTCTTCTTCTTCATAACTTTCCCCTGATATTCTTGATGCTCTACTTTTCTCTATCCTTGGAAACAACTCTTGTCGACTTATTTTGTAATAAATGTG
Source organism: Picea glauca (assembly GCA_000966675.3). NCBI lineage: Eukaryota > Viridiplantae > Streptophyta > Pinopsida > Pinales > Pinaceae > Picea > Picea glauca. Next base: position 70,214 of record JZKD02S1665415.1, on the reverse strand, counting down.
GGTATTTAACATACATGTATCACTAAATTTATTCAAAATCTAGCTCTAATACCATATGATTTGTAAATGAGAGGCTTATATCATCACCATTCCACCAATAATTAAATACCTTTGAAACAAATATAACTTTAACTCTTTTGATGAAAAAAATTACTCAACTAGACAAAACACAAGTTGAATCATTCCAAATAGAAATGAATTCGGTTAGCCTAGAAGACGATTCAAAAACAAATGAGTTAGAAATAAGTGACAATTTTGATTGGAGGCAATGCAAGTTGACCAAGTCTAATTGACCAAAGTTGAATTTATCCAAGGAGAATTGGCCCAAGTCGTTTTGGAGGTAATGCAAGTTGACCAAGGGATGATTGTCGATCGACTGAGGAAGGGAACTCGACTAAAGGGTAATCCAAGTTGAAGTGGGTTGACTCATGGGTAATACAAATAGATAATAGTGTTTATTTTTTCATATGAGAATATATATGATTGATGTGTTATTACAATGATGAGTTTTCCATATATAGAGAACATATAGTGACCATCATTGAAAGGATGCATCCCTTGGATAATAAATAAATACTTATTTATTATATATATTTATACCTTGTATTATAAATATTATTTCATATATTATATGATATTATATATATATATATAGATATATAGATATATTTGTATCTAGAAGAATGTATTTCCAATGTTATCCAAACATCAACACCCCATCTCAACGAGGGAGACATTCTTCATCATGCCAAGTCTTGTCTCTTAATTATACAAACTTTACTCTAGACTCATGGCACTTTTCTGTCAATCTTGTGAGATGTCTCTCTCCCGCCTGAACCAAGGGGAAACTCGTTATTTGGCTATCCCTCTGAGCTAATTGTCTCTCTCTCATATCATGCTCACTATGGGTCTACATGTGATAGAATCTAGCATATTGAGTCTTTATCATTCCTTTTCAAATCACCATGACTAGGACAAAGACTACATCAGGGTCATTCACCATAGGTATACCCCTATGACTGAATGTCGGCTTGATGCTAACTAACACGTGGAAATCACTTGAAGCACCTTGAGTCTATATTATTCATTGTCATGATCAAGGAATGAATACTCCTTGGCCCATTTACCACAAGTACACCTTTGTGATAAATGTATCCTATCTCCCTTGGTTTGCAACCCAATCTAGGAGAAGGTCTACCTGATTCTTACTTGAGACATTCACTCCAGGTACACCCCCGTGGGTGAAATTTTTTCCGATATTTACACACACTGAAGGAACACTGACACATCAAGTCTTTTATTCTTTGAAGACTATGCTTGGGCCATTCATCACTAGTAAAACCACCATGGCCAATCCTGGGAGAATATATGCCTGATGTTGAAACATCAACACTCTCATTTAGCTAGGGAGGTATATTTCCATGATATCTTTATTTATTAGTCCATTGACTACTCTATAATTAGCTAGTAATACACAACTACTACCATGCCATCGGTAGCTCAAATCATCTGTCACAATCTATGTGATCAAGAATCACAGAACTGCTTCAAGTGATCTAGTAGTCTCCATGACAATTAACTAGTATCATACAACTACTACAATTCCATCCAATAGAACACGATTGTGTTGATCCATAGTAGTACACAACTACTGTCAAGTGGTACACAAACACTACTAGTAGCACACAACTATTTTCTAGTGACACACAGTCACTACCAGTGGTACACAAACATTGTAGTATCATGCAAATACTGTCCAAAGACACATATTCAATTTTACTAATACACAACCATTGTAGTATCACACAAATATTGTCCAGAGATACACAATCTCTTCCAATGGTACACAACCACTACTAGTAGCACACAACTATTGTCTAGTGAAACATAGTCACTACCAGTGGTACACAATCACTGTAGTAACACACACCTACTATCTAGAGACACACATTCATTGTGAGTGGTACACAACCACTATAGTATCACACAACTATTGTCCAGAGATACACAGTCTCTGCTAGTGGTACACAACCACCATAGTAGAAAAAGGTTTTTCACAGATTGCACTCTTGTGTGGACTTCTATAGGCTACCCTATCTTGAAACACCAAGGTAAAATCCCCATAGTGTGTGATTTCAAGGTCAAATCCCTTGACATGTCCTCATGTGTTCTCCACAAGGGATGTTTTCTCATGTGCTCTCCATAATGGAAGTTGTCTATAGGACCAAACCCACTTATCCCTCATGGATAAGTATCCTCACAGATAAAATCAACTCAGTCATAGAGGAGTATGATTTGGAGAATGTATTAGGAAGCTGCAAACATCAACACTCCCTCTCAATGAGGGAGGAATTCTCTACCATCCCAAGTCTGCCACGAAAGTGCTCGAACTTTGTCCCGGTAAAGGGTTTGGTAAGAAAATCAACAACCTACTCATCTGTAGGAAGGTATTGCACCAATCATTCCTTCCTCTACACCATGTCTCCGATGTAATGGTACTTGATCTCAATGTGTTTCGATTTTTCATGAAACAATGGATTCTTTGAGAGCTTCACATAGCTCTGGTTATCAAAATGAATAACAATGTAATCTATCACATGTCCAAATAATTTTTCAAGGATTTTGTGAATCCATACTACTTCACGGACTTCCACACTCAATTCAATGTACTATGCTTCTATAGTGCTCAAAACAATAGAAGTTTGTTTTCTTCTACATTAGGAAACCATGACAGATCCCAAAGTCAAGCAACACCTAAAGGTGCTTTTCCTGTCCATTGTGCTCCTTTCCCAATAAGATCTAGTATATCCCTGCAATTTCATGTCAATACTGGAAGTATATCTCATACCATGTCCAACTATGCCTCATACGTATCTCAACACATGCTTCATAGCAATCCAGTGCACCTATATCAAATGACTCATAAACTGGCTAAATGCACTCATTGCATAGAAAATATCTAGCATGGTGTTAACCAGATACATCAATGATCCAATCAGTTGTCTATATAGGGTCGGATCAATATTGTTGGAATCATAAGAAGACACACTTAGTTTCTTCAAATTTTTCACCATTGGTGTAGTCATGGGCTTACATTTCAACATCCCAAACTTCTTCAATATCTCAACTGTATACTTTCCCTTACTTGAGAAGATCTCATTAATTCTCTGCCACACCTCTAGTCCCAAGAAGTAGTGCATCATACCAAGGTCCTTCATCTCAAACTTAGAGGCCAAATCATACTTGCATTCAACAATAAGGCTCTTTGTGCCGGTGAGGAATAAATCATCAACGTAGAGGACCAAAATCAGGGACTCACCATTAATAGTAATGTAGTATAGGTTGGGATCAACAACAATTTTTTTGAAGCCAAAACTCATCAGGTGTCCATCAATCCTCACATACCAAGCTCTAGGTGCCTGCTTGAGTCCATACAGGGCCTTCTTCAACCTACACATTTGAGACTCGTTATCATGTATCATGAAACCATCTGGATACTCAATGCATCCTTCTTCCTCAATATCTTCATTTATAAAGGTTTTCTTCACATCCATCTGATGTAGTCTCCAACCCATGGATGTTGCAAAGGAAATAATCATCTGGATATAAGTGTATGGAGAAATAGAAGCAAATGTCTCATCATAATCTATTTCCTCGACTTGAGAGAATCCTCTAGAAATAAATCTCATTTTGTGATTCTTGATGCTTTCGTCATTTCTTTGTTTGATCTTATAGATACACTTGGAAATCACTATAGACATTCCCTCAAGTCTCAAAAAAACATCCCACACATCATTCTTCATGATGGACTGATACTCCCCCATCATGGAATCTCTCCATATTGGATGACTAGATGCCTCATCATAACAAGAAGGATTAGAATCAATGATGTGGCTCATAGTTGTGTCATATAATGAATATATATGACGTCTCTTTCTCTCTCAGAAGGTAAGGAGCTACATGTCCTTCTTCCTCCTATAGAGTTTGATGATCCCATGCAGGTCTCTTCCTACCTATTGCAATATCTCTGGGAACATCAACTAGAGCTACAGGATCAATGATATCAATTGGATCAATAGGCTCAAATGTCTCCCTCTGAAATGATGGAGGGTGAGGGGGAGAAGGAACCATCTCTTCATGTCTCTCACTATCAATATCCATGTGAGATCCTCTAGATATTATGAAGGTTGCCTCCTCCTCAAAGGTAACATTTATTCTCACCTCAATCTGTCTCTGGCTAGGGATCTAGATCCGGTATTCCTTCGAAGACTTATGGTACCCCACAAATGTACCCTTTCTTCTTGAAGGGTCTATATTGGTTCTTTTCTCCTTGGGTACATGAATGTATACTAGGCACCCAAATATCCTGAAGTGTTCAACCTCAAGATTCACTCATGAACTGTGTACATACTATAGATTTCATGGTTCCCTCATGGAACACATTTCTAAGACATATCGAGGTTCCCTCATGGAACCAATGTCTAATACATATCGAGGTTACCTCATGGAACAAATGTCTCGCAATACATATCAAGGTTTCCTCATGAGACTAATGTCTTGGTTCCTTCATCTGACCATTTGAGGCACATCAAGATGAAGTCCACATTCTCTCCTACCGGTCCACAGAGTGTGCTCCCGTTCAATATCGAAAGAAGTTAGAATATAAAATGGTGGATATTCACTAGCCATAAATCCTTCATGGCTATTCCAAAGAGATCTCTATCAAAATGTGTGCCTATTTCCATTGGATTTCATAGACAAATAATGATATCCAGCAAAACCGACATCACTTTCCATCAAATATGTATACATAAAGTCGAATATGCGCATTGGGATACAAATTTCAAAGAGTAGATGAAGAGTTTTCTTGGTCGAATAGTTTGAGGGACTGATATTTTTTATGATAATAATACTCATATTCTCCTGCAAAATCACATATAAAAGAAAAATGTGCAACAACAAACATTCTTTGTTCTGCAAGCCTTGAGCATTGACTAGATGCTCAACTCCAAGGGATTTTGAATCATTTCCATAACGTTATCGATCTTCTTCATCCTTGTTCTAGATCCACCAACCTTTTCCCCCAGCTTGGACATGAGATCCTTAAGTTGAAAATAAATGGCCCTAGATACATTCTCATTCTTCTTAACAATAACATCAAAGGTGATACTATGTGCATTGACACGGACAAGAATAATCTTGGTGTATTTCCTTTCTTCATTGACGGATCCAGTGTCGATGAGCCCACGATTGTAAAACGCCAAGGTTTCAAACTCGCCATGATCCTTGAATACCTGACCTAGAAACCCACTATTCCCTCCTTTGATGTTTAGCGACTAAATAAATTCCAGCAATTGTGGGGCATCATCGGCTTGCCCATCACACTCTGGATCTCATGGAGTTTCATTGATATGCCACTTGATGGATAATCCAATGAACCATATTTATATCTCTCCTTATGTTAATGGTGGTCCCTAGCGTCTCCACCGCCATCACTAGAATGACTATGACCTCTCTAAGTGGTGAGAGGAAACACTTCTCTCCACATGGGTTTCTCCTCAGTATTTGTTCCTCTACTTCATATCAACTGATCTACACAAGTAAACACATTACTCTCTCTACTCCTATGCCTAAGTACACATAGGCCAGAATTCTTAGACTCTCATATTCCTAGGCTCTCCCATGATGGAGTCATACCTAGACAACCCACTATGATACCATCTTGAGTTTTTCATATGAGATGATATATGATCGACGTGTTATTACAATGATGACTGTCCCATATATAGAGAACATATGGTGACCATGCATGAATGGATGTGTCCCTTGGATAATAAATAACTACTTGTTTACTATATATATTTATAACTTGTATTATAAATGTTATGTCATATGTTATATGATTATATATATATATATATATATATATATATATGGAAGAATTTATTCTCGATGTTGTCCAAACATCAACAAATAGGTGTATTTGACACCTAAATGTGGTCCATGGGTAGCTAAAAAATTCCCTCACAATCCTAGACTTCGATAAATATACCATCTACGATTTATGGGGAAAATGAAAAACTTCCCCAGCAAGATGAGGATGTGCCCAATGACTCATAAACGGAATTAGAAACTCCCAATGAAACAACAACGGCTCGAGAAGGATGGAATTCCATTTCCAACCCTGAAATCAATGTACAGGTGTGGTTAAATATATGTTAGTCTATTTACTAACCCATGAGAACCATATTAACATAAAATGAGCTCGTCCAAATGGAACAAAGTTCTCTTCGTTAAACCATACACAAACAACAATTAAATTATAGTGCAAAGGAATTATCATTCATAAACAATCACAACCACACCAATCATCACACATAAAATCATAATTTACCCTAGAAACCCAAATGAGAAAACCAAAATTATTTTGGCTTCGGCCAAACTATTTACTATTTAGCAATTGGAAAATTGCAATCTCTTCAGTATATATATATGCCCGTTAGTGACATATGGGTAGTCTCTCTATGTCATTCACATCCAAATAACCCATTTCTCATTGTGGGGATACATGATATAGAATGTTGAGTTGACTGGGAGAATAGATGGAAGGTCAGGCATCCCCAATGCTTTAGCTTCTCTCCAGTCTGCTTCTCCTTCTTTTGTTTGTTTGTTTGTCTTTTCTCCTACGTAGAAAAGGTCTTATGAATAAAATTATATACTTCCCAACATTACATACATTACATATGAAATTGGATGTCAATCATGATGGAAAGGATTCATTCACGCCCACACATCGATCTCATTCATTGTCCATAGCCTTAAACGCTTCACGTGTTGATCATCTTAGAGTCCTTTTCCGATAGACAATTGTTCTTGTTGGATTCAATTTGGATCAATTCATTGTCATTAATTTCCTTGATTTTAATGAATTAATTAGAATTATACTTTGGTTTTACTGATGACGGTTTCTCAAGAGATTCCAATAATTAAGCACACAATTTTCGTAGCAACTTCCATGATTGACATATTCACCCAACACCAAAACAAATACTACAATATGGGTTTTGTTGAAAAATTCATCAATATGGTTTCAAGTTTCTCATATCACACCCATGTCGAAAGTAGTTCTCTCTAGCTCATGGTCAAATATTTGGTTGAATTTATCAGCAGTTTCCAAGTAGCGATCTTCATACATGATTTTTTGGAATGATAAAAGAAAATTTTGAAAATTGTGGACATGGGTTTTATGCCACACGATCCCATTTAGGTGACTCTCAAGTGGATTTCTCAAAAAGGGAAAGATAAGAGAGATATTTACGATATTCTAATTTTCATTTTGTCAGATCTTTTATTGTGTTTGCTTTGAGGATTTGTAGGTTTTTTATCTCTGAGATCCCATTTGTAATATAGAAATATTAGTCCTTAGAACCTTTAGAACAACATTGGATATGATATCAAACCCCTATAATTGTGTATTGTTGAGATGATATTAATATAAGAGCTCTGGTTATTGTTAATTACATGTGTGGTGTGTTTTAGTTTTATAAGTTCAATCCTATAGTTTTTCGCCAACAACATTAACCGATCCAGAAGGGTCTCCTAAGTGAGGAGTGTGTTGCTTCCATCACTGTTAGTATTTTTTTCATTTCTCAATTATGTGGATTTTATTTATGTTCTTTCATTTTCTTGATTTTGTTTATGATTTTTGTTTTGAGCACACGGGAAGACTATTGCAGAAAAGTTATCAATTGAACAAAGATTGTTATTTCAGTTACATAAATATTCATTAATTAAGTAATTGAAATCCTCTGATTGTTTTATAGATAATTATCCATTAGATTAAAGTGTTTATAATCATCTATGTTATTTTTCATTAAATTTGTTTCTTTAAAATTACTTCAACTCTATTTTTTGTAGCTAAGTAGAAACTTAGTTTCTGTAGATAAGAAGAAACCATGTTTCCGTAGCTAAACAATGAGTAGTTTGGTTTTATTCTTAGACCACTACATGACTAAAAATGTTTAATACCCAAGATATAATAAGATACACCCATGAAATCATGCATGAACATTGTTTGTAATGAAATATTGTGGTTCATAGACATGTAGCATTAGGGTCCCACAATCCAGTGACAAGTTGCATTCGTTAGTGTTATTTCATACAATCTTTTGATTTCATTCCAACATTTATTAGATAGGATAGGATAGCCTTTAATCATGCATATACTTTTCTTTCATCTCACAAGTCTACAGACACCATATTTATAACTTAATGTACCATAGTTCGATCAATTGAACTGAGTGACAACTATATATTAACTTTTCCTTAATTCTAAAAGAAAAATTGTGTGGCTACTCTATACAAAATTCTTCAAATATCAATTCAAGAATTCACTCTTAACATCTATAGGTGGACTTGTTAACCAAATCTTGATGCAGTGGCTAACAACAATATTATGATAATTAAGTCAATTGTGAAAGAAAAATATTCTTTATAATTTATATTTTCCTACAATGTGTATCATTTTGCAACAATATCAACTTTGTACTAATCTAATAAACTCAAAATTTCCCCCTTTCCTTTGTTTACATATTTTCCTCCTATTTACACTTCTTCTTTGTAATCTTTTTTCCCTACAATTTGTTTCATCTTCTTACTGAAAAATTTAAACAACTTGAACATTACTTTGGTTATGTAAAACTGAAATGTATTCAACATCCTATTCTTCACAATGGATACTAATTCAATGGAAAAACCTTTTACCATATTTTATAATTTTTCGATGTTTCATAATTAAAATGTTGAAAATATTCCAACAACTTTATATGTAGATTTATAGATAAAAAATTCATTACACTCATTACACAATTAACTCTAACATAAAATAGTATATGTGAATTAACTTGTGCAAGATTCCCAACAAACCTAAAGTTAGTAGGGAAGACATAAGTTTATACTATGTCATCAAACTATTTTTAAAAATTAGTGAAAATACACAGATGTGAATATTTTTCCTAATAGAGAAATATACAAATTTGTTATCTATTAAGACACATTTACAAATAATTACAAGAGTAGAATAATGTCACTTCTTAGAATGTTTGAATGTAACGTACCCAACCACCCACATGTTGTGCCACACTACTTCAAAAACACACTTCAAAATTGATTTTGAATTATGATAATTTTTACTTAATAAAGAAGCACGAAAGACTCACATGAAATAAACAAGATTCGTGTTACAACATAAACTAAATGAACAATATGACATGCACAACAGATAATTTATAATTTGATAGCTAATAATTAATACACAGTGGGAATAAATATACAAGTATAGAAACACATCAGAGAGAGAACTTGTTTAAAACAAAATCAATGACCAACTGGCTGCAGACCAAGGACGTTCCACCCAACCTCAGATGTTGTTTTTACAAGTCTCAAAAATAGGTAACCTCTGAGCCTGGGCTATGAATCCATAAGTACAGTTCCAGAGCGACACTTTGCTTCCCCAACTAGTTAGTACTCGAACTCTCATAGGTTTCTCAATGCACAAAAATCCAATGTATACCATCTCTCTCATAGGTTTCTCAATGCACAACAATCCAAAGTATACCAGCTCTCTTCTCTCTAACATGCACCACCCAAAGACAATGAATTCCCTTTACAACCACATAATCCCTCAGTATTTCCACTTCTTTCCAAGGATCCATTGCATATGGTCAAGAATATCCATGTTGGGACTCTCATAATTTGCAGTTGTGAGCAACATGTTGGATTACTGAGAGGGGGGGCAAATCATTAATAGAGAAATTTAATCCTTTTTAACCATATAATGAAAGTGTAATATCAATTTAGAATTATCATCTAATAATTGCAGAGTAAATAAAAAATGAACAAATGAACAATTATACAGATACACAACACACCAATGTTTTTATGTGGAAACCCAAATTGGGAGAAAACCACATAATTCTTTTTCTTATATGTTTTTATGAATTACATTTATTGGAAGCACCAACTTCCATTGTTTTTCAGTTGCAACTGGAAGGAGGCTCCAACCCCGTATTTTCTCAGGCTACAACTTGCAGGAAACTCCAAATCCCTAATTCTTTAGATACAACCAGAAGGAGGATACAACCCCCTATGTTCTTCGGCTACAACCAGAAGGTGGATACAACCACCTGTCCTTTCCCCGTCTAACCTCCTTGAAATAAAAGTAGAATGATGGAACCATTGTCACACTATCACTGTGATATATACTGTTGTAAACCTGTACCAATCAACCTGTAATCAACATGTACCATAAACAAGTGCATCAACCATGCACAAACCTCTACCAAAAAAAATGTAATCAACCTGTACCATAAACAAGTGCATCAACCATGCACCAAACCTATACAAATAACCTATCACAATAACCTATCCAAACAACCTATCATAACAACTTGTCTCATCTATATTATAAACCAAATAAGATCTACTCACCAAGATCAATCACCAAGAAAACTCTCAACCATATGCACAATATCACCAAGATGTGCATCAACCAAGCATAACACAACAACTCGTAATCATCACCAAGATCAATATGTGCTTCTAATAATATACCAAGATAAGTGTGCTACATCATCCATAAACCATGTGTCAAAAAAACTAATAACAAGTGCCTCCAACCATGTACCAATCATGCATCAAATACTCATCAAGATGTACCAACATCATCAACTATACACCTCATGTATGTGCCAACTCATCAACTACTTGTCTCAACCATGTACCCAACATGTACCTCAACCATATACCAAATACATATACCAATATAACCACCAAAAATTTCTCTAGCAACCAAATACCATAAACCATTACATCAAACCATGTGCCACAACCTCATTGTTATACAACCTCTATTTGTAACATACCTCAACCAAAAATCCCTCATCATTTTTATCATCCAAATCTGATTTGTAACTCTGTAAGAGACCTGGTGTATATGATCACATACCTACAAACCTTCCTTAACTTTAACAACAAGAGACTAGCCTTTTCATCCAACTTTACTTTAGTCTCACATGACTAATTTTGGATTAGTCAACAACCCTAACTTGCAATAATCATAATTATGTACCTGTAATGAGTAAATATTTTTAAATGGTACACAACTTTCTTCAGTGTCTTTTATGCAATTCCTCCAGATTTCACTACTTGGAACCTCTCAAAAAAGGAATTATAGCAAAAATGGCATACCTTGTTGAATTATAGCTTATTCTAGAGAGAGAACTTGTAGAGTGGTCCCCGCATGGAATATTTTTTGTATGGATATGAAAATTGTACACATAATACTACATATTATACTATAACCAATACATTTGGTCTTACTGAATGTGAATATGTTATGAAGAAGTTATGACGTTTTTACCAGAAAAAACTGTTTTAGACTAGTTTCAGGACTAGACACAAACCCTATATTCCACGGAGTGTAAATATAAAAATAAAATGACCCACAATATGAAATGTTTATCACAGATACTTGGATATGTTTCCTCAATGGACTCCCAATTTCATGGTCTGAATCATTATAGAAAAAAATTTATTGTGAAAATGGTGAGATGACATGTAAATAACATACCTTAGAAAGCATCATCAAAAGAATTTATCCTCCCTTGAATTTCGGCCTTCTTTACTTCACCTTCCCTCTCAAATTCGACTTAGATATACGTTGGTTACCTCAATCACTTGTATATATTAAATATTCTTAAGTTTGATTAAAATGAGATATCCTTGCCTTTTATTTATACTTTCATGTAGCTTCCTTCAAGGGGTTAGCTTTGAACCATCTTAACCCACTTTCCTTATTTTAGGGTTAACCCACCTCTAACCACTTGTCCACTTAGTAATTTATCCATTAAATTTATTATTTAAATAATTTATTTTGTATCCACTTTGACTTATAGTACACTCATCGCTTCACTTTATTATTTAAATTACCTTCTAACCATCTTAACCCACTTTCCTTATTTTGGGGCTAATCCGCTTCTAACCACTTGTCAACTTAGTAATTTCCCCATTAACTTTATTATTTAAATAATTTCTTCCTTGCAACCACTTTGACTACTTTGACCTTTTGGGGCTTCTTGATGACTCGTGAGGATTCTCCAACTTCACATGGCCATAACTATCTAACCGTGAGGAGTTATGTGATGTTCCACATACCACCGGAAATGGCATGCAATGTACAATCCATATAGCATAGTATTACGTTAAAATATATTAAAAATCATACCATTATACATCAAAAAATATTGATTCCATTACCCAAACCTTTGTGCTACTGGAATTCGCTACCAAACTTTCTTCAAGGGTTGACATCAATGACAACCAACCCAAATAATCAACAATATCCCCCTTTAGCATTGATGGAAACACTTTGATGAAATACTAAAGGAATACCATTCATGCTCCCCCTGTGACCATCGCTCCCCTTCAAACCATGTCTATGTTCTCTTTATCCAAGAATTTACCTTTTCATCTGATAAATCTCTCCCCCCTTTGTAATCAATGGAAAATGTATCTTTACATATGGGGTTGTTCTCCCTGACTGAACTCTTCCTGAAATTGATCTCCCAACCTGAACTGTCCTCTTTATGGTGCTTCCTCGTGTAAATCTAAGACATATAAGATAATCATTCAAAAGAATTTATTTTAGAGTATAAATTACTCTGAGTCTATGGGGAAAATACTCAAGGGATTCCCTTAGAAGCAGTTTTGTAAATATGTTTGCCACGTGTTTTTTTGTGCCTACATATTCAACTCTAATGTTTTTCTTTGCAACTTTTTCTCGTAGAAAATGATACTTTATTGGAATGTTCTTTGTATTGGAGTGCATCACTGTGTTCTTTGAGATACTGATGGCGCTTGTATTATCACAATAGATTGGAATGGGCTCATCATACTCAACCTGTATATCTATCAAAGTTTGTTTCATCCATAGAACCTAAGTACAACATCATGTTGTTGCAATATACTCTGCTTCAGTTGTAGATAAATATATTGATGATTGTTTCTTACTTAGCCAATATACTAAACCCTCATCCAAGTAGAACTTTGATCCATTGGTGCTTCGTTGGTCATCAATGCAACCTACCCAATCTACATCTGTGTAGGCAATAAGTGATAGATAATTTCCTTTTGGATACCATAATCCAAACTCTTATGTTCCTTTGAGATATCTAAAAATCATGTTCACTGCTAATACATGTGATTCATTTGGTGTTGCTTGAAATCATACCACCTATCCAATTTCCTATATTACATATGGTCTGTATGCTATCACATATAGTAAGATACCAATCATTGACTTATATTGTCTCTGGTCTGTAGACTTTGAATCATCATCTTTGCTAAACTTGCAACTGGTTTTCATAGGAGTTGTAACTGGTTTGCAATATTCCATTCCGAACCTCTTTAACATTTATCTGATATACTTAGTTTGAGAAATAAAAATTCCTTGGTTGCTTTGATGTATTTGAAGACATAGAAAGAAGGATAGTTCTCCAAGTAATGAAATTTCAAATTCATTCTCCATATCATTTACAAATTTCTAGCTTAACCTGTCATCAGTACTTCCAAAAATAATATCATCAATATAAACTCCAATTAATAAAATACCATATTGAGTTACCTTGATGTAGAGATTGTTGTTTACACTTCCTTTTCTGAACCCTGCCTACTGTTGTTACAAGGAAAATCTCTCTATGTCTAGGGTAAACCACAACAGATGGAAATGACTGCAGAAATCAACTTTATTCTCAAGTATGAAATGTAAACAAATATGCTAGAAAGACAATATAAAAGGCCTACCTCGTCCATATGTGCGATGAAGTCCATAGTTGAGTACTTGACCCAAAGAAATATACCTACAAATAGTTCTCAACAACCAAGAAAAACAATCATATGGTGATAATAAATGATGTTAGAACATTCAATAGCATAATCCATGAATAAATATGACAAATGCTGCCATGGAATAATAATTCAAATATTTACAAGATATCAATTGGACAGGAAAAGAGTATTTCTATTAATATATGATCAATAGAAGTGAAAATGCTACAGACTTCTGTGTCAGCATGGTTCGAAACTAAGAAACTAAGTTCCTTCCAGTTGGGCCTCCACCACTTCAATCCTCCACCAAAGGCAAGATCATAGAAGAGAGACAATGAAGTTCTCAATCAATAAGGGAAGAACTTGGGGTTTCAACACTATGTCCAGACTTAAAGGACAAAGGAATGCAGAGCTAATATGAAGTAAATAATTTCTCCAGAGTAACTTTCCTCTCAAAGGTGAATTCTTTATCCTCTTTTCCATAGCTCGGCATTGGCCCATTTATATCCTTCAAATGGAACTAAAGGGTCGAGTCGAAATGTTTCCAGTATATTGAAGGCCAAGGATCATAGATCTCATGTCGTGACATAGAAACTCGACCTCATTTTTCATTTTTGGGCACAAATCTCGATGTACACAGGTTGTAGTGGTGTAGCCTACGTATACGCATGTTGTATAGTAGGCAAGGTGCATACATGTGGAAAAAATGATATTTTTAGCTCTAGGATTTGTAAAAAAGGGATGACAAGTCTGCATAGGAAAATGGAAAAATCCCTTATGTGCAAGATTTCATAGGGTGAGGAAAATATTTCTCTAATAGATGCCCCCTAATGTGTGAGGTCAAAGGAGTATTTGTGATGGCTGAAATACATTATAAACAACCCGTAAGTCGAGTGATGGGAAGCCAGCTGGAAGAACTAGTTGCTCATTACATTCTGCACTGACTTTGCATACATGGATGCCAATTGAATTACATTGCAGATCCATGTGAAAATATACCAAACAATGGTCTGTGTCCATGAATAGGAAAATAAAAATGTGACTACATGATAAAGGATTTCATAGTCATGAACAGGGCCCAGTAGAACCAGTCTCAAAATCAATCTGAAGATATCTATATACAATGGAGTACAATATGATCTCTCCTAATCATTGACGTCATATAAGTACTGGTCTAATGAAAAGGAAGAAACAACTCAGGAAATATGCAGCCACATACTGATGTCTTCAAGTCTTCTACACAATCCGCCAAAGGTGTAACTCTACATCATGTGAATAAAGGAGTTGAGGTCGAACACAATGAGACATCATTTGATTACCGTTCATTGAGGTATACCATTAACAAACGTGAGACAACCTACCGATAATGAAAGTAGGTATCAAGGCATTGAGTACATTATTACAAGTGTGAATAAAGGAATTGGGGTCGAACACTTGAAGAATCCATCGATCAGAAGACATTGATGTATTCCCAATTGTCGATGGTGAGAGAACCTACCACTAATGACAGCAGGCCTCAAGTTACTCATAAGACTCTAGGTCACATTTCCAAAATAGATGAGTTGAAATTGATGGAAAGAGACCTACTGAAAGGAGAGAATTAAGGCATCTCTCATCATTCAGCATGAGGTACAAAGCAGAAGATTCATGATTTGGAGGAAATCGGACGAAGAACATGTTCACGAAGAAACGACCCTGTGTGTATTTCGCGTGTGCCAAGTGCAAGTGGTACATGAAAAAGAACCTCTAAATAGCATCCATTAAGGAAACTTGTTGACAAAGGTGAGAAAACCGCCAATAAGGATAATGGCATCGAAGACACTGCATGAATCCCAATGTGTGAATAGTTGTTTTGTCATAGAACACAAAAGAAACCACCTAGTCAATGATCAATGATGAAATGTCAACTGTTGGGTTAAGGGTTACCTACCGATGATGAAAATAGGACCAGGGTGCACGATAGGACTACACTATCATGTGAATCTGAGACAAACTGAGGTATGGCCGACATGCAAAGTCAAGAGTTCTGAGAAATGGTCGACATAGGTTGATAGACTTCCTTTGAATGAGAGAAAGAGACATATGGAAGACTCTGACAACATAGATTCAATGATGAAAATATGAGATGCAAGAGGCATCAATGAAATTCTCCATAGGGACTCGAAGAGTAACAAGTCGATACAGAAGACTATGTAATGAGCTTAGCTTCTTAAGACCATGCTAAACCCAAACTTATGGTGACAAATGGACTCAATAAATTTGTGCTATGTTCAAAGGCGACATGATTGCCTCCAATATAACATGATACTCCCTTCCCACCCGTCCTTTTTTTTTTTCATAGACAAATGAATGCTATTATACAGAGGAGGAAATGAGTGTTGCAAGTAAGCAAAACTAGTTCCAGCAGTGGAACATGCCTATGCTCAATGCAAGGAGATGCATGGGGGAGATGGAAACTAGGGGGAATGTTCCCTCCTAGGTATAGGGTGACAAATTATGAAGGATGTAAACGAGGCTCTTCTTGGTTGAAGATGAAAAATTGTTGAGGCAAACGGTTTATAATGCAAAGTAAGAACCAGTTATAGGATCAATACTTCAAGCAAGGGCATGAAATGCAATCACAACTTAATGCCAAAAACTGTCATTTTTCATGACATTTAGTCTAATTAGTGTGAAAAAAGGATAAACTTGTGCCAAATAAATGTCCTTTCAAATCCAATTTACAAGTGTGAAAGAGACAAGTTCACTCGACAATCTTTTCGCTTTTTGAAGACGAGTTGGAAAAGAGATTAAATTAAACTCCGTTGGGAGTCCTCTAGGTATAAGGAAACATGTTTACGAGTGAGAAATGAGGCTCAACATAAATTCATGTACTAGCTATAAGGGACTCCCGGTCCTATGGCAAATAAACTTTGCATGGGCACCAAATGAAGCAGAGGATCTAACTAGGTCACCCATGTTTGGTAAGTCTCTACCACTTTTGATAAAAACACATCGTATAGTAAATGGAAGGTTTTGTGTCGCAACAAATGGGTTTGTACCTAAGGCATATGAGTTACTATTGGTTTATATATATTCTTAGTATATTGCACTAATATATACGTCAATCCGGGATTCATAATCAAAAGAGTTGTTACACTCTATGTGCTGAAAACAGGTAACCTATCTATTATTGTTGTATTTAGCTCAATCAGGAAATAATTAATAACATAACACTCTGTTTCTATAATATTTGAATGCTTCACACAACTTTAAACTTAGAAGATAAAATTGATAACAAAAATCTCAAACAAACACTCAATTGAAAAGGCTCCTGCTTAGATGACATGTCTGTTCATTGCAGGCTCATGAAATGAAGAGATGAACTTAGATCTTTCTTCTTGTAGCAATTGAAACAATAATCAACAATCCACTTTATTCACTCTTAGAAAGAAATCAATCATAACTCTATTAATTCCAATCAAACCTTCTTTAATACATGAAATAATGAATATGATTGAGAAACTTCATTATATGGAACATGAAGGTGAGAGATCAAGTCTTATGGTTCCTGTACCTACTAAGAACACCACGATCATAAATTCAAAACAATAGCAATTACTTACTTAGCAATCCAACGCATCTATCAAACTCTTATCAATTAAATATCAATCTGCAGAAATGGAAATGGAATTATCTACACTGTTCAATGTATAACCATTTACTCACACTTATTCAAAATCAAATAAATATGTATTGTACTTAAAATGAATTTAAATCATTTACAACACAAAATTATTAAGTGTTCACACTCACACAATTGACTTACCACACACAAAGACATGTACAATGAGGTTTAACTTGGTTGGGGTGGTGTGCCCTTCTGAACCAACAAGGTACCTCTAAAGAAATTGCAGGCTAAAATGCTTTACCCATGCTCATGAATTGCACAAAATATCATTTGTACTCCTTCAATTGATCGATTGAATTAATAGTTCAACATTTCATTCAGCACAACAATGTATATCATCCTTTACTTACTACTTACTTCCTATCATCTATACAACATCCCTTTGAAATAAAGTGAGCCATCATAACCAAGGTCTAATGATAATTATCAAATGGTTTCAAAATATTAAAATTAGTAATTCATATCGTATATCTAGGGATGGACTTAATCCTCATGACATGAAGTGCATGAGTGATGAAGTCTCTCATGATCTCCAAAACTACCTCAAGATACTTCTATTCAACTAAATTCTTGCAATCACCACCAGCATACTCGTTCACATGTAAATCATGTACACATGGGTTTAGTATCAGATGGGCACAATCATGACTATGGGTACTGGACCAGTGCAAAGGTAGTACTGGAATAGGTGTGATATTGGTACCGAATGAGGCATTGAGTTGGTGGTACTTGATGAGGCACTGAGTTGGTGAAATCGAATGAGGTGTTGAGTGGTTGGTACTGGAAGAAGCGTTGTGCTGGTATCAAAATAGGTGATGAACTGGTAGTATCGGAATAGGTGTTGAACTGGTAGTGTCAGATCGTTGCAAAGTATCGTATTAGGAGTAATATCAGTACCAGATCAGATAGGGTACTCGATCCAGCGGAGTACCAGATCAGTGGAGTACTAGATCCAGCAGAATACCAAATCAAGCAATTGTTATAGTACCAGATCAATGGAGTACCATATGGATCTGCTTAATTAAGAGTCAAAGTAATTAGGAGCTTAAATAATCAACCATTTAATCCAGTTTAATCAATAAAATCAAGCAAATCATGCTTTAACACAGGTTACCTCTCTATGCACATGGACAAGGTCACAATGTAGGTTTGTGGAGGAAATGGTCAATCATATACTGTTGGCCCTTGACCAAGTTTTGGAGATCCTTGGTCATGTTCGACCATTTTTGGGACTTCGACAGGCTGGTCAAATGTGGATCACAAGGCAAAGTAGATATCGTGGGATCTCGGCCCCTTTTTAGGGAATTTTGGGTTTAGGGTTTATGTAACAGGTATGGGATATCGGCCCAGGTGTTTACCCATGTTTAGGCCCCATTTGTAATGTATAAATAGATATCTAGGCGATGTAAAAAATTAGTAGTAGTGAATGCGTGTGTCTTAGTGCAAAGCTAGAGGCTTTGTGCACACTATGTGTTAAGACTTGCAGAGCTAAGTGCAAGTGATTGTAAGACGCTGGTGTGCAGACTATGTAATAAGGATTTGTGTTGTGACCTAAATCGGGAAAGGAGGATTTGGGGAGGTGGGTGTAGATCTCCTTTCCTATGTGGAGTGGTTCTTGTGGCTCTGTGCATTGAACGAATATAATAAAGAGAAGAAGAGTTGGTGGATATAGACCCACATTGGGGGTGAACCATGTATATCCTGTGTTATCGTTGCTTTGTGAATTATGATTTTTATGTGAGTTATGCTTAGTGTAGCAATATATGTTAGATGCATCTGATATAGTAGCTTAGTTCTTAGTGATGTGAATGAATGCTAGATATGATCTATTTCTATATGCTAAGTGCTTGTATGTGTTAGATCTTTTTGAATACTACGTTGTTCTGTAATTAGGGTTTTCTCCTACGAAGTGGATAAGAGTTAAATGTTAATGAATTTTATCTTCTAAGTGCTCTGTTAAGTATTGTGATCACAGATCTGTGTCCCATCTAGGTTGTAGACACCTGAGTCCTGCAACCACCGCTTCCTCTACCTCGGGTGAGACTTCATTTACTTTGCATCTATTGCCAAAAGGGCCAGTATAGGGTTTTGTTGGTGCATTGTTGAAGCGTTGAACCCTGGGTCTGCCCCTGTGCCAACAAATGGTTCTATTGTCAGGACCTAAAACTATGATTGTTGAGAACTGAAGAAAAGAGAAATCTTTGTGCATAGATCTGTTGTTGTGGTGCACAATACTCTACTTGACTTGTGAAGCTCTATTCTAAGAAGAGAATCCCGATATAAAGAAAAGAGGTAAGATCTTAAAGATTTGTTCTCTGATAAATGTAAGATAAGTGATTTTTTTTTTTTTTGAAAGAATGGATCTAGGTATGTTTGATAGATTTTGTCTTAGTCTAAAAACTAGGGCACAACTAGAAGAAAGAAGATTTAATATGAATAGCTCTTATAGAACAAGTGAAAGATATGTTATTCCCATGCATAGAAAGAACTGTTGGACTAACAAGTGGATGTAGGATCCTAGAAAGAATTTTTTGCAAATCCACCACTGTGATTCTAGTGCGCAATACAGGAAAGGTTAGGGATCGTTCAAGAGAAAGAGAGGATTGACTCTTTGTTATAATTGTAGAAGACGGGGACATATTGGTAAGGAATTCCCTGGTCGAGGTCCTATTTTCCTTTGTTGTAAGGCTACTAGACATGAAGTTTTATATTTACCTAGAATGATTGCTAAAGTTCAAAAGATGAACATGAGACAAGAAGATCATGAGGAAGGTCAAGAGACTAAGAATATTCTCAAGAACTAGAAAGAATCATAGACTGTATTATTGCAGATGAAAGAAACCATGAATAATCACAAAGACATCAACTTATCAGTGTTCTTAAAAGAGAAAGAGTGCATAGAAACAAGAATAGGAGACTTCGACATAGACTGTGTCCTGGATGAGGAAACACGGGTGAATATCATGACAAAAAGAACTTTGGAAATTTTGGGAAAGCTTGCTATGGTTCCTTCATTGGGAGGAATAGGATTGTTTAAAGGGAATATGATAACCCTATGTGGAAGACTTACCTAGATACCTATGAGTGCTCATGGAACTTCGACAGAAGAAGAATTTGATGTCGTTAAGTTTGTTGAAAACAACACCCCATTTTCTATTTTTCTAGGAAAAACTTGGGTTGAGAAAGATCAGATATGAAGGAAAAAAGAAGAGGAAGCTCTAGAACAGAAAAATAAAGAACTAAGAGATCTCATAGCTAGGATAATATCGCACTTACTGGAATAACATGAGGACAAGTCGAAGCTACTAAGGACTAGAGACCTGGATATTGAAGTTGAAAGGACACATGAAGACTTGAAATTCTTGTCCATACAGTAGAGTAGAGCACCTACCCCAGAAATAGAAGAAGTATTACCCTTGAACCCTATAAAATACCCTCCACAGAGTGAAGTTACTATGCCAAGAGAAGATAAGAACAATAATGGAAAGAGGAAACTAGTGACTCAAATCATACGAAAGAAAGCCAGAAAGCTCAACAAGAAGAAAGAAAAGTTAGAAAAATTGCAGGAAGTTCCAGAGAGGACTTCACGGAAGCAAGGTTTGATGAACTGGAACTTCACCGGGATAGAAGAACAACGTAGATTGGAAATTTTCCACGATGAAGCAATATGACCATTGGAGGCATCCCGACCATTAGAACGAATCTCCAGAATGTCTAGAAACGCAGTTATGGCCAAAATGATCACCATTGGATTGTTGCGACCACGCCATAACGGATGGAATTGCATTGATTGAGGTGTTCCTGCCCATTGGAAGAATCTATTACGACGTTGTCTATTTATCCCATCAAGCATTGCACCAAGAGCACTTTTTCCAATTGTGATTATCCGAGCACACAGAGAACTAGTTTCTTTCATGCAGTGCTTATTAAGAGCTCACCACCTGTTCTATTAAATTAAGTGTTTTCTCACCGACCTAAGCTATTTGACCTCGAGTGTCCATGTTGGAAAATATTAGCATAGTATAAAATTATGTCGAAGAGATCCTAATATACCTCATGGCTGAAAAGGTGATGTCTGCAAGCATACAAGCTTCATCGACACGAGGATTGGAAGCATCCCTGTCGACTGCGCAGTGTCAGTCTAGCTGACCCACTGCTAGAAACATTGAAAGCATCGTGATGACTTGGCGAATGCGAAGCTCATCCCATCTATCATGCCCGACTGTATCCCAACTCTGGATGGCATGGTTAGTCATGACAGTGTCTCGGGGGACTTTGACTACACCTTGATCACTACGTACCTCCTAAAGGGGATACGTGTAGTTGGAATGCAGTTGGGACAAATTATGATGTTGAAGATCAATGACTTCAACTTGGTATATCAAAAGAACTATGGAATACTTTCCCCACATAAGTATTTGACTAAGAAAAAGGGTACAAATTCGAAGATCATCCTCCAACCGTGGACCATGGACATCGCAAGGTACATCATCCTAAATGTAATGAAGATACCCCACTTTGGAAGGCATTAGAGGTTAACGTGTGCATTAAACTCCTCTTGTCTTGATTCCATGGTGGTTATTTTTGGTTGGATAGAAACATGACCATAGATCCGATGTTTATCCATCAGATCACTCGATTAAGCATGTAAGGACCAAACCCACAAGATGTTTATCCAGCAAAGGTTGTAGATTGCGCCCTACCGTGGAGAATCAAAGATACCTATGGCGATGTGGAGAGAGGGAAGCGAGGCTACAAGGTAGCTTCCATCCAAAACAACATAGTGTGTCTATCTTTCTAGTTGATTGTTGGTAAGATATTAATGAAGAATAGACCCACGCAGGTCACGGGGTTCATTCTTGACCTCGTTAGAAAATGCATTGAAGGACTACAAATGAACTGGGTGAGCTACCTCGTCAACCAGTTAGAGAAAGACTGTCACAAATCTTAGGATCAGGGCTATGAGTTCCATTTCAATTGGTTATTGATCCTCATCGCCTTCATTTCTTGGGAGATGTCAGAAGGAGAAACTTTCCCTAATATTGAGTCGTTTGAACCCCTAGCTACAAAGTTCACTCCGTTCTGGTACTCAAGTGACATGGCTAAGAAATGACAGTCAAAAGCGATGTTCCACACCTATTACCTACAGTTGAAGAGGACTATTGAGTCTTTCTCTCGTATGACGTTGAAAACCCTACGTAGGTTCATGCCATTTGTGAAGTTTCGCGTAGATAGAGATTTTATTTATATCACTGTGTGCAGAGACGAACATAAATAAGATATTCAATCCTACTATAAGCTCACTTAGGAGGACATGGAAAAAATAACTAAGGAATGGCCCATAGATCTCCTTATACCATTCGAACAGGTAGAATTGTCTGACCCCGACCTCATCGGTAGTCCTGTGGTCACTCATGAACAATATGATTCACCCAGTAGTAGCAAAAGGAAAAATAAGGAAGAGGTACAAGAGTTGAACAACCCATCAAAGAGATTGCTTCAGATTCACCTAGAGGGGTAGGAGGTGAAAAAGTAGAAAAGGAAGAGAAATACAAGAAAGAATACAAACCAAAGCAGGGTGAAGTAACACCACCTAGGGACCCCCTTGATGAACCTAAGACATCCAAGAAAAGAAAGTTTTCCCCCAAGAAACCTACATCGCAGAAGAATTCAAAATCCAATAAACCGCCATTTCATACTGTGCTAATGGTGGATGACATCGACCTCATGATCATCATTGTATCAGATGCCTCAAAAGACATTCTACAACACAATAAAGAAAAACAAGAGACCATGTATGATAGGATTGCAACAGAGTTTAAAGGGGTACAATAATCCCTCTACTCTAGCCGCACATTGTCTACCGTGCCACCGTCATCTGAAGGGATTGAGTTGGGAGATGAGTTTGCCCAACTATGCAGAATAGAATATGCAACCAAATATCGCCTTCGTCGTGTCCAAGAAGAAAAAGAGCAGGCCACAGAGGCATTAAAAAAAGAAAAAGAGGAATCCATAGAGCAACATCGGGTTGCACAGCAAGAAAAATATGACCTCTATGCAAATTTTGTAGAGGATAGAGCACAGATCCAGAAGGAGAAGGAACAGTTGCTCGTAGAGCATATTGGAGTTAAAGAATAAATCACTAGATCACTTCGCTCTGTGACAGGCTTAGAATATATGGAAGAACACCTAGTGGAGAGTCAAGGGGGGAAGCTTGCTGAATCCATTCAGTAGGTCCAACAAAGAGTAGCAGAACTAGAATTGCAAGCAGTTCCAATCACTTTGCAAGAAGTTCGAGACCAAAGGGAAGATATTTCCTGGAGCATAGTCTAGAGAATGAAGGCATTGGACCTAGAATGCAAATATCTTAGCAGTCAAAGTGCATAGACTTATGAGCTCCTTGAAGAGGACCCTGAACTAAAGACACTGGAGTCACAACTCTAGGAGGAAAAGCAGCAAGCAACAACAGTGCAAGCACAGTTGAAGCCACTATCCACGGTCGAGGGGATGAAAAGGTCCCAAGAAAATTGCATGGTTCAGTAGGAGGTCCATGCCATCTAGAGAAAGGTCATGGAAGTGAGCCAGAGGCTCCAGCTAGTGTAGGACGAAGCTTGGACACTTTTTAAGGAGATTGAAGGATGAGGTGCAAAAATGGAACAAGTGGTTACAACAGTAGAACAATGCTTAGAAGGACCTATGATTGAGAAGGTTATTTCGGAGTTCATCAAGAAGGAGGCTTTGGCGAAGCAATAGGTTGAGGCAGCTTGATCCAATATCGAGGTTTTAGAGGCAGAGTTACCTAGATCAGAGTGACTAGGGATGATTCATAGGTGAGTATTGGGGGCCTATTGGCCCTTAACCAAGTTTTGGATATCCTTGGTCATGTTTGACCATTTTTGGTACTTTAATAGGCTGGTCGAAGGTGGAGTGCAAGGTGAAGCAGAGAGCGTGAGATCTCGGCCCCTGTTTAGGGAATATTAGTTTTAGGGTTTATGTAAAGGGTATGGGATATCGACCAATGGTTTTACCCATGTTTAGGCCCCATTTGCAATGTATAAATAGATATATAGGCAATGTAAGAAAGTAGTAGTAGTGAATATTTGTGGCTTGGTGCATAGCTTGAGGCTTTGTGCATACTATGTGTTAAGACTTGCAGAGCTAAGAGAAAGTGATTGTAAGAAAATAATGTGTAGACTGTCTAAGAAGGCTTTGTGTTGTGACCTAACTCGGGGAAGGAGGATCTGGCGATGTGCATGCAGATCTCCTATCCTATGCAGAGTGGGTCTTGTGGCTCTGTGCATTGAACAAAGATAATAAAGAGAAGAAGAGTTGGTGGATGTAGCCCCACGATGGGGGTGAACCATGTATATTTTTTGTTGTGGTTTCTTTGTGAATTATGATTGTTATGTGAGTTATGCCTAGTGTAGAAATATATGTTAGATGCATCTGATATAGTAGCTTAGTTCTTAGTGATGTGAATGAATGATAGATCTGATCTATTTCTATATGCTAAGTTTTTGGATGTGTTAGATATTTTTGAATACTGTGTTGTTGTGTAATTAGGGTTTTCTCCTACGAAGTGGATAAGAGTTAAATATTAATGAATGTTAACTAATAAGCGTTATGTTAAGTACTTTGATCATAGATCTTTGTCCCAGCTAGGTTGTAGACACCTGATTCCTACAACCACCCCTGCCTCTACCTCAGGTGAGACTTCTTTTGTTTCGCAGGTGTTGTCGAAAGGGCCGGTAGTTAGGGTTTTGTTCGTGCGAGGTCAAAGTGTTGAACCTTGGGTCTACCCCTGTGCCAAAATATACACATATCATAGGTAAAATAGACTCAAATAGAGGATAATATAGGATACTAGAAGTGTCAAAATGGAGACTCAACATTTCCCCCATTCTAGATTCATTGCATGTCCTTATGAAAAAATATCAAAACTGATACTTAAAAGTTTTCAAAACTGAACCATTCCTCATCATTTATTTGGCTGTAAGATGTTGAGACCAGAAGCTTCTCACCTAAGATCCTTCTTAATCACCTTGGTGTATTGGATCAAACATAAAACTTTGTTGAGTTTAGCAAAGACTACTTCTTGTGCATCCTGTAACTTTAGGTTATATTCTTTCAATTGTGCATTCTCTACCTTAATGTTCCTATCCAACACTTTATACTCTGTAACTTCTTGTTTCATCTTCTCACTCTATTTTGTCAGCTTCCCAATCTTCACTATCAATTGTTGTTTTCTCAGAGAATTGTCAGGATCATATGTGGTTATTTGTTCAATCACCTCCTCTCGGGCTTCCTTCTCCTTTCTTGGACCTCTAAAGTTTTCTTTCACCAACCCCTCAGTCTCACTAATCATAGCTCCATAGCCACTTTCTTTCTCTAGAGAAGTCAGAATATCAATAGGCTCTTCTGGAAGCGAAGGCACATGTGGAACTATTATTTGTTTGTCCATACTTCTAGTGGTTCTTCGTAAAGGAAGTGAGACTTCCTCAGATTTGATGATAGGGGTAGAAGTATCTTCAAAAAACTTCCTCTGCTTCATTTTAATAGCATTTATAGGCCTCAAAACTTGTTTCTCTTGTGTTGATTTGATTTTCACCTTGTAGGACCAAAGTGTGGGTTCTGGAGTTTGACCTTGTTGAACATTCCTTATTTCCACTTTGGAGGACTGAGGTGTGGGCTTTGAGATTTGTTTCTTTTAAGCCTTCCTCATTTTGAGCTTCCCCTTACTTCCACTTGTCATATTAGGAGTTTCCTCCAACTCACTAATCGTTTCTTGAGGAAACTCAATAGCTTCTTCAGGGGCCTTTTCCAACTCCTTAACCGATTCTTGAGGAAACTCAATAGTTTCCTTGGGGACATCATGTGAAACTTCATGTTGACCTGTTTTATTTCTCTTTTTCCTCTCACTTTGTGCCGTTTAATATTTAGGCATCAAGGCTGGACTAGGTTCCTTAGATTGGGCAGACCTCTCCTTCTTATATGTAGTGGGCTCCTATAGGATTCGTTCTGCTGGCACACCCTTCTTTTGACCCATTTTCCTGCTCTGAATGTTTAGTTCATGGGTGTTTTTGAACTTGCTAACTGGATCTGGTTATAACTCAATGGTTTCTTCAGGAGCATTATCTGACTGTTCACCTTGCCCAAAGTCCTTCCTTTTCTGTCTTTTAGTTTTTGGAGTCAAGGTTGGACTTATTTTCTGATATTGGGAGGTTTTTCTATTTTTGGATGCAGTGGGATCCTCCACAATAGACTTATCCTTATCCAATTCATCAATAGGCTAGGATAACTTAGGTGTAACAGTCACTTATTGATCCCCTAAATTCTTCCCTTTTTTTTTCTTTGTCTTTCTACTAGACCCCTCACTATGTACCTATGTTTCTTGTTCTTCTACACATTTGGACATTCTGTCTTGAGCAAACTTTTGTTGAAGTAGTTGTTTCCAACTACTACCTTGTTTTCTCAAGGCATGGACAACAAAAATTTTCATTAGGCCATGGTGATGGAGTTTGGTTTCGAGTTTCTTGGAAGATGATTTAACTCCTCTCACCATTTTATTTAAAATCATCCATAGGAAATGAGGAAAATCAATTTGTGGCCCTACTTCAAAATGTGACAAAAGTTTCAAATAGTATAGGAAGTTTACTACATACCTCCCTTTACAGGTGAGAAATCTATGAAAACTAATGAGCATCATCCAATATTCTTCTTTGATCCAGCTTCGAGGAATGCCCTTAGTCCAATCAGGGTCCTGATGCTCTGGCTTGAGAAATTTTTGACAAATCTTCCTATCAATGATGACCCCCTTAAATTATTTTTCTCTAGAGGAAGGTAGGCCTGTAGCCTCTATTATTGTGGCCTCCGAAATCATTAATTTCATATCTCCAAACTGAACACTTTATCCATCATATGTCTGCACAAAAGAAAGAGAGACTCCCTCGTGATAACCTTTAAATTTCTCCCAAACTGGGACCTAGTCGGCTTGTTCAAATCTCTCCCTGCAAGCTTGATATTATGGTGTTTCCCTATATAAATGAAACATGGATTCATGCCTATCGACCCCCATGCTAGCTTAAATTTTTTTTTAAGGCATATGAGGCAACGAAATAGAGTATCGAGGGTTGAGTACTAGATCAACGCAGACCGTGATGGAGTATCGGAAGAGGATAAGTACGAAAATGATATGAAAGAATGGGATCACGGTGTAAATGTAGGTGGTGTAACAATAAAAATGGTAAATAACACTCATCTAGATGGAAAAGACATCTAGAGGAGCATTTATAAGTTAAGATTTGGATTACAATGGTCACATATAGGGTAATGATGACAAGGTAAGACAGGTTGAATTCATGAATAACTTATAGAATCGTATGAAGGTTAGCATCAAATCATGTTCACAGGAGTGTTGGACAATGATGAAAAGAGGTGTGGTCGTTATGACCGAAACTCACAAGTATGAAATCGTCTGACATCATCTTGATCGAAACGGAATCATAGTTTGACATGTGTAAAGATGTGGCTTAATTGATTTGTATGGAACGATGTTGGACCATGCGATTATGACGTTTCTCCACCATATATATGGAAGGAATGAAATTGATCCTGTTAGACATACAATTACCTCATACTCTCACATCCCGGGTGTATAGGAATGATTTCTTCACAAGGATATGTATATGAGGACTTGCAGAAGTTCATGGTAGGGAGTGTGCCATAATTGAGAGTAACCACATGTTTAATACATAATTAGTCTAATTACTTAATAAAACAAAAAAATGTTGATTTTATACCTTCTATTACTTGAAGCATTTAAATCGAGTAGCAAAACTGTTGAGTATAGAACAAGGACTACCAACACCTCATTACTAGTAATGGATCACCTTAGTACAAGATGAACACAGGGGTGAATTTGTTGTAGTATCGGATCAATGCAAAGTTGTGCCCATTACTGGAATAGCATAGGCCTTCTCCTTTAGTACCGGACGATCACAAAGTTTCTCCTATAGTACCAGATGAACGCATAGTTTTTCCCAATAATGGATGAATGCAGACCTTCTTCCATAGTATTGAATGGACGTAGAGATGTTATTCAGTACTGGAAGAATTTAGAGATGTTATCCAGTACCGGATCATCAAAAAAGTGTATTTTGCTATTCAAGGGGAATTTGACAAGCTACCTGGTGGTAGTTTTCTGTAGAATCAAAATTTGTAGGCTGCACGTTGTAGAAGTTGTTGGTGTTTTCTAATGCTATGGAAGAGGACCTATGATTTGATTCTACTGAAATACCATGTAGGTGAAACAAATATCGACACTTGATACAGGAACTCTGAATTTGTAGTGGAAGTGTCAGAAAATAAGGAAAAAGAATTCAATGACTGGGCTCCAAGATCTGTAACAAGAGGGTACTTTGTAGTTAGATGACCACATGTTAAGATTAAAAATCGTCTTTTTTTGGAACCAAGATGATCACTGCTCCTGTTGCCACTTCCTTTTTATTATAAAAATAATGATCCAAACTACTACTTTTCTGTGGATTTTTCTCGAGCCCAAATTAGTTAATTATCGTCGGTGTTTTCAGTTCTAAGGAGTCTGAAAAACTTAAAGAAAAATCCATCTACTTTCCTGTGGATTTTTATTGAACCCTGGCCAGTTCCTCCTCACCAGTGTTTTCAATTTTTAGTAGTCTGGAAAACTTAAAGAAAACTCCATCTACTGTCCCGTGGATTTTTCTCGAGCCCAGGCCAGTTCTTGCTCGTTGGTGTTTTCAATTTTTAGGAGTTTGAAAAACTTAAAGAAAACTCCAAATGATCTACCAGGGCTGGATAAAGGGGTAGACTTACACCTAGAAGATGTCCTCCTTATTCATTTATCTACATGAGAACACAATCAACTTTTTGTTTTTTTTAGTAACACCAAAATTTCTATCTAATGACACACTTATTTACAAATATGTACAGAGCCAAATTAATTCACACAATCAAATTTACTGTGGTGAATCAACACGAGGAGAAACCCCCTTTCTTACCAGTTGCATCTTGGAATTATGAAGAACATGTATGACAAAATCCTCTTTGGATAGAGGCTTATGATAAACCTTCAATTGATGTCCATTCATGACAAAGGAAGTTTGATTCTCATCAATAGTATTTGTCTTAACTGAACCATTGTCATAAACTGTATCAACTTCATAGGGTCCCAACCATATAGTAGACAATTTTCCTTTAAAATTATTGAACCTATTATCATACAGGAGGGCCCAATCACCTGATTGAAAAGAATTCTTCTTGATGTACTTGTCATGCCATTTAGTCTTTTGTCCTTATATAAGGGTGTTCCTTTGAAGAGAATATTGTCTGATCTCATCAGGCTCATTCAACTGTAATAGCCTCTATTTTTAAGCCTCATCTAGATCCATCCCTAGTTGCATGGAAGTCCTGAAGGTTTTTACTTGAAATTCTATGGGAAGCAGCACTTGCTTCCCATATACCAACTCATAGGTTGTATGGCCTGTTGTGTTTCTCCAAGCTATCCTATAGGCCCATAAGGCCTCGCGAAAACTATCAACCCATTCTTTTTGATGTATCTTAATAGTCTTGCTAAGAATATCTTCTATCACCTTTTTAGTTGATTCTACCTGCCCATTTTCTTAAGGGTGATAATGGGATGATTTTCTCTGTTTGATTCTATACTTTTCAATAAGATTTTTTATCAAATTGGAGGTGAATTGGGTTCCTTGGTCAGCTACTATTTCTCGAGGTACATTGAAGAGAGTAAATATGTCTTCAAAGATAAATTCTACAACATATTGTTCATTAGTAGAATATAAAGCTTTATCTTCCACCCATTTGATCACATAATCTATGCAGACCAAGATGTACTTCTTCCTTTGATACATAGGGTTAATGGGTCCTACAAAATCCAAAGCCCATTTTTCAAAGGTTCAATTACTACCTAACCTTGGAGGGGCATATCATCAACTCCAATAGGTTTTCCCATCCTTTGACAATCATCACAACTGGCCACATACTTTTTTGCATCTTTGAAAATAGTTGGTCAATAGTATTCATGCTGTAAGATCTTGTATGTTGTCCTTTTATCAGCAAAATGGCCTCCACATGGACCATCATGACAGGATTTGAAGATATTGTGCATCTCATCCTCCCGGACACACCTTCTGATCACCAAATAAGGCCCAGTTTGGTATAAACAATCATCATGCCACATGTAATTGACACTTAACTGGATCATTCTTTGTTTTTCTCGGGAGGACAGATTCTGAGGTAGCTTTCCTATTACAAGATATTTGGATACATATGCATACCAAGGAATGTAAGTAGAAATAGAAAATATATTCTCATCTGGAAAATCATCATCTACTGGAGTATTATCACCTGTATGAATGAGTCTAGACAAAAAATCAATAACTAAATTATCTTTTCCAAGCCTATCAATAATGGTGATATTGAATTCTTGCAGTAATAAAATCCATCTAGTCACTCTAGCATTTGTAATAGGTTTTTCCATCAAAAAAATGATGGTTGAATGGTCGGTATGTAAAAAAACTTCATACCATGTTATGTAGTGTCTGAAATTGTTAATGGAATGTACTACTGACAAGAATTATTTTTCAGTGACAGTGTAATTTACTTCAGTAGGTCAAAGATTCTTGCTGACAAAGTATATAGCCTATGGAATCTAACCTTCCCTTTGTCCTAAAACATCCCCCAAAGTTGTATCTGAGGCATTCGTGTAGATATGAAAAGGAGGAGACCAGTTTGTTCGTCTCAAAACAGGGGCACTTGAAAGATTTGTTTTTAAATTTTCAAAGGAGATTTTACATTATTCATTCCAACAAAATTCAGTCTTCTTTGCTAACAGTTTGAACAGTGGGGCAGATAGATTTGTAAAATTTTGAATGAACCTCCTATAGTAACCAACATGCCCTAAAAAGCTTCCGACTTCTTTCTGTGAGCTAGGGATTTTGATTTGGGAAATGATGTCAATCTTGGCAGTGTCTAATATTATTCCAGTACCATAGATGTGGTGACCTAAAACAATTCATTCAATGAGCATCATTCTAGATTTTTCATGACTAAAGGGAAATGTTTGTTTCTTTACACCTGATTAGTACTTTCTCCAAATTGTCTAATGCCTGATGGAAATCATCCCCATATACTGTGAATTCATCCATGTAGACTTCTACAGAATCATGGGTCAAATCAAATGTCCAAGACAACCCTTTGAAAGGTAGCAGGGGCATTACATAAACCAAAGGGAAGAACCCTATAGGCATAGGTCCCCCATAGGAAAGTAAATGTGGTTTTGTCCTGATCTTCCGGTGAAATTTAGACTGATTGTAACCAATAAACCCATCTAAGAAAGAAAAATACCTCTTCCCAGACAAAGTGTCCAAGACCTGGTCTATGAAAGGAAATGCAAAGTAATCTATGTAGGTAGCCTTGTTCAATTCTCGAAAGTACACACAAATCCTCCATTTACCATTTTTCTTAGGAACAATAATTAATGGGGATACCCACTTGCTATCTGATATAGGGTAAATGAAATTGGCATGTAGGAGTTTATGGAATTCTTCCTTCACTGTGTCTTTTAAGGATGGATTCATTCTTATTTGGTGTTTCCTAATAGGTCTAATTTGGTCATTATTGTAAATATGATGCATAAAAGTTTATGGGTGGATCCCTTTCATGTCGGAGTAATCCCATGCAAAAGCACCAGATTTCCCTTGAATCATTTGAATCAAATTTTGTTGTTGATCTGCTTCTAAGATAGCATTGATGTACAAAGATTTTCCAGCACTGATTTCAACAGCTTGGACAATTGATTATTTCCCTTCATCTACTTGTAAAATGGTGGCTATTGTAGAGGTGGAGGGGTTCCATATTTCCTGGAATTCAGAGCTGAAGATATGTGTGTATTTAGGAAAATATTGAGGGTATTCAATGCAGTTTGTATCACCCAAAAATAGGCTTAAGATTTGTTCTTCATTTTTCTCTTGAAATCCTTTTACTTGTTTGAGTGTCAACAAGGGTTGAGTACGGTCCCCCTCCCCATAGGGATTCTCCAACCAGAGAGGAACTTCAGTGGTTGGTTGGGTAAGAGGAAAGAGGATAAGATTTTGACTTTGGGTGCCATTGGAAATTGTCATCTCTCTAGACCGACAACTAATAAATGCATCAGTAGTGGCAAACAAAGGCCGACCAAGCACTACCGGATGTCTTGGTTAGGAGGATTTGGGATGAATCACTAATAAATCCACAGGGTATTCCCAAGAGGCCAAAGTAACTATTATATCATCTAGACTTCTTGTTGGGCTAATGATTGATTTGTCTACTAGTTCCATCAAAGTCTATGTTGGTATTAGGTGATTTAGTTGCAACGTTTTCATGGTGTCAACCGACATAACATTTATTGTTGCTCCTAGATCAATAAGTGTGTTTGGAAAAGAAAAATTATTAATATTTTTGGTCACCACTGGGCTTCCTGGATCATTATATTTGGATGGCATTTCTAATATAAATTCTGATAATTGTCCAACCACCTATATAACAGAAGGCTCCTTCCTCTTCCTCCTTAGCTTTTTAATGAAAATATCCCTTACAATCTTAGCATAAATAATTATATCCTTGATGGCCTGAAGTACGAGAATATTTACACATATGTTTCTAAGTTCAGTCTCTAGATTATGTCCTAGAGGTACCTGGTAGTTCTTCACAAGTAACCTTTATGGATAAGGAGGAGGATTAGTTTTCTGAGGCATTTATGTTGGGTGAGAAGTGTGAGGAGTAATTTCCTGTTGTACAGGGGCTTTTCTTTCTTCATCTAATTGGTTATCGATTTATTCTTCTTCTTGAACTACTTGATTATCTATTTGTTCTTCTTCTTGAACTGCTTGATTATCTATTTGTTCTTCTTCTTGAACTACTTGATTATCTACTTGTTCTTCTTCTTGAATAACCACAGTAGGATTTGGTTTATTCACAACCCTCCTTGATCTTAATTCAATTCCATTAAATGAAGCATGAGTTATCAAATAAGTGGGGAAGGTTTGTACTTCAAGATTTTGTACAGGCTGTGTAGGTCTATTATTTGGATTAGGAATGGGTTGTATAGAAATAGGGCAGGTCGAGGAGGGTTAGGGATAAGTGAAGCTTGCATTTGTTGTTGAAAATTTGGTTTCATAGGAAGTGCAAGTTGTTTTTGTAGTTGTTGAGGTGGAGGAAGAGCAGGGGGATTAAATCCCGATATAAATTGAGAAATATTGGAAGGGTATTGTGGGTAGGTGGGAAAGGTTGTTGGCTGAAAGGTAAAATTCCCATATGCAGGCCCTCTCCATCCTTACTTCCAAGGCTGGATTTGTGGTGGTTGAGGTGACCATTGAGGATAATACATTGGAGGTACCCATTGTTGTTGTGAATATTGTGTGATAGGGTCTACAAACATATTGTGATTTGTTTGTGTCCATGTCCTCTTGGGGGGATATGATGTTTCATGAGGGTCTCCTCCTCCCTTGAAGATGGATTTAAGTCCATGTAAAGAAGGGAAATCACTGGTAGGGTGATATTCTGTACAGAGGCCACATATTTCTATAACATTAATGGGGCATTCCTTTTCAGGATGCCTTTTCCTACACTGAGGACAGAAAATTGCCAAAGTAGCATTTTCTTCTTGTTGTTTTCTTTTAATTTTAATGGTAGCAAGTTGGGAACGAATGGTTTTTAGGATGCATGTTTTGAATTTTTCTAGTAGATTCCCCAATTCAATCCTAGTAATACCTCCTGGTGTGGTTTTAGTAATTTTGTTTGTAGGATCCCTTACACTTTTTCCTATTTTGGCTTGACTGCGGGAGTATCTTTTACAATAATCTGCAATGTCTGCAAATGGATTTTTGTACACATCTCCAGAACTCTTGAGGTTTATTACTTCGATGTAGTCATCCCTAACACATTTTAGGAAGATGCTCCTAACTGTGGTTGTGTCTATGGAAAATTGCTTAGGTTTTTGGTAGTTGTATAGGAACCTTTATAGGTAATCTTCCAAACTTTCTTCCTAAGATTGTTGCATTTTAAATATGTCATTCCTAGCATCCCTAGGTCTACATTAATATTGATATTTATGGACTAAATCCTCCTTCATACCATCCCAATATAATATAGTGTGTTCTATGAGGCTCATAAACCACCTTAATGCTGATTCTTTTAGTGTGTCTAGAAACAGTTTTAGTTTTTGTGCATTATCAGTGTAATTATAACTCCTACATAGTATATCAAATTCAAACAAAAATGAATCAAGATCTTCTGTTAACATAGCATGGAAGTGAAGAAGTGAGGACAATGGGATATTCTTCATAGAAACGTCTATGGTGATGTCCAATATTGGGAATCCAAATATCTCTTTTTCGTTGTTTGCATTTCCCTCTTCATCTCCCATGTCTCCAAATAACACTTTGTAGGGTGTTGGTGATGTTTCCCCACTAAGTAATGGTTCAACCACTAGGTTGTTTGGTATATCTAACTGTTCCAATAACTTGTGTGTTTCCTTAATGGAGGATGCAACTTCATCTATCACTATCTCTATCTCTTTTCCATCTCCTCCTTCTGATGGGGCCGCCAGTGCTTCCCCTCTTTCTTGTTGTATTATGTTTTCAATCTGAACAGTGGCTTCGGATTTAGTTTCTTTGGTTGTTATTTCAATTGCTTCCTTTGAAATTTATCCTCTGAGAATTGTTCCTTCACGAATTCTAATACTAAACTCTAATACTAATGAAACAAAAACTACGGAGAAAAACACTCCAAACCCTAAGAAAGAATATGCAATCCCTAGTATGGTCGCCAATTCTGTTACGAGGAAAATATTTCTATGGCTAGGGTAAACCACAAAAAATGGAAATGATTGTAGAAATCTACTATATTCTCAAGTATGCTATGTAAATAAATATGCTAGAAAGACAAGATGGAAGGCCTACCTCATTCAGATGTTCAATGAAGTTCATCGTTGAGCACTTGACCCAAATCAATATAGGTGCAACTAGTTCTCAACAACCAAGAAAAGAAATAATATGGTGATAATAAATGATGTTAACACATTCAATAGCATAATCAATTAATAAACATGACAAATACATCCATGGAATAATAATTCAAATATTTGCAAGATATCAATTGGATGGAAAAAGAGTATTTCTATTAATATATGACCAACAGAATTGAAAATGTTACATCTTTCGTGTCAACACGGTTCAAAACCAAGAAACTAAGTTCCTTCCAGCTGAGCCTCCACCACTTTAATCCTCCACCAAAGGAAATCTCATAGAAGAGAAACAATGAATTTCTCAATCAATAAGGGAAGAGCTCGGGGGATAAACACTGTGTTTAGACTTAAAGGACAAAGGGATGCAAACTCAATATGAAGTAAATAATTTCTCCAAAGTAACTTTTCTCTCAAAGTTGAATTCTTTCTCCTCTTTTCCATAGCTCAACATTGGCCCATTTATATCCTTCAAATGGAACTGAAGGGCCAATTCAAAATGTTTCCAGTATATGGAAGGCCAAGGATCATATATCTCCTATCATGACATGGAAACCCGACTCCATTTTTATTTTGGGCACAAATCCAAATGTACACAGGTTATAGTGGTGCAGCTTGTGTATACCCATGTTGTATAGTAGGCAAGGTGCGTACATGTGGGAAAAAATGTATTTTTAGCTATGGGATTTGTAAAAAAGGGATGACAAGTCTACATAGGGAAATGGAAAAAGGCCTTATGTGCAAGATTGCATAGGGTGAGGCAAATCTTGCTATAGAAACTGTAGATATTTATCCATTCTAGAGTACCATACTCTAGGAACCAGTTGTTCAATGTAGACTTATTCTTCAAGTTCCCTGCTCAGAAAAGATGATTTAATGTCCATCTCTTTCCATATTTTCAAGGTTCTGCTACACAAATGTCCATAATTTTGACTCATATGTCATTGTACTATCATGAAGTACTACTACAACTGATTAATGTATCATATTGTATTTTTTCTAATTGGATGCACTGAATATGTCTACTCAAATTCTACAAGCTACTCGAAGGATGGATCTCTGTTCTATCTTAGCTACCGCATAGAATCCCCCTATCTACTATTCATATTATCTAGGAGTCTCTAAGATAGATGGATCAAAACAATTCCTGCTCTGATGTGTATTCATCACCATCTTCATTGGTAGATTCATCATCTCTCTTAGCTATAATTTCTTTCCTTCTATCTATGGATTAATCTTTCACTACAATGCTTGAGAGTATAATCTCTTGAACTGGTTCCTTATTTATCCATCCTTCTTTTTGTTCAATTATTTTTCAAACCTTTATGTATCTAACATATTTTATTTTCTCTGTATAATTTTCTTCATCTTGTTTTATTTCCAATCTTGCGATCTCTGGAACTTGGTCTTTGTTCACATGTTCTTTGTGTTTTCTTGTCCATACTTTTCTATATCTGATATCAATGTTCTCTTTCATCAAGGTATCTATCATGCTTCTACAATCACTAGCTATGTGTCCATAGTTATCACATTTGTAACATTCAATTTTACATGGGGTCACATAGACACTTCTTGCTTGAACACTTCTTTTATAATCCCTGCAATCTACAACCTTATGCCCAAAATTAGTACAATAAAAAAAAGACCATAAAATAAATTTTCATACTTGGGAGTGAATGATCTTATTTGTGGTGTATTCCTTTTGAATTTATGCCTTGATTGATCATGATCATGATTGAATATTCTATGTGGCTTGAACATTGATGTAGACCCCCCTTTCTCTCCTAAGGGTTGTCTGACCTCTCGGTCTAGGATTGATCAAGAAATTGAGTCTGATTGACTCTTCGGGTCGCTGCTAGACCCCAAGCCCACTTTCACAGGTCCTTCCTCCAAATGCACAGGTCATATGAAACTCATGCCTTCTCTCCTGAGCATTTTTCAAACCTCAACACCAAATGAGCAATGGTTCCTCTCTGGCTAAGCCCTTTCCTTTACGTGACCATGACTGTGACCATTCTCCTGATTGGAAGGCGTGTCGTGATTTCACATTTCATGGCTTTGGGAGCACTACTACCTACATTCCCCTAATAGCCGATATTGCAATGACCATAGACCTACGGTCCAAATCTTTATTTGATTGACGGTTGTGATCAAATCAGTGCTTCACATTTTGCGACTTTGGAAGTTTTTATGCCTCCATTCTCTTGATAGTTGAAATCATGATGGCGTTGGTTTGACGTTTCAAATCTGTCCTTTGGTCAATGACTGTGATCAAATCGAGATTTCATGTTTCACGATTGTGGAGTCCCCTTGCCTTCATTCTCCCGATAGCCGAAATTTCTCCCTGGACAATCAACTATCCAATTCTCTCCTAGATCGAATAGCTCAGATCAAGTCGTGGATTCAGGCCTCGTGAATTCTTAGTGTTCTTCCCTTTGACTTCTCCAGAGTGTGAGTCAGCAAAATGATGATCTTTTGCCACCTATCCTTGGATGATGGACAGTTTCGATCATTTCATGACTTCGCGACTTCGCAAAGCCCACTCTTATGTGAAACTCCAAAGGGTTAAACCTCCTACCTATTCCTCTGGATCCAACAGTTGTTGGTCCAAGCAGTCAGATCCTACGATCGATATCTGATCTTCTCCTATGTGTTCTTCTGGGTGTATGGATGTGAGACTTAATGCTCCATATCCCTTCCTCTGCAGCTGATCTGACAACTATCGTCATTCCTCCTCACGAGCTTTGGGACTTGGAATAAGTCCACTCCTCCACACTCCTTGTGATGTCTCTTCTGAGCTTTTGAACTGAATCATATCTCCAAAGGGGCTCGACCCTCCTTCTTCCTTAGAATATTTTTTGGTGCTTCTCCTAGCACACTCGCACTCGACCTCCTAAGATTTGGAACTTTAAAATAATTTTTCTTTGCACACACTCATTTCGCTCTGACTGGCCTTTAGATGGAAGTATTTAAACACTTCATCTGAGTGTTGGTCTGATACACTCCTTGCAATTTCCCAATTCCCACCTGGCAGAGATCTGCATCACCTTTAGTAGTTTTGTCTCTCTCTGTGCACTCCTCTGCACAGTCTTCCCTCTAGAGTATTCAGTAACTCTGGGGATCCTCTTTAGTCTACAAACTATATTGGTGTGCCCTCTTGGAACGTTCTCTACTGAACTCAAAAAAGATATTCATATGTGAACTCTTTGCGTTGGCTACAAAACTTCCAATGTTTTGTTGTGTACTCCTTGCACAGCCTAAAGAACCCATAATGATATAACATAACTCAATGAAGATAAAGGAAATATACCTTCCTACAGTAAATGAAACTTATCATACATCTACAAAATTCATTCATGAAATACATCAACACAAATACATAAACACACTATATGTAGAAAAAAACTTATTTTCTATTATCTCTGTGTGTTTATACAGATGTTTACAAAAATTGGACTGCAACAGAGTCCCAGTCCTCTCAGGATCTCTCTCATAACTTCTAACACCTCCTCCAACCTCTCTCTCTAAACTTCTAAGACCTCCTCCAACCTCTCTCTCCATCACCCTCTCCTATCTCCTAATTACAAAAAGAGGGCTCTACAAGCTTATCCTCTCTACTGCCTTAGTGCCATCGCTATCTCAGTTATGAAACCATACCACTACAGCTACATTCCATAAATGTCTATCTAGATCTAACTATGACCTAAGCCTACTACAGGAAACCATTTAAGGAAACCATATCTACTACCTATGCAAAGGCGTGGCCTGGCATTTATCAGTCTTACAACAATATAATCCGTATAGGATTTTATTCAAAATTTTAAAATGGGAGGGTCAACGCCTCTCCCTCTCTCCATTGTGCGTCTGCGTGTTGGTGTGTTGGCGCATTTTCTAAGGTGGAGTAATGCACCTTCATCATACTCCATTGTTGGGAAAATCATGAGCTCCTTCTCATGAGCTCCTCGTCTCTAGTGTTGAAATCCTCCTGGATCCCAAAAATTCCCTTGGAGTTGTCCTCTTGCTCCTCTACTTCGTTTTTGTTGTTGTGTCTCCCCTGTTGCTCTTACAGGTCCTCCTCTGTTCAGGCTCCTCCTACTGACATTTTCTTGTGTTTACCCCAACATCAGCCTTCTAATTTCTTTGATCAGCTCGTCCAGTTTCTCAACTGGCTAGTTCTTCATATGTATTCTTCTCTGTCACACTCCCTTCTCCTCAGTGGGTGGATCTACTTGTTCCCCCTTACAATCATCTCCATCTCTTGTAGCCTCATCTTGCCACCCTACTGCAGACTCCCATTCTGCAGTCTCCTCTTGACTGACTTGCTGTACAGTCACCTCCTCTGACAGATTAGCTTATGTCAGCTCCTCTTGTGCTCGTTCAACCCCAACTTCTTCCATTTTCTCCCTAGACTGGTATGCTCCTCCATATGCTTCCAACTTGACCTATTGGATGTGAAAGATTTGCACCATTACCCTTCTCTCTGGGGCTTCCAATTCTACATACAGATCATTAAAGTCTATGATGTCTGTCTCCTCCTCTGCTGCAACCTTCAGTGCTACAATCATCTCCTTTTCAACTTCCTGGATGAAAATTTTGAGCAATTATGTTGAATTTTCTTCTCCTTTTATTGGGGTAGACATCAGTGTATTCTCCATATCTTCCCCTACTCCTTGGAAAACTTCGGATATATGCTCCTTCATATTGATAGTCATTTTTGGTTGTCCTTCTTCTATTGTTGCATCTACAACACATGCTCTGGCCTCAACCGGGCTATCTGATAGGAATGTCTGAATTTCTCCAATAATCAGAATACTCCTCTGATCGTCCTTTTGGATGGTCAGAGTATTTAACTTCTCATCATCTTCATTCACATGGTCTACAAACCCACATGAACCTTAATCTATCAGCACTCCTTGATGACCTGAACTCACTTATGAGCTTTCGATACTTTCATATAGTCTCATTTCTTTCTCCCTGCCCACCTGGAAATTTGAGAATTTTTTTCTACCCACCTGGCAGTCTATGAGATAAATTGATCCCATCTCATTCCCCACACGACAATTTGAACTTTTAACACTGCTCCTCTGGCAGTATTCGAGACCTCCACCTGATATTTTTCCATTTCCCACCTAGAAATATGAATTTCCATCATTGTCCTCTTGACAGTCTATGAGATCCTCCAAAGATATCATTTCATTTCCCACCTGGCAATTTGAAAATTCATCTCTTCCCTCCTGGCAGTTTATGAGACTTGAAACGGATCTCCCTTCTTTATCACTGAGGGTTTATATAACTTATGGCTCACAAATGGAAACCAACTCTTCCTCTATTTCACTGAGGTTTCCAACATGCCCCAGCCACTTCCTCCACTCTTGTTGTTGTTTTCTGACCAACAACTTTTGAACAGACCATTTTACTTTCCTGTTCAGAGGCCATTTGTATCTTCAACGTACCTTTGCCTCTTGTTGCATATTCAATGTCGTCTATTCCATTCTTTCTCTTATTTCAATGAGATCCTTGTCAATTTCTTCTTTACTCTTCTGTTGGTAGCCTCCTCTTACTATCGGGCTAATTGTTAAGTGCAGACACAAATCAATCCCCCTAGCTTCACTACGAAACTAGAACAAAACAAGATAGTACATTGCTCTTTCCTTAGATTTCAATTATCAAATGAGAAATGGATCTAGAACATCCCTTTTAAATATCGAAGATCCGACTTCACCAATGAAATCCAAGCTCCGTCGCGAGGTTTATGGGAAATATCTACAAATAAGCACAAGCCAACGAAGACAAGAATAACAAAGTCTATTTTATATGAAACTATGTACGTGATCAAGGCATCATACAATATGGACAAATAACATTCATATAGGAAAGAAAAGTATATTTGTATTAAAGAATGTGGAAGAAAGATACAACCAGATGCCTTGATGTTGTCAGGTTCCTTCCAACAGCTCCTTTCTTCCCACACACTTCTAACCCATGGATTCTGAGACTGTAGATATAATAGCTACTCACAATCTATCTTGACAAAGCAAAGATTAAAGCCAATATACAAGATCCAAAACTCAATAACAAGCCAATCTAACTGTCTCCATGAGAGCTCCTCTCCTCTTATAAGCTGAAGAAGATAAGGTGAGGAGGTTAGGATGATCCCACTAAATCATGAAAATGAGTAAGATCCAAATTGTTCAAAGGCCACCTCATCATAGAAGCTTCTCCTTCTATAAGCATTGAGAAGATGCTCGTTTTTCCCATGTATAGGAATTTCCGCACCCTAGTTGTAGAGCAACCTGCGGAAACTCCACAAACTAGCTATAATCTAGCTATCAAACAAAAATGGAAACTGTTGACGCATATTATATGCATCCTTCTAGGTCAGGGAGTGTGGACTATAGTTGTCCCACTCGACCTTGACCTGATCTACCGTTCAACACTGTAGTTTTCAAATGTGATGGTCTAGAATGTAGATTGGCTCCACCGTGAGCGCACCCTCATCCGATATCTGCAAGGAACTCATGTCAATATCATGTGTAGGATCACTAAAATAATGTCTCAAAACAGATACGTGAAAAACATCGTACATACGCCTCAAAGAATCAGGAAAGGCTAGTCAATAGGCCATGGGCCCCTTCTTTTCCATAATATCGAAGGGTCCCATGAACCTAGGAGAGAGTTTAGCACCCTTTCCAAACTTGATAGAACTCTTATGAGGTTTCACTTGCAAGAAGACTCGATCACCAAATTCATAACTACGGTCAACCTGATGCGCATCGACATAAATATGCTTTCGATCTTGCGCTTCCTTTATCTTGTGTGTTATGGTTTTCATTTTGTCTTCCATTTCTTGGATCACTTCTGGTCCCACCAGGACCCTATCTTGAAGATGATCCCAACTCAAAGGCATTTGACACGGCCGCCCATAAAGAAACTTGAAAGGCACCATCTTAATGGTGCTTTGATAATTGTTTCTATATGCAAATTATACCAATGGAAAGAACTCTTCCCAACGCTTATGTTGGTCCATCACGTACATGTGCAACATATCTTCCAAGATTTGGTTCGTTCGCTTGGTCTGCCCGTCTTTCTCTAGGTGATATGTGGTACTAAAGTTAAGTTGGGTTCCCAAGGCATCTTGGAAACTAGTACAAAATCGTCCTGTAAACACAAATCCTCAATCGAATATAATCCTCTTAGGCATGCCATGCAGCCTCACAATCTCGCTGATGAAAACTATAGCTATGCCAGGTGCCTGATACGTTGTACGCACAGGAATAAAATGTGCACTCTTCATCAGAGTATCAACTACTAAAAAAATTGAGTCGTGTCTCCTTTTCATCAGTGGCAATCCAAGAATGAAATCCATTGAAATGACCTCCCATTTTGATTTCGGAATCGCGTGTGGTTGTAGTAAACCTTTCGGATGTTTGTGTTCAGCCTTCACTTGTTGACATTCTAGAGATCTTTCCACGTAGTTGACTATGTCTGCCTTCATTCCTTTCCAGAAGAATAACGATTTAAGGTATGCCCTCATCCTTGTGTCTTTGGGATGAGCCATGTACACTACTCTATGAGGCTCATTTAGGATCAAACTCCTCAACTCGTCGTTGGGAGGTACGTAAATTCGATTTTTAAATCTCAGTAATCTGTCGTTGCCCACAGTAAATCTCTCAAATTTTGGTACCATCATTGTGTTTTTTCCTATAAAATCCTTGACCTCTTTGTACCAGTCATCGTTGTGTTGTAAAGTTAGAACCTTTTCACATATATTTGTATGAAGAGGCATCACCAAAAATATGTGTGGCCTCTGACTCAATGCATCAACCACTCTGTTCACTGTTCCTTTTATGTAAGTAATCTCGAAATCATACTCGCTAACCAATTTTGACCAATGCCTTTGTCACGCATTCAAGAATTTTTGCGTAAAGATGTGTTATAAACCATAGTGGTCCATTTTT
This sequence comes from Picea glauca, assembly GCA_000966675.3. Classification (NCBI taxonomy): domain Eukaryota; kingdom Viridiplantae; phylum Streptophyta; class Pinopsida; order Pinales; family Pinaceae; genus Picea; species Picea glauca. The sequence continues at coordinate 26,647 of JZKD02S1665415.1, read as the reverse complement.
AGTTCAAATTTTTGTCCAATGAGGTAGTGTCTCCATACTCTCAAGGCATACACAATGGCTAACATCTCCAAATCGTGTTTCACATAGTTCTCCTCATGCCTTCTCAACTTTCCCGAGATGTAAGAGATCACTCGACCATCTTGCATCAAGACTTTGCCTAAGACTTCTTTGGATGCATCAGTGCATACCAAGAAGTCCTCATCCATGTCAAGGACCTTTAGTATTGGTGTTTTCATCAACATCTCCTTGAGCCTCTGAAATGATTCAGCGCATTTCTTGGTCCATACAAACTTCTTGTTCTTCTTTTGCAATTTCGTAATCGGATTTGCTATCTTTGAAAACCCTCGATGAACTATCGATAGTATCCTTCCAAGCCCATGAAGCTACACACTTATGGGACATTCATTGATGTTGGCCATTACATAATAGCCTCGACCTTTATTGGATCCACAACGATACCTTCACCGGAGATGACATGCCCTAAGTAATGAATCTTCGATTGATAAAACGAGCATTTTGATAACTTCCCAAACAATTTTTTCTCTCATAGACATTGTAGTACCAGGCACAAGTGTTCGTCATGCTCCTCCATCATCCGAGAATACATCAAAATATTGTCAATGAATACTTGGACGAATGTGTCCAAGTATTCGCGGAACACCCCATTCATCAAGATCATAAATACCCCAGGGGCGTTTGTCAGTCCAAAAGGTAAAATAGTAAACTCGTAATGTCCAAACCTTGTCTTGAAGTTTTTCTTAGGGATGTCATCCTACTTGATCCGTAACTGGTGATACCCCGATCTCAAGTCAATCTTCAAAAACACCATTGCACCTTTCATCTAATCAAATAGATCATCAATCCTTGGCAACAAATATTGATTCTTGATCGTTTCCTTTTTCAATTGATGGTAGTCAATGTAGAGTCTCCACGACCCATCCTTCTTTCATATGAAAATAACAGGCGCACTCCATGGTGACACACTTGGGCATATAAGTCTTAGGTCCAACAACTCCTTCAGTTTCATTTTCAAATCTTGTAACTCCAAGGTCGACATCTGATAAGGCGTTCTTTCTATCGGTTCAGTTCCTGGTTTTAGATCGATGGTAAATTCCAATTTCCTCTCAAGCATAAACCCTGGTAACTCCTCTAGGAAGAGATCTGCAAACTCTCGTACTACCGAAAGGTTTTCCAGTCCTTCTACCATGCCTTTTTTGTTTAACACAAGGATCCCATATAGCTGGCATCCCTTGCACATGCTCATCTTATTCGACTGCCTTTACCTTAATTATTTTTAGTGTTACACCAGAAATAAAACTCTTTGTAGCACTTGGATTTATAAAAATACTAAGGGTCTGGTGAACGACGGTACTTGAAGTCTCGAACACAGTCGATTGGTTCTTTGTTTAGCGGTTATTCACTGCTGCATGAATCTGATGGGCCTTTCCCAATTATCCCACGGTAGTGGGTCCGACTGATCCAGATAATTTGGTCCTCTAAACTGGGTAGTCACACTGCTAATGTGGCTCTCCATAGGTCTAGCACCCTTTCTTTGATCCAATAGTCCTGGTACCTAAAGTAGAAGCTGATGGCCCACCGGCCTGGAACCCTAGTCTAGTCTATTGAATAGGCCTAGACTATTGTTGTTGTCATCGATGCTAATGTTGGTGATGTGGTCCTCTGTAAGGATTTTGTTGTTGAGGTGTTGGTCACCAAGGTGTAGTGAAATTGGATCCTCTATGGATGCCACAATATCTTGGTGAATTTCTAACTAGTGTTTGATGTTGATGCGCATCAGATGACACTCGTCCCACTAGTCTCACTAGAGCCTTGCTTTGACCCCCACTGATAAGATCCTCCTCTACTATGAGGGACTTTTGGACAACATCATGCAATTTTTGAGGCATCATAATCCTCACCTTTGCACGAATGTTGATATTAAGGCTGAACAAAAACTTGTTGACCTTAAGTTTCTCAGTATTCAGGTGCGAAGCATACTGAAGAAGCTCCATGAAACGGGCCTCGTACTTGGGCATCATATGACCACCTTGTCACAAGGCATTGAACTTGTTTATTTGACGCTCAATGAATTCCTTAAATATATACCTCTTCCGAAACTATTCCTCGAGCAGATCCCATGACACGTCTTTGACAGACATGTTCAATTGCAGTAGGACCATCTTCCACCATAGAAGAGTGCTCCCCTTCAATTGAAAGACCGCCATGCAGACCTTCATGTTGGAGGTATAGTCGTGAAGTGTAAAGCACATCAACATATTCTCCAACCATGCCTCGATGTCGGTGTCATCCAAGGCACCAAGGAACTCGAGAAAATTGACCTTCTTGAGTTCGTGGTGAATGTTACCAGTACCGACTGGGGTGTGTGGTAGACCTTTAGGAGGTGTCGGTGCCCTGGCCTCATTTATATCCAAACAATTGAGCAGTGCCTCAAACATCCTCTCAAAGGACCTCATTAGCCCAACCACATCACCCATAGCTATTTTTTCCTACCTGACAACCTGTTCGTCCCCCTAGGGGTTAGACCCCTCGAGTGTGGATGCTACTGGGGGCGTCACGCCTCCTCCCCTAGCACATCACCGTTTGCCTCTGCGACGTCCTCTAGCCATGATTACCTTCATGAATACAAACCAATTTAATTAGCAACATTTATATAATCAAGTATCTAATCAATGGAAGTCATAGTGATCACAAGTCGCAGGTCAAACCGGCTCTAACACTATATGTAACGAACCTTGTTGTTACGACAACAAGCCACGCATAATCAGTACACATTATTAAAATTTTTTAGCAAGAAGTGATAACGACAATACACTCAAACATCACAACACAACGAAGAACACAACGCACACAATTCACGCAACCTACAAACATAACAACCTAGAATACTAGAACAACATGAAGTTGGAAGCAACATACGACCTTCAATCAGATGAAGAATAAAAAGGACTACCCGCCCATCCTACCCTGCAAAGGTTAGGACCTCTAGGACACATAAGCAATGCTCAAGCCCAGGTTTCTATTGATTTTGACCATTTAAGATCTCAAGGTTGGCGACTATTCTGAGGAACAAGGAGGTGTCTACATCCCACCCAACACAAGCAACACCATACCTACTAAGCTAAAAGGAAACATCAATCAAACCAAACACAACAGCTTTATGACACCAACAACTAGAACCTTCCTAGCGAGCGGGAGACAATCACACTAACATTACAAAACATGTACAACCTTACTTACAAAACAACATCATCCACATCGGGAGGTGCATGACCCTAATCCAGATTTCATATGTGCTTATCGATCAATGTGCGCAGTGACCCAATAATAAGGTATCATGTCGCCACAATGTGACAAGTGCGTTGGGAAACCACATGCAAACAAAATAATTCTAAACCTTCAACCAAACATAAAATCCAACATGCATGAAATCCAACTTGCACTCTCATACATTATATGACGCCATTAGAGGAAGGCGCTCTAAACAATAAAGAAAAATGGAAGCAAGGTGACTATAATCGATACAGTTAAATTGGTGCAATGACTAGGTGTAAATCATTAGCAATTTATCATCATAAGGACTAATTCCCAGCATCAGTAACCAATCACCATCTAGAAGTAAAGGAAACTAACAAACTTTAAGCAACATATACTTTCAATTCAAGGGTTTATTATTCCAGTAAACTCATCTATAAAATTAAAGGCATAAACAACACTCCACTATAACACCCCTTTAACACTACAAATGAAAGATCTTATATATTAAACAAATTATTATCTAACCTGTATAATCTTTAATTAATAAGTAACAAGGCTTCCCTACCTTCCTTTAAAAAATAAGAGGAATAAACCACTTATAATTAATAATTACCATTTATCATATAGGAATCCGCTTGACATCATTAATGAATTCAACAAGTCCTATTAATCCCTTGTTGCAAAAGGAATAAAATCTATTACAAGGGATAATGTCAATCACAATTAAACTTATTAAACTGATGAAAATATTCAATCTATTAGAAGGGATAATTGTCGTATAATTATTCCACAATAAAACTGTTATATAACAATTGAAACTGAACTTAATAAAGCAGATGAAAAATTGTTAAACTTTTAAAACGGTTACTCACTCTTCAACTGTTATATAACTACTATAATCATAGCTAAAATGGAACCATGTATGTTGATCCCAAACTATTTAAAACAATAAGTTGGTAAATACACCATTGTTAAATCGTTCAAAAAACATGTGTTGTCTTAATTACCTCACTTCCGTGAGCTTGTAAATACACAATTGTTTAAATTGTTCAAAAAACATGTGTTGTCTTAATTACCTCACTATTGTGAGATGGTAAATATACACTTGTTTAAATCGTTCAAAAAGAACGTGTTGTATTAATTACCTCACTGTCGTGAATCACTACCACGAAATCACCTCAATCATCGCTATTATACAAAGGTTATAACTAGCACAACCACTCAAAACCGTGGCTGATGAACGCCAAAAGGCATGGACAAAAAATTAAACGTGCAACCAGAAAATGAAATGCACAACTAGAAAATGAGCGTCTACAACCACCATGTTGAATCTAAAGTTTAATCATTTAAACGTGGCAATCATATAGTGCTACAGTAATTTCTTAATATGATTAGGTAAATGTTAAAAGGTAAACAGGTTAACGGATGCATTAAAAGATACAAGGAAGTTATGAAGAGGAAATCACATTCATTGATTTGGGAGGACCACTAAGAATATGCCATCATCTTCAATTGTTAGCCATCAGATTACAATTTTAGATTAAAAGGTGATTAATTGTGCTCATTGTCAATAGGTATACGCCTTTCGGCATAATTATATGATTATTTAAATTGTCCCCTTCCCAAACATTCTCATAATGCAACACGGTCATAAAATCTCGTACTGTAAACACCGTCGAACTGCCATTCTAGGTCATTAATGCCCTCACCCCGAGGTCTTTGCCTAAATTTGTCTATGCCACCATGAAGACAAACCCACAGCCCGATGATCTGGTTGTCAACTCGGAGGAAGCGTTGGGTCACTTCCCCACAAGGTTAAGTCTCAACGTTGTAGGTGAAGGCGAGGATGGGCATGGGATCGACGCGTAGGTTGGGTGACAGGAGGGAGAGAATGCGTCCGTTGTAATAGGGTGTTAATCAAATTACTATGAATTTGACACGCAAACTACGAGTAAGGTAAATGCCGACCTCATCTAACTGACCCTTTTACAAGATTCAAAGGAATAACAAGATCCTTGAGTCTGTAATGCGTTGGGAAAGAAACTTGAAGATGCCAAAGGGGTTTCCTCATGACTGGCGTCAATTGAGAGGAAAAAGGAATGGTCCCAACCCTCCACACCAAGCAGAGATCTGAGATAAGGAGGTCATGCAAACACACAGGATGAACTCATGTACAGTTCCAACAAACTTGCAATGACATTGATCACAATGATGAAATGCAGAGCCCATCAATTGACCTTCTTATTAAATACGAATCAGTCTAGAAAGACTTGTTTAGTCAATACACTCTATTGACAAGTGCAGTAACTCTTTCCTTGGGATTGGTATGCCGACTTTGTCTGAAAGCGCCCACCAATGGAATGCTCGTTAAGGCTAATTTTGGGGAGGAACAGGGGATGGCTCTGATCAAGGCTAAATCCATAATTATGGGATTGAACCTATAACTTGACCAGTAATGACCAGGCGTTCTCTACCATTACTCTATGGGTTGTCTTAATGAAAGTGTTGTATATATAATTTTATTCGTAAAAATGAAAAACCAACCAATGTGCCTACGACTCGGGAGTAAAAGGGAAGGGCTCAAATCAAGGGTGGCCAATCATTCCAGGGTTTTCATGAGAAGTTTCAAGTTTCGGGAAAGGGAAGAAGCGAGCATAGCGTTAGGCGTTCGAACTCTTGGATAGGAAGGACCGCCCCTTTAACTGCAAACTAAAGCTAGTAGAGAAACTGCAGGAATTTAAACTGGCAAGGAAGCAAGGGTAGGAGTGTAACATTTTAAGGACAGATCCACTCCCTAACTGCCATAGGATTTTCTTAGAATAAAATCTTAACAAGCATTGCAACCAATTTTTACTTCTAAGTGGGAATAAATTTAATAAAGATATTCAAATACAAAAATTTAACTACATTTTTACTACAAATTTAACCTATGTACATTCGCCATTATAGATTTTCATATGCAAAAAACTTAACTATTTTACCATACAAAAGTTACACATGCGTATTGTAACCAATGTGAATTCTCCGTAGTCGTTGTCCTGCGTGCACTCTGTCTAGCTCCCTCTTACCAATCGATGAGACCTCATCGGTACCTCCCATCCAACGCTAGGGGTACTCTTCTCCCTCTTGAGCCCCCCAAGTTGTAAAGAGGCCACGCACACAATACCAGAGAATGCTATCTCCCAGATCACCTAGCAAGGTCGAGCTACCACTCATTCTCCGAGTTGGGTATCCCAACTCCCACAAGATAAATTCGGTCAAGATAAATTCCGACAGTGTAACCTTATGCAAACCAGATGTGATCCATACTCCTCCTTGCCATCATTTTTATATTTTTATTATTGATTAGTTTCCCAAACCCTCATTAGATTATTTTTATTACATTTAATTAGGATAAACCTCCCCCGTACACATGTCACATGATCCCCTAGTTGCACCATAAAATCAATTTATTAATTAATTAAATTTGTCTATTTCCCTCACCCACCTAAAAGCATTCCTAAAAACACTCCTTGGTGTCTCTTTATTCCCTTACAATTCTTAAATGACTTACGCCTTACTTAAAGCCTAGTTGAGTTCATAAATAGAAAATTCCAAAGGCTAGATTCCTCACTAAGTTAGACATTCTCCTTTTTCTTTAAGTTTCCCCTTTTCTTTAAGTTTCATTTTTTCTTTAAGTTTCCCCCTTTTTAACTAAGTTCAAAATTAACAAGTTTAGACAAAAACAACCATTTACCCCTTTTAATAATTAAACCTTCATCAAAAAATTTACTTTGATTATTAATGCTTGAATTTTCTTTACCCCCTTCTTGTTACATGTCCATTTAGATTTTTTTTTGTTCACATAATCTACTTAGACCTAGGTTTTAAATTCACTAGGCTTGGTGACAGTTCTTAAGGAAAAAAAAATTGTTATTAACTTCACTCATACTATCATTCATTTTAAGGCCAAACAGGTCCTAAGGAAGCATAGTTTTCTAGGTACTAGGTTTATTAACTTACCATAGTTAAAATCATGACGTCCCCTTCAGGATGCACTATGTTAACTAAGGGTGCCACTCGCTTGCATTCTGGTTTTATTTGCACGACGTGCTCTTCAAGACGCACTACATGCTCCAACTGTCCCACTCGCCTCTTGAATGAATTTGGTAGACGTCAAATCCCTGGAGTCAATACTCCATCAGGTAACCTTGTGGAAGACTAAGGGCTTCTAAGTAATAAGGACCCTACCTTATTGCACACCCCCTAAAATCATCGTGAGCGACTGTCACAGTCTACCCTCACGGCATCATGGATCTATCGAACTAGGTAATTGTTAACCTATAGTTCGATCCATGGTGAGAGTGCTAGTAGGTTGTGGCGGGCCTACTGCCACACCTCTCCCTCAATGTCTCTGGTTGTCGTGCATGACCCCTTTACTCCAAATGTGATTCTGGTTGGCAAGTTATCGTCATCCTGCAACCATCAATGAAACATGTTCTCTATAATAATCAACATCATAATATCTAGTCATGCGTCACATCTGTAATATCAAAAACATTCAAACCATAACAGTCCACTCCCTGACTTGATCTGTAGTCCAAGGAGATCCATTGATGCCATCGGCATCCTCTAATGTCCAGAGTCCTGCACACTTGCAAGAACCAGTCAATAGCACATGTCGATATAAATATAACAAAACAACACATCATCATATCCTCAACATCTCATAATTATAATAAAAACAGTTAATCTATAATGAACTAGATTACTTGCACGCAAGTGTCCTCAAATAATAAGTCCAATCAGGTGGGTGCAAGAGCGGGATGTTACAAATTGTCCTATCTCACTCCTCCAATTATTACCCTTAAGGTAATGATATTGTGGAATCAAATAAAAAGAACTTAATGACCATAATAAAAAATACTATGGCGGATAACAAGAAAGGTTGGGATTGTAAAATTAAGTATGCTCTATGGGCCAATAGGATAATCAGGAAATATTAGACTAGAAAGAGTCAATTTGAGTTAGTCTATGGGATGGAAGAAAATTGTGATTCCAACTAAAGATCCCAGTCTACAAGATAATGTAGTAGTTCTCATCAAATCAAGATAAAATGAAAAATAGAATTAACTAATTGATCGAGTTTGACAATAATCAAAGAGGCAGCTTTTATAATCTAGTAAAGAGTGAATAAAAGAGGAAGATAATTTTCAACAAGAAAGCTTGCTCAGGAAGTTTCCAAAAAGGTTATCTTGTTCTCATGTGGAATAAAAGAAATGAAAAGGAAGGTAAAAATGGTAAGTTTTAAATCCTTTGGTTGGGTCCTTATAAAACTAATGATGTTGTAGGTTACAATTCTTTCTATCTTACTTCACTAGATGGTGAGTAATTTCCTTTTCATGTGAATGGGAAACTTTTGAAGACGTTATATCAAGGTAATATTTGATTCCATGGAGAATGCTTGTACAACAATAAGTTTATTAAACTTTCTTACTTGTGTGTTTCATTTTATTGATTTTTTTCATTTTTCACTTACTTTTAAAATAATATGTGTTCACATGTACATATTTCCTCTGAGATTTGGTGCTACTAACATGCAATTGGTTACAATTTCATTCATGAATTGATTTATTTCTATCTTAGGGAAGGGGAAARACATTGSTTTCTTCAAYCCTCCCCTGCATTTTATATCCATCTAGTGAGAATTTTTCAAGTTTATAGGTTTTTGGAGATTCTGAAGTTCTCATGCACTCTTGAGATGAGCACATGTCCCTAAGTTGGAGCCAATTGTTACACCTAAAATTCAATTTAGTGCATCCTATATTCTTTTCCATATGTGATCCATCGTATGAGTAGATTATACGTATCATTGTATCATGATGAGCCAATAGTGTTGTTATCTTTATACTCATGTATTATATTGGACCATCCTTAGATGATCTATGTAACAATGTGAGGCCTAGGTGGTATCTCTAGGGCCCTTTGTGCTTGGTCATGCCCCATCCTTCTAGTCCCCATTTAAAGATATTCCTCTCTCTTATGGTTACGTCTAACTACCCCTTGATTGAAATAACTCTCCATCATGTTAGTCATTTATGATCTAGGTATCTATGGAAACATATTGGGATGGATCTACTAGGAGACATTATCTAGGGGAGCTTCTAGTGTCTCTCACTTCTTTGCATATGATGTAAAAGTGTTTCTCATGTTGTAAAGGTTATCATACATATTTAGAGAACACTTATATTATGCCTAATCATGGACCCCCATCTTATGTATTTGTCACACTTTGGTCATCTACTCTTGGAGATGTTTTTGTAAATGCTCACTCAGTTTCATGATACCCAAGGTAGTTTCACAAATATTGAGGAAGTACATGTATCCCAAGGCACTGGTCACAACATCTAAGTCACTTTCAGGATATTTTCACTTGTATAGGTCCAGTATTAACATGCCACATTGGATTTCTTCAAACACACTCTTTTTAATCACGTTTTAAGCTACTCTTCGCTTGATATGAGGGCCTCCCCTTTTGAGCATTTGATTACTAGTTGTTGGAGGATATTTTGACTTGTTTTGACTTGGAGGGTCACATTCCATGATTTCAGGAGGTTCATTGCTTGAGATATGGATTTGATCATGCCTTGGACACATATGTTGAGGAGTTATGAGTATAATTAAGGGACTTGTACACTTCTTGGGCCCTTATTCACTCTTCCCATGAGGTCATTCCACCTTTGGAGGGTACAAGTTATCTTTGTATTTGCTTGGCAGTCTTCCACACCATGCTTTGAGGCTTGGACTATTCCTTTTCAAGGAACGTTGATCTCTTTCACCAAGTTTCCCTCCCTATTATGAATCATTCCCCCTCTCTTGACGGTTTTATGTACATGTGACATGTTTTATAAGTTTCTTGTCTTAGTCCCCTTCACTAAGTGGATGAGAAGTTTATTTTGTAGATATACGAGGCTAAATTTAAGGATATTATAAAATAATGAAGACCAAGAAGGATGTAAAAGCCTCCTCTATAAATAGAGGCTCTCCTATCATTCCAAATCATTGTTGTTATTGGATATCGTTTGAGAATACAAGTTGTTGAAGATCTACCTATTGATATTTTGGTCTCAATTATTGGAGCTTTCTCTTTCTTGGTTTATTCTTCGTGCATAAAACATTTGTTGTGAATGTTCAAGACTTCTACTAGATTTCAAGATCAATCCATTTAAGGGTTACTATACCACTTGGAGAGAATATTTTTAAGGGTTCGTTTTTTCCTTTCTTTCTTGTTAGTTTGGGTAAGTGCTCAATTCTTTGCTTTGTTTTTCATCTTCATTGGAAAGGGTTTTAAGATTTTTTTTTTTTTTAGTTATAGTTGATCCTTGTTGTGAAGTTATTTTTTTACTTGGGAAATCACTTCAAGTAGGCCCTTGGTCTTCATACCGTATTTGATTAGACAAGATAGTATTCTACCCTAGGGGTTCTAATCTCTCAACCCTAATCCTTAAGATAAGAATGACCAATTCTTAGAGTGGCATACTTCCTGACCCCATAAACCCTAGCGGGAATAAGCCACTTGTCTTCTCTCAACAACCAAACAAAAAACCCTAAAACCCAAAATCTCTAATTTTTGTTTGTTTAGAAAGAAATTTAGCAGTGAAAATCAAAGAAAAGATCATAAGTTATGTTTCTTTCCAAGTCTAGCGTAAAGTTGGTGGTTCACTTCATTTTCTAGACTTGTTTGTTCTAGGGTTTGTGCTTAATTGTTCATATATAACCCTAAAAAAACAAAAAGAACCTATAGACTTGTACTTCAAAATTTTATCTAATGTTTTTTGGGTTGATTTAAGGATTTATGAAATCTGGAAATTACATAATAGCAATAAAAAATCAAATTTGGAGAAATCTTAAGGCTAGTGTTTGGTGCTTAAAGGTTTATTTCATTCATACCTAGCCTATATTTCATTTAAATATTGGTGTTACCTGTTTATTTTGCATATCGAGAGGTGAAATTGATCCCCAAAATCTTTATAACTTTTTTATATTTCATTTGGAGATTTTATTGGTGAATCCTAAGTGCTAACATTGGAAACCCTAGGGGATTCACCATCTTTTCATCAAGTTCTTGTTCATTTCATTGTTGTATATATTTGGAATTTTATTTCTAACACTTATTGGGTTGTTATTCATTGCATATATTTTTCCAGTGGAATTATCCAAGATGTCTTGCTCACAAGTGGAATATCTCTCTCTTGGATGGTTCTTTTTTCACCTCAAATCTGAAATTTATGCGTTAATTCATCATAAAGAAGATTTAGAATTCAAGGATGGCCATAAGCTATTCCTTTCTCTAAAATTTAATAATTTGGTAACCAAAGCACACATTGAAGCATTGATTTATGATAGTTGGTTACACTCTTTGTGTCTTGAAGTAGCTTAGGTGGTTTTGACCTCTTTGGAGTTTCATTAATTGAGTGATAATCATTTAACTGGAAATATGAAGTGGATTACTTTGTCTATCTTTCATATCATATTTGGAAAAAAAAAATCCACTAGCCCACTCAAATTCATATGTCTTCCATTATTTACCATTTTTTTATTCAAAGCACTATATCAAATGCTTTAGCAAATTAAACAAATCAAACATAGCAACTATTACCTTTCCCTGGTGCTTTCTCAAGCAACAATTTTTAGAGTGACCAAGAGGTCAAACAATTGAATGCTTAGTTAGAAAACAACATGAGGAGGAGCCCCATTATTTTTTTTTCTCATTGTATTGAGAGGCACTTTTTACGGTGCAATTTGAAGGAGGTACATATGTAATTCTATGTTTAACTAAAGTTGACATGTGATGGGTGTGTCTACACACACACACACACCATGAACTTCAAGTAAAAAAAAATCGATATATAAGAAGTGAAGAAGATCCTCTCAATTTCAAAATACAAAGTTATTGAGCATTCCGCTTGAAATACTGCATCACCATGTGTGTGTGTGTAACACATAATCTCTCAACCATATAACATTACATGAATGAATCAAAACAAATCATAAATTTTCTCCACCAAAAAACCAACTCAATTACATATTTATTTCCAATAATATTATACGAGGACAACAATATCCACATATTGTTGTCTTGATATAATACACACACACACACACACACACTTTGATTACTTTGCATATAGATACTTTACCACTCACCTAGGAAGGATGTTAGTGCATTGAAAAAACTTTAAATGCTTTATTGTACAAAGAAAATAATAACAATATATTATATAGTTATCATTAGTGTAAATAAGTTTTAATTTTAGATCCCTCAACAACCCATAGGGATCAAATTTCTAGATGTACAAACCTTTTTAATTTAAAAAAACTTTAGAATGGTTTGCACCTCCATAGATTTGATCCCTCTCTAAGCTTGAGAGATTCATAGTTAAGATAGATGTATGTTGCTTTACTTGTTTTCCTCCATAGAAGAGTGCAAAATAGTTTAACAACAGCAATACCAAATACAATATTATGCACTTATATCACCACCTTTATGAATAGATATTATGTTAATAAAGGATCTAAGTTACATGTTCCATATGGTAAAGAGTGATATTTCTCCCAAATTGGTGTATGAGACCCCCTTGTCTGTGGGACAAGGGACCCCCCTCCGCCCAATGATTTGACTGGTAAAGTCTATGGAGGTATACCCCCCCTCTAGATTTGAACTTGTGACCTCTTAAGAAGAAACACATGTTCTCAACCATTAGGCCCACTCAGGGTGTATTACAAAGAAAAATTATAACTATTTATGATTACAAAAAAGTCTATGACTAAGATTACCTATAAGTCAGAGTCAAAGTTTAACATGATGATTTTCATCACTACCACTTGATAAATGAGTTATGATAGGCTTTTCCATCTTCTAAAAAAAACTACAAACATTTCTTAAAAATGATTAAAATTAATATATATATATATAAGTTGACTTTAAAGTTGGAAAAAAAAATTTGAAAGAATAAAGAAAAATTACCTAAAACCTATATGGATTTTAATTGAGATTAAAAAATGAAACGGTAATTTTAGAGTGAAATTTGCAAGGCAAGGTGACAGAAGTTAAAGTATTAGGTTATGACCAGTGAATTTATAGTTTTAATAAACAACTATTTAAATTCAAATGATCCAAGTAAGATCACCCATCGGAAATGACGACACTTCAAAAATTATATTCACCAACCCTTGTGTCAAAATGACACGGTTAAAGAGTTGAAAATGAAGGCCGCAATGGGTTATCTGAACGTTTTAGAGTAGTGTACTCAAATTTGAATTATTTTTGTATTTTTTTTAACAAGTTTTACTTAGAATATTTTTAGGATGGTTGAAATTGTAAATATAAATTATTGGGTTTAGAGTAGTGTACTCAAATTTGAATTATTTTTGTATTTTTTTTAACAAGTTTTACTTAGAATATTTTTAGGATGGTTGAAATTGTAAATATAAATTATTGGGTTTAGAGTAGTGTACTCAAATTTGAATTATTTTTGTATTTTTTTTAACCAGTTTTACTTAGAATATTTTTAGGATGGTTGAAATTGTAAATATAAATTATTGGGTTTAGAGTAGTGTACTCAAATTTGAATTATTTTTGTATTTTTTTTAACAAGTTTTACTTA
>JZKD02S1665404.1:125123-137247 GCA_000966675.3 Picea glauca | reverse complement strand
GGACTATCTGTTTGGGTGGTGACTTGTGAAGGGGGAAAACCTTACCTTGGTCTTATTAGCCTTTTGCCTCTTCAAAACCCCAGGTCACCGGGGACGTCTCCCCTGGGCCTAACCTACCTAAAGAGAAAGAACCATCCCATTGTGGTGACATTGGGTGGGATTGGTTCCTGTTACGCCAGTTTGGACTTCTATCTTATAGCCCTTTACCCTAGCTACAAACTGTGCGATAACACTGCCCATTAACTTGCATCCCTTCATGTTCACCTTCCAAGTTGGATAGTTGAAAAGTGTTGGGCCCCACCGCCATATCAATACGATATGGGCCCAACCATAAACTGTCAAGCTTGCCATGGTCACCAGATTTTTCGTTTCTCTTGTCCCATAGCAAGACTATATCACCAACCTAAAAATTCTTCCCGAGGCAAAATTTGCATATTTGGAGGCATCTTGGAATCCAATAAATTATTTATGCCTAGTAAACTAATTTCTAAATCCAATAAATTTTATACACAGAACAAGAACAACAAATTCTAAATTATGATTTATAAAACAGAAATATAACTGAGCAAAATAAACTTGCAATGCACATCGGAAAATATAGAAACCATTCACACAATTTTCAGACACCAGATATACCCTGGAAACCCCAACTCCATGGAAAACCAACAAACGAGGCTCTATTTTCAGCTTCAGCAAATCTAGAAAATGATTACAAAAATGCCAAACCTGGCAATCTCATTCACTACAAAAATTGGCTTGGATCTAAGCCTGCTGAGTTTTCTGCTCCACCTATATGGCTTGTACGACTCTCCTACTCTACTAGTACGACGACCTGGCATGCTCCTAGTACGGCTAAGGGCTATGGCCCTCACATGACCCTCGGTTCTGCTGTAGGAAATACGGTTGGGTTACTCTAGCCTTTGTCTCCTCACGTGGCCACTAACTTGGCCCCAAAACCAGCCCTCACACCCTCCTCTCAGCCTCTTGTTGAAGACATGGCCCACACGGCCCTAGCACACCAAGACTCAGCCCCTCTTGGCACCTCGTCCTCTCAGCCTTGCTGGAAATGAAGGTTTATCGCCTTCCTATCTCCCTCTTGACCCTAGACTCTTCCACCCTTTCAATCTACAGCTGAAAACCCTCTAGTGTCACTTACAAAATCAATTTCTCCTCAAGCCACCCCCTCTACTTATAAATCTCTGGCTAGTTGATTCAATGGTGGAGATTAAATCCCCAACGTGTCAAATCGATGGCTACGATCTAATCTAAAACTCACTTTGACTTTTGGATAAAATCAAAGAAGCTTCTCACAGAAGTTGACTAATACTGATTAATTATTGTCATTTTCCTAAGTTTAGACTTAGGAAATATTTAAATAATCATTAATCAAATTAGTTAATCTCATTTTCCTAAGTTAGACTTAGGAAAAATTTAAATGACTTGGAGAAACATTAATCCTAGTGTTTCTTGCTTGCGTTACACTTCACCAAAGCAAGAACACCTGTCTAAGCTACAATATTTCAACACTCCCTCTTAGCGAGGAAGGTGTTCTCCACTATTCTCATCTCATCCCTAAAGTAGACAAACTTTCCTTTCATCAAGGCCTTGGTGAGAATATCTGCCACCTACTCATCTGTAGGTACATACTATAGTTGGACTGCACCCTCTGTACACAATCTCGAATGAAGTGATACTTGATGTTGATGTGCTTCGACCTATCATGGAATATCGGATTCTCAAAGAGTTTTATGCAACTTGCAACTCTGATTATCACAGTGTATGATGGTCGATTCTAGCTCCTAACCGAACAATGCCACTTGCAGTTTCCGAAGCCATATGGCCTCACATGTTGCCATGCTTGCTACCATATATTCTGCTTCCGCAGAACTCAGTGCAACAGAATTCTACTTCCTGTTGAATCAAGAGACAACCCTTGATTCCAAGTTGAAACAACACCCTGAAGTGCTTTTCCCATCCACTGCATTGCCTGCCCAATCTACATCTGTAAAGCCCATCAACTTCACTCCATCTCCCTGAGCATACCTCAAACCATACTCAATCGTGTCAAGTAGGTACCTCAAAATATGTTTCGTTGTTGTCCAATGTGTTCTCCTTGGTTCAACCATGAACTAACTGAGAGTATACACAGCAAAGCAAATGTCTGGCCTAGTATTGACCAGATACATGAGAGAGTCTATCAACTGCCTGTATAAGGTAGGGTCCATTGCCCCTTGCTTTGAAGCATCTATCTTCTTCCAAATAGTAACCATGGGTGTAGACAACGGCCGACAGTCCTGCATCATGAATCAATAACTCCAATGAGGAATGTCGTCTTAACGTCCATCTGATGAATTTGCCAACCCATCTCTGTTGCTAATGAGATCACAGCCCTGATGGAAGTATATCTGGATACCGGGGCAAATGTCTCGTCATAATCAACTCCCTCTTTCTAAGAGAACCTCTTAGCCACGAACCTGGCTTTGAATTTCTCAATGCTGCCATCTGCATCATGCTTGATCTTATAGATCCAACGAGACCCAACCATTGACTTGCTCTCAGGTCTTGGCACCACCTCCCAAACATCATTCTTCATGATGGAGGCATGCTCCTCCACCATGGCATCCCGCCAAACCTGCTGCTTCGATGCCTCCTAAAAATTGGAAGGCTCCCTGTCAATGAGATCACACATCAATGCCATATACCCTGAGTGACATTGTGGTGGCTTACTTTGTCTAACACTCGTCCTAGGAGTACCCACGAACTCTTGAGCATCTCGTAATGTCTGAGAAACCTCTCAGCTACTCTTCCTCCCTGCAGAGGAGGTACAATCTCGGTGGGTGGAGCTTCCTACTCCACTTCCTGAGTACTGGTCCCTGTACATGTACCTGTCCCTGTGACATGTACTTGTAACTCCTCCTTTGGAGCTATCAACTCTTGATCCCTTGTTGTTGTTTGCACATTATAAGACTTCCTAAAAGCTTGATTCAATGATGGAGACTAAATCCCCAACGTGTCAAATCAATGGCTACGATCTAATTTGAAACTCACTTTGACTTTTGGATAAGGTCAAAGAAGCTTCTCACGGAAAGTTAACTAATACTGATTATTTATTGTCATTTACCTAAGTTTAGACTTAGGAAATATTTAAATGATCATTAATCAAATTAATTAATATCATTTTCCTAAGTTAGACTTAGGAAAAATTTAAATGACTTGGAGAAACATTAATCCTAGTGTTTCTTGCTTGCATGACACCTCGCCAAAGCAAGAACATATGTCCGAGCTACAATATTTCAACAATCAACCCCATTATATCCTTGATAGTGGATTTATCAAAAGACATAGCCTTTTCTACTTAGCCAACGACCCTGGAAATGTGGTCGCTTTGTAATGCACTAACACTGATGAGTCCAACTCCACATAGAACACCAAGATAAATACCATCCTACACAATTTCCCGACAAACTCCACTTGATCAGTGGGGCAACAAACTTCCAAGGCTCCCAAATACTCTTGCAAGTAAGTGACCCAAAGATCCAGAAGAGGTATAGGCAAGAGAAGATGTCACATAGACCAAAATCACCCTAAACCTTGAGCAAATGATGAGCTAAAAAGAAATGATGACACAATAAAATTTTCCAAGGGGAGGAACCCTCAAGAGACCTTACCACCCACTTGGTTGCAAGAATGCCCCCTTGGTATGCAACATGAGTCGAACCAAGACCCCTTTCTTGCTTATAGGCCTTATGCACATGTCCAAAGGAACCAGAGGGAGTCCTCGCTCACCAACATACTTAGACCAAAAAGCAGACATGAGAATGTGCTCCAATTTTTTAACTAAGTCTTGGTAGGGAGCGAATAAGACACATAGTAAATGTGAGATGCTTGCAAAATCCTAAAATAACAATAAGCTTACCTACAAAAGGAAGAACTTCGAATTTCCAGAAGTTGAGCTTTCACTAATACTTCTAAAGGGACCAATCACACATGCTCGTGGCCAATAGACTAGTACCAAATGAAATCCGAACGTAGTAAACAATCACACCGAGTTGAATAATTCCACACAACAAGAATCCGAGAGGATCGTCAATACCAACAAGTAAGAAATTTGTTTTCCACTCACTGACAACTGCTCCAGAGGCACTACATAAGAGATCTAGATAATCCCTTGGAGCTTTGATCGACTCCTAATCCATCCAAACTGAAAATTGAGAGTCATCTACACATTGATTGTTCACCATCTCAGATCCACCGAGAAAGGAGATGCCTTGAACTTTCCCTTGCATCTTACCCACTTCCAACAGATACCCTAGAGCATCAGTAGCCAAGAGATAAAGATAAGAGGCAACTGGGCAATCCTTTTCGACTAAACGATGCAGTGGAATGCACACGATAAGTGAACTACTCACAGAAACAAAGGTTAAGGCATTAGAGAAAAGAGTATTCACCATAAGCCTTATCAAAGTCTATCTTAAGGAACAAGGATTGTTGGCAGGTCTCTCTAGCCCATTCCATAACCTCTCATGCACAAATCACAGTGTCTAAAATAAATCTGCGTTGCACAATGCCCAAATGTTCCTACCTAACAATCCACAAGGCGACCCTACACACGCAAAGAGCCAAGCCTTTGCCAGAATCTTATAAGAGACATTAAGGAGGGTGATGGGCCTCCATCCCACAATTGAGTCCTTGGTTGCATTCTTCAGAATTAGCTTGATTTAACCCTTGGTCGAGAGAGGTTGTCGAGGTCGCCATGGAGAAAGCCTCATCGTCCGTGCAACACAAATCATCACCAACAGTGTCCAAATTGCTTTGAAAAAATCACACAACAAACCATCAATACTAGGGAACTTACCATTCTTCATGGAGGTACGAGAAACAAGGAGCTCATCCTTGAAAGGTCATCGTACAATTCGTCTTTGTTAGCCACTGTGACCTTTCGAGGAATGACCACGCTACATGTCCGTTGAGCCTGAATAGCCCTATCAGAAAGCAAATAGGGAGAGAAAATGTTTTTAAAATGTAACCCAAACATATCCTTAGTCTATGAAGAATCTGATTCCAAGGAGCCATCTTTTATTTGTGTTCCCAAGGCTCAATCAAAAGAGACTTTACACTTCAAATAGTCAATGTAAAATCTAGAACCCACATCACCTACACCAGTCCACTGTAGCCATGCACAAATTCTATCCCCCATAGCAATGTACTCCCCCTCTTTGCAAACCACCGACTCCAAGCAAGTGGTCTCTTGAAGCATAACATTGTGAAGATCTTCCTCCAAAAAAATGTGGGCCTCCTCAAGTCACTGTCTAGCCTCCTTCTATCCTCTTCTCCCTTTCCAAGCAATCAATCTACCCCACCCCCTCATGAACATAACTATCCTACATAAAGTTGCTAAAAGAAGACCAAATATTTTGAGGATAAGGTCAAGAAGCTTGAAGGCGAGTGATCGACCAATCGGCCGACCAACCAACCTATAGCATGACTTTCAGATGGAAAGGAAGATAACTATACTTTCTTCGTTAGTACTTCTCATGCATTACATGCTTGCACTTCTAAAAGTGAGTGGATAGTCAATTCTAGGATGCTTCTCTCCTTTCTTCATTAAGTAAAGCTACAAAAGAAGAAATATTTGTTGCTAATGATTATGCACTTATTATTGGTGGTTCTAGTAGGATTGAACATCAAAATGGTGTGATCATTGATGTGTACCATGTACCAAGTTTGAGTGCCAATTTGTTCTCTATACCCCAATTAACACAAACTGGCAAGAAGGTTGAACTCTAGCCTGATAGATTTGATGTGAAGGATATTACAATGAGTTTGTTATTGTTGTTGAGGGTATCCTTAATCCTAAAGACAGACGGTATAAGTTCTATGATTTCCTTCAGAAAGTTCCAAGATTGACTACGCTCATAGTCAGGGCCAATCTAAAGTATGAAATTGATGGGGAAGTTTAATATAGTTAATGGACTACCTAGGGTACTACCCCCTAATGGTGTATGTAAAGGGTGTGTGCTAGAAAGCATCACCAGGTTGCATTTGAGACCAAAAAGTCTTGGAGAGGAAAGACCCAGCTAGAACTAATCTACAGTACAATGAACCAACCATTATTCATTGGTGAAAGGTATGTTTTGATCTTCAATGATGATTTTTCCAAGTATCACTGGGTATATTCCTTGAAAAATAAGAATCATGTCTTTGAAAAGTTCAAGGAATTTAGGGCATTAGCTAAAAATCAATGTGAGCATCTTGTGAAATATCCAAGATCTAACAATGGGGGAGAATATATGGGCAAGGACTTTGAGAGCTACGAATCACGGCATGGTATCTCTTGGCAAAGATCTATCCCTTACACACCTCAACTAAACGGTGTTGTTGACGGGAATAATTGAACCTTGGTCAAAATGGCACAATGCTTGATTCAAGCCAGAGGTATGCTGACTAAGTTATGGGAAAAGGCTATCTACTGCTCAAACTATCTTCTGAAAATGACTCTGACCAAAGTTGTATAGTATATGGCTCCTCTTGAGAAATGGTGTGGAAGGAAACCCTCAATTGAGCATTTCAAAATGTTTGTATGTATAGCTTGGGCTCATATGCCAAACAACAAGTGAAAGAAGCTAGATGTGAAGAGTCATGCTTGAATTATGGTGGGCAACTCTGATGAGTCGAAATCCTATAGGTTGTTTGATCCAGTAAAATAGGAAGTTATTTACAAGAGGGATGTTGTCTTTGATGAGCAAGCTTTAGGTTTTGCTCGATTGAACTCTTCTTCTAGATTGTTAAGTAGCGATCCATTTGAAATTTTGTTGAATTTTGGCTCAAGTGATTATTACACAATATCAACCAGCATGTCAAGCAACTTGTCCATTGGACAATCGACTCACGTGACAAACCTGACTTGTAGTTGATCTTCTACACTGAAGTCAACTACAAGCAATGATTTGTCAAATCATTTGATCATTTGACTATGAACTCACACAGTGAATTTGATGCAAGAACTCCTTCTACAAGGGATGTTAGTCTTCCTTGATGGGCAATTATTATAATTGAAGTTGTTTGTGTTGATGCAGGTAATGTGAATGACTCAAGGAAAACTAGAGGACAGAAACAACGTGGTAGTGTTGCTTTAATGGCACGTGCATTAGAGGCATGTGATCCCAATACATATGCAGATGCACATGGTTGACATGAATGGGAGAATGCTATGGCTGAAGAGTATAATTATTTAACGAAGTATAAGACTTGGGACTTATTTCCCCAACCTCAAGGAAAGAATGTGGCGAAATGTCAGTGAGTCTGCAAGACTAAATTCACATCTAAAGGTGTTGTTGGTAGGCATAAGGCTCGCCTGCTAATAAAATGTTTTTTCTCGGTAGAAAGGTATTGACTACAATGAGACCTTTGCCCCTCTTGCAAAGATTAATTTTGTTAAGGTTATTCTTTCACTTGTTGCTTGTTTTGGATGGAAGCACATCAAATGTATGTCAAGAGTGCTTTCTTACATGGTGATCACACTAAGGAGATTTATATGGAACAACCCCCAAACTTTGAGAACGATGGCAATTTTATGTGTCAACTACAGAATTCCTTGTATGGTTTTTAAAAAAGACAATAGGGCTTGGTATGAGAAAATTGACCAATTCTTTCCGAGTCTTGGTTTCAAACATTGTGCATCAGATCATAGTATTTATGTTTTAGATGTGAATGATGATATTGTAATAGTTGCACTATACGTTAAAGATTTAGCCATTACTGGAGGTAGTGATAACCTAATTTTAGGATTGAAGAAACAACGAATAGATACACTTGAAATGACCAACCTCAATATGTTGCATTTCTTTCTAGGAATCCAAGTTTTACAAATGGATGACATTATCTTTATCTCTCGACCTAAATATGCTTTGGATCTATTACAAAAGTTCAAGATGGAAGACCCTAAACCATGTGCCACACCATCTCATTCTGGAGTGACGCTAACCAAGGAGTGTGACTCTCCAAAAGTCGATGTTATTCACTATTAGCAGACAGACAAACTAGTCACTGGATGAGGATCTACTAGAACACGGCGAGAGGGTATTCCTTCCAGATAGCAGCATAGTACTCATTCCAACGCCTCTACTATATCTTTTTCTAGACAGACATCTATTTTGAGTTTTCTTCATTCGGCTTCGAATGTTAGGAGAGGTGGCTCCAATGGAACAGTAAAGCCTCATACCACCGGTGCCATAGATTTTAGATCCACTTACCTTGTACATCTCTCCCCTGGACTACCTCTCCATTTTTGGATCAGCTTTCTAGGTTCTAGGTTAGATTTCTATTCTATTTGTACTTCCTGCTTCTTTTTATAGGAGATGCTTTAGTGCTCCCGCATTGTATAGACAATGGACATCATTGTACCTAATAATCCCATTGACCTACTTCAGTAGTCATTTGTTGGACATTAATACATTTATCTTATCTTATCTTATCTTATATATAGGAAGCTTGTTGGTAGCCTCATTTGTTTAACTCACAGATGACCTAATATATCATTTATTGTTAGTGTGGTCTCCAAATTCATACAAGATCCAAGAGAGAGCCACTTGAAAGCCACAAAGAGGATTGTTCAGTATATCAAGGGTACATATTAGCTTGGTATAAAGTGTTGCAGCAAGAATATGAACTAGTTGGTTGGCTATAACTATTCATATTGGGCTAAAGAGGAGAGGACAAGAAGTCGACTTCAGGCTATGCATTTCATCTTGGATCTAGACCCAAAGTCTAGTCTTGTTAAAAATAGAAGGTGCTTTCCCTATCGACCACATACGTTGAATATAGAGGAGCAATTAATGTTGGCACAGAGGCAGTGTGAAATCACAACCTTGAACTCTTTCTTTAATCTTAACAACATTTCACCCTACATCCAATTTACTATGGAAAACCAAAAGGAAAACTCTCCCATTTCTGGATGTTCTCATCTCTTGTCAACCTATTGGCCCCCTTACCCACCAAGTTTATAGGAAAAAGACTCACACCGACAGATATCTTCATACCCATTCTCGCCACCACCCAGGCCAAAAATATGTTGTTCTAAAAACTCTAGTAACTTGAGCCACCTGAATCTCTACTCCCCATTTCCTAGAGAAGGAAAAATCCCACCTTACTAAGGCCCTTGTGGCCAATGGTTACTCAATCTCCCAAATCAACAAATATTTCCACTCAGCCTGCCATTCTAAATCCAAAAACTCTCCTTCCTCTTCCCAGCCTCTAGCTCTTGTTTCTCTTCCCTACATCCATGGCATTACAGGTCATATTTCAAAGATTTGGCCACAAAGAATATCAAAACTCTTTTTAAACCCTATAAAACCCTTAAACATCTAAAAATAAATCTGACCCTATGCTTGGCCAAGGAGTTTACCAAATTCCCTGCTCGTATGGCAAATCATACATTGGCAAAACTAGTAGATCTTTCAAAGCCCGTCTCAAGAAACATATAGTTGGCACATTCCACAGCTGCATCTCCAAGTCAACGATCATCGAACACTCCCACAATTCTAAACACCTCATTTGCTTTGACCAAACCATAATGTTTGCCTCAGCACCCTATCATTCCTCTCGTATCATTCGGGAAACGCTAGAAATTGAAAAACATCCTAATAATTTTAATCGAGAAGATGGCTACAAACTTAGCCAATCTTGGAAGCCCATTATCCATCGCCTTGGTCAATAATCCTTCTCCCTCTCTTAGATTCCTAGATTCTCTCCTATCTGGATTCCACTTATATCTATTTTATTTTTCTTTCCTCTTTGAATTCTATCCTCTGCCCCCTAATGGTATTCCTCTTATCTAATCCCTCTTCCCTTACTCTTTTCAAACCCCCCCTTCTTTTCCTTTTAACCTTTTAAACCCCCCCTTTTTCTAGCTTGACCAATTCCTATTTTAGAAAATTTTGAATTTAGTTTATTTTCTTCCTTTATACCTCCCAATATATATTATAATTCAATTTCCATGTCAGCAATAAATGGCTATTATTATTTCACAATGACTTCATGATTATTTTACTCATATTTCACAATGGTTATCTAATAATTTTCACCTTATAAAATCTTAATCCAAGCACTCTTTTTTATCATTCTTTCAGCTTTATTTGTCCCTAATGATGGGTGGAGTGTATCCACTTGAAACGTTGGACATTTCAAAATCTTAAACAATTTTATCTCCAAAAAGTTAAAGCATCATCAAGTCCATTGTAGTATATTATGACAACCAAAGCACGATACAAGAAGATGAAAAACTTTTTGGCCACAATAAATTATAAAATTAAGCATGTGGACCTTAATGCCCATTATTTGATATCTAAGTTACACAAAATGTAGAAATGTGTATAGGTTTCAAAAACAGGAACCCTTGGAAACATAACCCCCCAAAAATATATAGCCCCAAGGGTTAGCTCAAGTGGTCATGAGCCAGACGTGAGATCTCTCCCCAAAATTGGGGAGGTCACGAATTCAACTCTATTGATCCTCGCAGGGTTAGGTGTTTGGAACTTAGGCATCAACAGTTTACCCCATTTACCATCCATGGATCCCGAAGAAGTACTCGGAGGGTTTTCTACAAGGTTTTCCTTGGTGTGTGTGTGTGTGTAAAACCCTTAGGGTTAGCTCAATTGGTCTAGAGCTAGACGTGAGTTTTTCATGCTTGTTGTTGATCACGAGTTCGACTCTCTTGATTCCCCCGAGGCAAGGCCCCGTAATCAGGATCGATGGTTTACCCCGCTTACCATCCATGGAACATGGGGAAGTATTTGACGGTTTTCCGCGAGTACATTTCCTCGAAATGTATATATATATATATATATATATATATATATATATATATATATATATATATATATATATAACATTATCTTGCAAAAAAATAAGAATGATACACATAAATGACATTTTGGAAGGAAACCCATGTCTATATTAACTCCCATGGATGATTACATAATGCAAAATCCAAAATCAGCCTTTGTTATACATCCAAAACACAAGTGAAATGATTGTTGCTGCTGTAGGAAGCTCTTCTTGCTGAAGAAAGTGTGAGGAATGACTGAAATTAAGTTGTTTCTTTGATTTCTAATTTTTTTGAAATGAATCTAAAATTTAATTAAGTAGGTATAAAAACTAATTAGATGTCTTCATTAATCATTGATTAAGGATTTTTAGTCTCCCCATGGGTCCCACACCCCTCATGGGTGCTTGGGTGGGCCCACAAACTTCAAAAAATCCTCCAAAACATTAGACAAAACTCATTGAAATAGCCCCCGAAATGGCATCATCCATACCATACAACATTTCCAAATCGTGAAACACCGTATGGTACAACTAAGGCCATTTCGTACCTGTCTTGGCATTTTCGGGCATTACAAGTATTGGAACACAACCTAGGTAGGCATTTTTTGCAACAGAGTTAGAGACAATTGTTGTGTCTCTTGTTTATTGCAGGACAAATGATCAAATAACTGATATCTTTACAAAGCCATTAACAAAATTTAAGGTTGTGAACCTTCATGCTATGCTTGGGCTTCGAGATGCTATAATTACAGGGGGTGTATAGGGAGAATTCCACCTCCCAAATATCCAAAGAATTATGTTAACGGGTGGTGTTGGAATAGCAGGTTCATCACATCTCTAGACCTTCTAAAGATAGTCAATGAAAGTGGAAGGTTGACTAGGGAAGTTGACTAATCAATCAGACCGACTAAATTCTCAAAAAAGTTGATTGGTGCCCAAGCCGAGGCAAAAAAGATGGAGATCTGAATGTGCCTAAGGTGATCAAATTCGACTATGTCTTCCTTATTGTATGGGAGTTGGTTATATTTTGAATTATATAAGATGATCCTATGGATTCAATGGACAGTGGAAGGTCGACTAGGGAAGTCAACTGGTCAATTAGATTGACCAAATGTGATCCCAAAAAAGTTGATTGGTGCCCAGGCTGAGGCAGAAAAGATGGAGATCTGGATGTGCCTAGGGTGATAAAAGTTGACTATGTCTTCCTTATTCTACAGGAGTTAGTTATATTTTGAATTATAAATAGATGACCCTATGGATTGGTCTATCAATCAAGGTTTGTGTTATTCCATATGTTGAG
>JZKD02S1665404.1:96970-118384 GCA_000966675.3 Picea glauca | reverse complement strand
TTCAGTAGATTTGAACCAGAGTGTGAGGAAACAGACAGGTCGCCCCCCACCACAAAGATGGTTGCCCAGAAACCCTGGTACTAAGTGAGTGTGGAAACTTAACAAATCTAAACGCAAGTTAGTCATGGGGTCCAATGTTGGATTGGAGGAGAGTGTCTGCATGTCATTATGTGCACTAGTGGGTAGACTTTCCTATCGCACACTATGCAAATGCTCTCTCTCGGCCTGGATTTCGCGTGCCTGGTCTTCCTTATTGGGCTATGACTCGGAGATCATTTACCTCTCCCATGGTTGGTTTGGTCTACTATTCAAGACGTCAGAGGGCTCGCAATGGATTTTAGACTCACTGTGGGCTATTAGTGGTTGCAGCCTGATGCTCAAAAGATGGCGGGTCAGTTTTGACCCTTCCACGTAATACTTTTGCTCTCGCCACCTATGGGTCTTGTTGCCCGGACTACCTCTACAACTCTGGACAGAGAAAGCTCTAGTCGTCATTGGTAATGAACTAGGGCGTTTTATAAGTCTGGATCAAAGCACACTTAAGGGCCCCGACAAAAGGATGGCTAGGATCCTTGTGGAGATTGATTTACACTCAGGACTTATGGAGACCTTGGAAATCTACTGGCAAGGCCACACCGTTACACAACACCGTGATTATCTAGGTATTCCCTTCCGCTGCTCCATCTACCACGAGACTGGACACCTGTGTCGCAATTGCATTAGCGAGTTGGAAGCAGAAGAGTCTGAAGATTCTTATCTCAAAAAACTCTCTCGGGAGGACTCTCCTGATGTAGACTCGCTTGACACTGCCACTGGATACAATGTGGAAGAAGGGGATTGGCTGACATCTACACAGGACACTCTCTCGGGTAAGCTCAAGATTCTCTATCCTTCTTTTTACTTCACTATGTTTGCTTGGGAATGGGATTCCTTGGACTCATCTGATACTCTAGGGCTGGGGCCTACTTAGGGTTCTTCGACTGAACCTTCGTCGGTACCTCCACCTGCTACTGTTTCTCCTCCTATGGAATGGGCGGGAACACAGACTATACAACTTTTGTCACTACTGTCTTCGCCTCGAGTCTGTAGGGTCCCCCCTTTGGCTCCCTGTGGGGCCTCTATACCTACAAGCTTCACCTCCTCTATTAGACCAGCTACCTCATGTGCAACAGGATTACTCTATGTTGACTTTGTGTTAGTTGGGGACGTTCCACATGACACTAGGAGCTCTGCTTTTGGCACCACCACTTTAGGTAACATTCTGAATACTTTGGTTCCTACTTTTAAAGAGACACTGCTACCTGTGCCCCTTCCCACTTTTCAAGGAAGGTCTCCTATCCACAGAGAGAACGTGGCATCCTCCTCTTCAACTCCCTGTGATAACTCTGGCGATACTTTCGAGAAAAACTTCTCCTGGTCGCAAGGATTGGGGCTAGAGAGCTCTCCTATCAAAACTCGTAGTGCACGGAAAAAAGCTAGCTCAACTACTTCTCTCCTGATCACTTCTACTTTTGACACTTCTGATATTGGGGCGCTTAGAGGCATCAAAGCCCTGGCCAGGTCAAGATCATGATTCTTCTTTCACTTAACATCAGAGGGGTGGGAAGTGCCCTTAAGAAGGCTTCCCTGAGGCGACTTTTTGACAAAACTTTACCCGACATCATTTTCCTACAAGAAACTTTGGTCGACGAGCAACGAGCTCGGGTTTTCCTCAGTAGCTTAAGACCCCAGTGGTTTGTCAATGTTGTAAGCTCAGTTGGCAAGTCAGGAGGTTTGTTGGTGGCCTGTGACCCCACAAAATTTGACCAAGAACCTTTCTTAAGTTGTGGAGATATATTGTTGACAGGTACATGTTGTGAAAACCATAGACAACTTTCTCTACTCAATGTGTATGGCCCATGCACACACATGATCACTTTTTGGGATAAAGTCTCTGCACTTGGCCTTCTAGCTGGAACAAACCTTATTGTTATGAGCGACTTTAACTTCACATTATCTGTAGATGAGGTGTGGGGGGATACAACATTAAAAGACCAAGCGATCGCACATTTAAGTGCGATTTTTCTTCGAAATAAACTAATGGATATCCTTTCGGCTATTACAATTCCTACTTGGAGGAACGGTAGAGTGGATATGGAGAGCATCTCAAAGAGGTTGGACCGTGTTTTCATTTCCGAAGATCTCCTACAGCACTCAGGAAGGTACAGATCCTGAGTAGAATACCCCTTTCTCTCGGACCATGCCCCTGTCTTCTTGCAGCTTGACACTTCTATTCATCGGTCGGCTTACCCTTTCAAGTTCAATCTGGTGTGGCTACAAGATCCATATTTTTCGTAGTTAGTCATTGAGGTCTAGACAAACCAGAACTTCCTTCAAGAATTAGACTTACAGAGACAGTTAGCGTGGAAATTGAAACACTTGAAACAAAAGGTTAAAAGTTGGGCTAATCTACATAGAATTAAAAAATCTTATAGATTAACACAGCTCAAAGAAGGCATTCAGACTTTGATCCTGGATTACTCATCGGGGACTAGGCCACCCGAACAGGACCATACCTTAAGGAATTTAAAGGAAGAGAGGAACAAACTTTCACTGTCCGAAGAAGAACTATGGCGCCAGAGGAGTAGGGCAACCTGGATTAAGTGCGGAGATCAAAATACTAAATTTTTTCACCATTTTGTAAGCTACAGAAGAAACCGCAAGCATATTTGGGAATTAAAGTCAGATGATGATGTAATTATCTTAGGACAAGACAATCTTATTATAGAGGCCCATCGTTATTTCAAAAGCTCTTACAGTGATTCGGGCCTTACAAATTATATTGACTAAGCTGCCATCATTGGTCATTTTCCTAGACTTGTTAGTCAGGAGGAAGTTGCACAACTCTCTGGAGCCTGTACTAAAGAGGAGATCTGGAATTTTCTTAATTCATTCATAAGGGACAAAATCCCTGGACCCGACGGATGGACCGTCAAGTTCTATCTACACTTCTTCGAGCTTGTAGGCGATGATCTACGGGATTTGGTCAAAGATTCCAGGAACAGAGGCGGGTTAACCAAGCTATAAACTCAACATTCTTGGCACTCATTCCAAAAGCTAACAATTCGACTACCCTTGGAGACTATAGGCCTATAACATTATGCAACCTATGCTATAAGATTATTACAAAAATCCTAGCTAATAGGATCAAACCTTTTCTATCTAGAATTTTATCTGGAGAACAATTGGGTTTCTTCAAGGTCGACAGATCCTCGACGCCATTGGTACTGCACAAGAAGTTATCCATGGTATTAAACTGAAAAAGTTACATGCACTTATTTTAAAGTTGGACCTCAAAAAAGCTTTTGATTGTATTAATTGGGACTACCTGAGATTAATTCTCTTACAATCTGGTTTTGGTATTCATTTCACAAAGTGGATTATGGGTTGTGTCTCCAGTGCTATTATAGTGGTCTTGGTAAATTGGGAGGCAACCCCTTTCTTCCAGAATGAAAGAGGCATGAGGCAGGGTTTCCCACTCTCTCCCTTATTGTTCATCCTGGCAATGGAAGGTTTAAGCATACTTCTCAAAAACAGTTGGCACGAAGGGAGACTAATTGAAATCAAAGTATCAAGGTTAGTTAGGATCATTCACATTTTTTTCGTGGATGATGTTCTTCTAATGACAAGAGCTAACTTACAAGAATGGAAGGAGATATACTCCATTCTTAAAACATTTTGTTTAGCATCGGGGCTCCAGATCAGCGTCACAAAATCTACCTTTCACTATTCTGGTATTTCAGAGGTGGACTTGGAATCCTACAAAGCCATCTTCTCATATAGCTTCATTGAGATCTTTGTTGGCCTGAGATATCTCGGATTTTTCCACAAACCAGACAGATATAAAGCGACAGAATGGAGGTGGTTACATATTCAATTTGAAAAAAAATTGGGTTCTAGTGCAACAGGTGGCTTTCACTCGGGGGGCGATTTGTACTAATAAAATCTGTCTTGGAAAGCCAAGCAATATATTAGATGGCATTGGATGTTATTCTAGTAACTGTACTTAACAAGATTCTACAATTGATCTTCACATTTCTATGGTCGGGAGGCAACGACAAAAAGCACTTACATCTCTATAGTTGGGACTCTATTGCTAAACCAAAACCTATAGGTGGTTGGGGCTTGAGAAACATCTTCCTTTTTAACAAAGCTTTGGCGACTAACACTCTCTGGCGAGTGCTGAGGAAAGATGGGATCTGGCATCAGGTCATTATTGGGAAATATCTTCCACACGGTTCAGTTTCGTCCTGGCTCAAACAAACTTGCTCCAACCCACCTAATGCTTCCTAGATCTGGAAATCGCTTCTGAAATCTTTGCATATTATCCAACATTGGCTTTGTTGGAAACCGAGATACTTTGTACATGTGGGCTGAGACGCTATTTTGGGGTTGGGGTCATAAGCCTACATGTCTCGGGAGCTCCTGACTGTTTTACACCAACATAATATCTTCTACCTCTTCCAGGCCAAGGGACCCACAATCCCGGGGACTTTCTTTACTCAGTGGAAGGATTGCACAGATCTTGGCCTTACGGGGAATCTGGCAATGGAATGGCATCGATTCAGCAGGTCACTTCATGGAGCGGGGATTCAACTTCAAGACTAGGTTGACGAGCTACTTTGGAATGGGGGAGATAAATCCAAAAAAATTACTGCTAAAAATATATACGAGGCTTTAGCTTCAACCATCTGGAACCAGAAGTGCACTGGTTGGACGAAGAATTTTTGGCACTGGAATATCCCATTAAAAATCAAAATTTTAACTTGGTTAGCAGCAACAAACAAAATTCTAACTTGGGACAACCTACAACATCGTGGATGGGAAGGACCAAACTTTTGCCACCTATGTCGGTTGGACTCTGAATCCGTAACACATCTTTTTGTTAATTGTACTTTTACACATTAGGTTTGGAGTAGAATCATAACTACTCTGAAGCTCAAGACTACTTGGATGGGACCCTCCCTGAGCATTTGTTTGGAGGACTGGGCATATGAGGAGTCACTATATCCACATCTCCCCTCCTTGGTTAGTTGACATATATGGTTGGAGCGCAACAAGTCTATCTTTGAACAACTTCTTCCTTCTACCCATATAATTTATTACAAGATTATGGGTGGGCTTGAGGGTGTCAAGACACTAAAAGAACCAATTCCAAGATTTTTACAGCCTACCATACAACAGAGCAGGACAACTGTCTAGTTTGATGGTGCAACAGAAAACTTTGGTCATCAGTGTGGAGCTGGAGGTCTGATCAAGACTGTTGATCTCACTATTATTAAATGGACCTACAACTGTGGAGCTGGCACAAACTCTAAAGATGAACTTCTTGGTGCTTGGGCAACACTCACCCTAGCTACCAGACTTCACATTTTGGATTTACAAGTATTGGGAGACTCCAAAATTATTATAGATTGGCTAAACAATAAAGACAAACTACAAGTCATAGCCCTGGAATGTTGGAAAGACAGAATCTTCGAGCTCATCAAGGGGTTTACTCAGATCAACTTTACACACATTTACCAGGAATTAAATCCGGAGGCTGACCTACTCTCCAACAGCAGGACATACTATCAGTGGAAAGATGGCCAAGTGGGGCCGACTCGGTATATATATCCTTTTTAGAGGCTATGAGAGATATACAATAACTAGTTTTGTATATATATTGATCTTGCTCATGAACATAATGCAATATTTTGTTTTCTTGCCTATCTCCCTTGTAAAAGCTCTCAAAGTCGGATAACAAAGATTTTGAAGTCTCATCTCTGAGTTTCCTTAATACACAACTAGACAATCTATATTGTAATTTTGGATTGGCGATATAGTTTCCAACTAAGAAACACTCATTTAATTTTGATAACACCATACATTATATAAATATAATGAGCAATTTTCTTGTGAATTTTTTTTTTATATAAAATTACATTAAAAAAATTAAAAAATTCCCAATTAAAAATAATAATAAAAATAAAGTTTGCTCAATTTAAAAAACAACAACTATATTCATCGTGTAAAAGTTAACATAAAATGAAATAATAAAATAAAAAAAATTATACCTGGGAAGCATGACTTTGGAGTGGGGTTTTGGTCTGCAGCTGAGGGGGGTGTTTTTTGAATAGCCTCAGGCTCTCTTTTGCGTCTCCCTTTCTGCGCAAAACCGCAGGCTGGAAGGTGGTTTTCCGTCTCTTCTATCGATAGTTTATGGGGACTTGTTTGTTGGTTTCTCATGCCGCCTAGTTATTATCTCTCGTGCCTCCCTCGATTCTGAGGCTGGACAAACCAAACTGTCATCTACTTCATATGGCATAGCCTCCTGCCACGCGAGATGGATTATGAAAATAGCTTGGATGGACGTCATGCTATTCCTTATCCCTCTAGATATGCTTTGTATGCCCCTCATGATCCGCTTCTGACGCGGGCCAGGGACGAGTTAAATGACTCCTTCGATGCATATACCCTGGATGATACGTCAAAGGCTCCAAAACCAAATCCTTCAGTTGCCCCCGAGACAATGGTTTTGTTTCCTCCGCTTCTCCTAGTTCTCCCTTAGTTTCATCTACGTCTTGCTCCGTCGCTTCTCCTCCTCCCATTTCCTGGAGCTCTCCTCCTCGTTGTCCCAACCCTCCGTCGCTTCTCCTCCTCCCATTTCCTGGAGCTCTCCTCCTCGTTGTCCCAACCCTGCTAAATGGAGAAACCCTAACAAAAAATGTGTTAGAGCCAAGCTCGACAACGTGAAGATGGTTGTTGGAGTTGACATTCTAGTGGCAGATGTAAGAAAGTATAATGGTAATACTCTCGTCGAAAGATTCTGCAGCAAGACTCCTTGGCTAATTAGATTGCTCAACATTGGAGGCCTCTGGTAGGTTACTCCCCGAAGTTTCATGTTCTAACCAGAGGCTAGCTTTGCTTCATCTTTAACTCTGAATCAGATTGTGATAGGATATTAGAGAATAATTGGACTTGGGGTCCTCCGAATTGGTAATCCAAAGATGGATGATCAACTTTGATTCATCTAGGGAGCCCCTTGCGATCATGAAAGTCTAGGCAATCCTCCTAGGGATCCCTCTGGCCTTTTGGTCCAAAGAATCCTTGGAAGCAATTGGAGGAAAATTTGGGAAATTCATCGGTCTACAACCTAACTCGGATAAAAAGTCGGACAAGTGGTGGGGGTGGATACAAGTGGAAGTTGATCTTAGAGAAGGGTTGGTCAACTCAGTAGATTTGGTTTATGACAATCTTGTTTGGCACCAAAAGGTGGATTACTTGAGACTCCCCTTCTAGTGTTTTGTATGCCATGAAGTCGGGCATCTCCAGGTGCAGTGCAAATCTTCTCTTCCCTCGAAGAAGCCTCCTAAAATTTGGGTTAAGAAATTTTCTTCGCAACGCTCCAACTTAGATCTTTGAGGCTGAAAATCTTTGGACAATGTACTGAGTCCAGAACTAAAGGAATTCAAGCCAACAACACCATAACTCGATGAGGAAATAGTAACAAAAGATTTTGGTAAGCCTATGATTACTCCTTCCTCTATTATTTTTTCTCCTGCTACCAATGAAAAGGAACTCCCCTCTTCCCCTCCTCGCTCTGCACCACATACCCTTGTTCCCTCCGCCCCTGGCCCCTCCTCCCTTTCTCCACTCGACAAGTATGGCAAGGTCCACTCACCTTCCTCCCTAATCCCTTCCAAGAAGGAGGCCCCTTCCGCCCCACACCCTTCTAGTGCTAAGTCTACCCCCTCTAAAAGGAGTTATTCCCTCTATACACGTCCCAGCTCGAAGGCAGACCCCCCCCAAAGGTAGATTGGCACTCGACCTAGACCAACCCAACCATGTTGGGAGAAAATCCCATCTTCTATTAGCCTAGAAACATGCAATTGTAGACATAAGAAAAGGCAAGCAATCTACTATTACTGGGGCCCTTAGAGTAGGCAGTGACCTCCCTAGCTCTTCTAAATGAAGGTCATATCCTTCAATATGGGGGGAATTGGGGGTGCCCCCAAAAAATTGGCCCTCAGGAGACTCATTTGAGTCTCAAGCCAAATGTCCTAATGTTACAGGAGACATGTGTGAAGGGAAAAAAATCAGAGCCATCCTAGAAAATTGGCTAAAATTTTGGTCTTTTTGTTCTATAGATGTAGAGGGAATGTCTGGGGGACTGATAATAGGTTGGAGCCCGAATTACAGAGCCATCTCTTCTTCATTTTACTAAATAACCATCGCGGTCAACTTGGAGTACAATGAGTCGGGTACATGTTTCAATAGTGTTAATGTGTATGGGCCCTATCAAGATTGAATTCCTTTCTAGGAAGGGATGGAGGACTCTGGATTGTTGAATGACCCCCACATAGTGGTGGGAAGGGACATGAATCTGATTCTATCCCTTCGAGAAGTATAGGGTTCCCATCCCATACAAAACCCCCATAGTGGTTATTTTATCTCCCTTTTCGAAAAACTTCATCTGGTGGACAGTGAACCCTCAAAATTGATCCCCACTTGGATGAACTTTAGAACTGGAGAAAATGCAGTGTCCAAAAGATTAGACATATTCTTAATATCATAATCATTGATGGAAGGAGGATTCCTATTCAAATCTAGTGTGGAGCAAGGCGGATGTTCAGACCATAAACCTATCTTGCTCTCCATCTCCTCAGGAGATGGTATTCCTCGTGCTACACTCAAGTTCAACCTAGTTTGGCTTGTAAAGTAGGATTTTTGGCCACTTGTGGAATTCACGTTGGGTCCCCCTCTCTTCTTCCCATGGCTCCCCCATGATGAGTCAATTCGCGGGGAACCTAGCCAAGGTCAAAGCTGCTATTAAAGTATGGCTCAAATCTTAGGTAGAAAATTTAAAACTAGAGCTTAAAGACGTTGAAGGAAAAATTGCCCTTCTGTATAAGGACCTGGAGGAAGGTTCCCTTTTAGACATCCAACTTCAAAACCTTAGGGCTTTGGAGTCTTCCCACAACCAAATTCTAGAGAAAGAAGAACAAACCTTGAGGCTAAAGAGTCGAGCGATTTGGCTCAAAGCAGGAGATAATAATACCAAGTTTTTCCATCAATACACCAATTTCAGAAAAACCTTCAACACAATCTAGGAGATTAAATCTCCCAATAGCTCTTTGGTCAATGCTTTTTTAGACAAAGTTGAGGAGGGGGCACGTCATTTCAAATCTTTGTTCAAAGAACCCAATCGGTGCCCAATTCAGAAGATCCAACTGGTCTTCAATGATGAAATGAACCAATCATTGGGGGAGGAAGTCTTAGAATCAAAGGTGCATGACGCCCTTTTCTCAGTGCAAAGAGGGAAAATCCCAAGTCCAAATGAATTTTCGGCTTATTTTTACAATGGATTCTACGAACTAATACAAAATGACTTACTGAAAGTTGTTCATGAATCTTAGTCCTCTAGAAATATTACGGGCTCTTTTAACTCTACCTTTATTGCGTTAATTTTGAAAGTTCAGAATGGGTTGACTTTCGACGACTATAGGGCCATTTGTTGTTGTAATGTAGTCTACAAAATCATATCAAAGGTGATAGCCAGGAGGATGAATCCCTTCTTGAGTGACTTCATTTCGGAAGAACAATTTGAGTTTTTAAGGAATAGACAAATCCACGACATCGTTTCCATAGCTTAAGAAGTCCTTCATTCAACTAAAAAATCTTCTCAATCCACAATCATATTAAAACTAGATCTTTCAAAGGCGCATGATAGGGTCAGCTGGACCTTTCTTTGCCTCATCCTTATTCAGTTGGGGATGGTTGTTCTGATTGTAAATTGGATAATGGCATGTATCCAATCAATATCCTTTGCAGTCCTTATTAATGGTGCTCCTTCTAAATTCTTTCGAACGTCATGTGGCCTTAAGCAAGGATGCCCTCTTTCACCATTGTTGTTTCTATTGATCGTGGATGCTCTAAGTAAACTCATCCAAGAAGCAAGAAGTGCATGGGATCTAAGAGGTATGGAATTGTTGACACAAGAATCTATTTCCCGTCTCTTATTTGTTGACGACATCTTGTGCTTCTCCAAAGGAAGTCCTATGGATCTCCTTTCCCTAAAAAAAAAATTCGACCTCTTATGTAAAACAACCAGAGTGGAAATAAACAAAGATAAATCTAGCATTCTTGTTAATTCAATCTCGGCACAAGCTTAATTGAGGTTACAAAATTTGTTCCCCTTTCAAGTCAAGATGTTAGACTCTAGCCTCAAGTACTTGGGGTTTCATCTAAAACCAGACTGCTACAAATAAAAGGATTGGTTATGCTTGATAAAGAAAGTGGAAGGATGAGACTCAATCTAGATCAATCACTTGTTATCAAGAGGTGGCGGACTATCTCTTTTGAAGTCAACTCTCGAGGGCATTCCGGTCTTCTAGACGTCCATCACCGCAGTGCCCAAAGGTATTTTAACCAAAATCATGAAGGTGAGTTTCCAATAACTTTGGTCGAGTTCTCACCAATTCGGAGGGATCCCCTTGGTCAAATGGAGAAAATTCGCCACTCCAAAGGAGTTGGGAGGATGGGGTCTTAAAAACATACACTTTTTTGCCCGGGCCCTTGTAGCCAGAAGCCTGTGGAGTCTTATTGATTGTGAGACACTATGGGGATGTGTTATGAAGTCCAATGATCCGGATTATTTTAGGCATGAAATAAGAGAGAAGATATAATAAATCACTAAACAAAGATATCTTGGATATCCAATAATATAGCATAAATGTATTAGAGATGCAACCATAAACACAAAGATACAGTAATATACAATTTTCTATTAATGAGCGAAAATGTATAAACACTGTAAAAATACAGATTGAAAGAGTCGCTAGAATGGTGGTAGCTTATCTCCGAGGAGAGATGTGTCTGCTACTCGCATTCGCAAGAAGATCATTTTACAATGAGGCTCCAAAGGCCTTTTTATCATAAAGAAAGCCCAAAACCCTAACCTCGGAAGATGAAAAACCAACAATTTTGTGGACCCCGTTTTGGGTAGTTTGGTGTATCAACTTCCTGGGGGCGTAACTTTGGCATACAATCTCCGTTTGGGGCGCATGCTAGCTCGTTGGAAAGGTATCGTTGAGGAGATTCGTTTTGGGGGATCAACAAGAGCCTTTGACTATCATTAAGAATGTCAATCCCAAAAAACCCTCATTTAGGCCCTCAAAATGGCCCTGGAAGTTAAAAACTGCTAAAAATAGTAAATTACCAAAATTGCCATAAAACTATTTTGAGCTAGTTGGAAAAGGTAGGTGGCCACCGATATCCACCTGGATCAATCCTCCCTCCTTAGGAAGCAATGATA
Organism: Picea glauca; assembly: GCA_000966675.3. Lineage (NCBI taxonomy): Eukaryota > Viridiplantae > Streptophyta > Pinopsida > Pinales > Pinaceae > Picea > Picea glauca. Next base: position 107,049 of record JZKD02S1665404.1, on the reverse strand, counting down.
TCCATTGCATTGAGTGCCGAGGGGAGAGGGAAAAGCGTTTGTTGAATCTGCATCTTGATGAGTTGCTTGCCTTGTTGGAGAAATTGCACTGCTTAGCTTGTTGAAGGTTGTCACGAACCTATGGTTGGAAGGGTTGGACATTTTTAACTAGTCTGGCTACATGAGATGCCTGTGTGTAGAAGGAATCTTTACACTTTGCTGCAATCTTGTTGACCTACTTCTGTTGGATAGAAGGTGCTTGGACTGAGGATGCAATGGTGTTCTTTTGTTCACGCTTTGAATAAACTGTGAATAAGCTAAATTTTGTAGTATGAGATACTACCTTGCGGCACTGTTTAGGTGGGACAATAGTCAGAATAACCTCTGGTATCCTGTAGAGATGACCCCCTAGAGTAACAATGACACTACGGGGTCGAAAATCATAAATATCATGGCGCTTCCACATATATGGCTATCCCAAGAGAACATCACAGACATCTAGGGGGAAACATCACATAATACCTCGCCCTTGAAGGGTTGGATGCCATTTGACAATCGACACTATTGGCTTACACAAATATCCCATCCCTAGCGAAGCCACCTAATGTTGTATGGATGTGGGTGTGGTGTTGTCAACAATCCCAACTGTTTGACGACCTCTGCTGAGATGAGGTTCTTCTGGCTTCCGCTATCAATAATAAAATGCAGCGGGGTCCCCTTCACCCACATCTGTCAATGAAAAAGGTGCTCCCCCTCTTTAGAATCTGTTGGTTCTTCTGGTTGAATTGTTGCGGTCGCGACAATAGCAGTGGGGTCTGCGTCGATGATCTGTCTTTTATCAGTATTTTCATAATCAAATTCCAAATCAAGGTTCGACTCCTTATGTTTTATCTCAGCCACCAATGACTGTTTTGAGTGACATTCATCGGTGTTGTGCCAGGGTTTTTTTATAGAAATCACACAATTTTCCAGTGTCCTTCTTCGTCTTTCCATTACCCTTCTTTTCCTATGGCTTGGACTGGTTTTCAGGATGTTCTTTGTTAGGGTCGTCTTTATCATACTTTGGTTATTGTGGATTTGCAGACCCGAACTCTCGTTTGTTCTAGTGCTTAAACTTCTGCTTGATTTTAATAGCATATCGATATGCAAAACCGAGTGATGAGATGTCCAGAAAATCCATTTCAGTTTGGATGTATCTATGTAGAGCCCCACAGTATTTCAGAACCAAATGTCGTTCGGAGTCTTTGATACCCAGCTTGGTGCATAAGGTATGGAAGGTATTGATGAACTCTGGAACTGCTTGGCCCCTTTCTTGCTGCAGTGTGGTCCATCTCATGTATTGGTCCTCATAGTTTCCAAGGGGATAATATTGTTCCTTTACCGCATCCACAAAAAATTCCCAAGTGGGCTCGTCCCCATATATTCCAGACTCCTCTATGGAAATTTTCTCCCAGTAAGTTTCCCACCAATGTTTGACATGGGGGAGAGCCTTAAGGAGTGTGAAGGTAATATTTTCCCTGTCGGAGAAATTATGAACAGAGAAATAACCTTCTAGCAAATTCAACCATTTTTCCAAGGCATCCACATCTATTTGTCCTTGAAATATGGGAATATCAAAATTAACTTGTACCTTGAAAGGCGAGGTGCTTCCAAAGTGGTCGCTTGATGAATACATGCATGTTGTTATCGGCAGGCGTTGAAGGATGTTGGCAAAATTCTCCATCATTTCGTCCCTCTATCGCATGAGAGCTTGCTCAAGCAACATATTAGTAGAATCATCTGCTCTGACGTTTTTCTTTTTTTCCACCATGGAGGCTTTTTGGAGGTGTGAGAGCAATTTTCTTCAAGAGAGACAAGCTCGAGACCCCAACTTGCTATACTCGAACCTTGTCGGGGACATGCATTGAAAAAAGATAAAGAGCAACTTACTCTGATACCACTGATCCAGATTATTTTCGACACAAAATGAGAGCAGAGATATAATAAATAATTGTACAAAGATATATTAGATATCCAATAATATAACAAAAATGTATCAAAGATGCAACCATAAACACAAAGATACAGTAATACACAATTTTCTATTAATGAGCGAAAATGTACAAAGACTGTAAAAATACAGAGTGAAAGACTCGCTACAATGGTGGCAGCTTATATCTGAGGAGTGATGTGTTCGTTGTTCGCACTCACAAGAAGATCATTTTACAATGAGTCTCCAAAGGCCTTTTTATCATAAAGAAAATCCAAAACCCTAATCCCGGAATATGAAAATCCAACAATTTTGTGGACCCCGTTTTGGGTAGTTTGGTGTATCAACTTCCCAGGGGTGTAACTTTTGGGATACGATCTTCGTTTGGGGAACACAATAGCTTGTTGGAAAGGTATCGTCGAGGAGATTCATTTTGGGGGCTCAATCAAATCTTTCAACTATCATTGATAAGATCGATCCCGAAAAACCTTCATTTAGGGCCTCAAAATGGCCCCATAAATTAAAAACTGCTAAAAATAGTAAATTACTAGAAAATTGTTTTGAGCCAGTTGGAAAAGGTGGGTTGTTATAACCCTAATTTGCACCAGACATGCTTACCTGGCATCAGGCCATCTCAGATTCCTTCTTTACCAAAACACTGCTGAACAACTCTTCTTAAAAACCCCTTTTATAAAGGCCCACACACCCTGCTCCATTACTGCATGAGTGTACACGCTAGCTGACCCAAGACAACCCGCGTGTACCTACAAAAGCACGAAAAAAGACAGCTCTCCTCCCAAGGCTGACCTGCATTCACATAAGACAAACAAAGAACTCCAAATGCATTTGATCTACAGATTAATGGGTTAGAGATTCAATACACATGTATGCAATAAACCATGAAAACCTCATATGGTGGGACGAGAAAAGTACTTCTTTATTATTAACTTCAACAAATCAACTTACAATGATGAAGCCAACCACTGCTCCATGAACCTGTTCCTGGGCTCCTCTTCAACTATCCTCCAACTTCTTTGCTCTATATTTCTCTTTGCACAAGGATGGCTAAAGGTTGGGACAAAAGGAATGTGCAATCAGGTATATTTTATTTACTATGATTCTCCTCTTCCAAATGGGACCCCTAACCCTTCGTTTATAGGCTAGAAGAAGCTAGGTATTTGGTCGAACTTCCGGCCATGCATGGCCAAAAGGTTTAGTTAACTCACCCAAAGTTGTGTGTTCCTTCAACAACTTTCCTTTTTTCGTGCTTTTGTAGGTACACACGCGTTGTCTTAGGTCAGCGAGCATGTATACACGTGCAGTAATGGAGCAGGGCGCGTGGGCCTTTATAAAAGGGGTTTTTAAGAAGAGTTGTTCAGTAGTGTTTTGGCAAAGAAGGAATATGAGATGGCCTGATGCCAGGTAAGCATGTCTGGTGCAAATTAGGGCTATAACAGATGTGGTCTGGAAGACAACTGAGGACCTCGAACAGATTCGAGACCCACGAAGCTCCGTGGCAAATGCAATCGACGGAATCCTAAGACAAGCCCTCTATATGTGTTCTCCACTACGATTGGTCCAGCTTTGGAGGGGTTATCTCCGCTACCTTTCCGCACGTGACCTCGTGTTTAGCCCCTGTGTTAGAGGGGGGTCCCTGATAACTTTCACGATACTCGACTTTGACACTCCCTATGCCAATGAAGTTGCCTTCAAACATACCAAAGTTCGAAGCCAAGCCTAACGAAGATCCAGGAGATCATGTGACCACCTTCCATCTTTGGTGCTCATCTAACTCGTTGAAAGACGACTCTGTACAATTGTGATTGTTTCAACGTACTCTCATTGGGAGTGCCACGAAATGGTACATTGAGCTCGACCGCTCAAGATACTCTTCCTTCGGTGAATTGGCAATGGCTTTCCTAAACCATTTCCAATTACCTGTGAGATACGATGCTGGCACAAAATTGCTGGCCAATTTTGCACAGACAAAAGCAAACCATATCTCTGATCACATCCGAGAATGGAGACACCGTAAGAATTTAATTAAGGTGTCATTCCCACCAGCATTCCTGCTCAAGTGGTTCCTTAAGTCTTTGGTCCCACAGTTATCCAAAGACGTCGTGACATTGGGAGTGTTTTCCGAAGAAGACGCCATCATGAGAGCTCAATAGCTTGAGCTAATCTATTCTCAGTCTGGTTTATTATACAAGATCTTGCCAGATGCGCCACGCTCAATACTTGATAAAACCAGACAGAGAGTTGGACCACATGTCGATGGTATTGTTGGTTCAGCGCAAACAAAGCCTGCTGAGCAACTGATGAAGCAATTGCAACAATTGTCTATACAACACACAATGGCTAGCCAAACTACTGTTTTGGCTGCTCCCCCTACTAAAACGTCGGATGTACACATAGTGCAATCGACAAATCCAAAGGCCACCCAGTAGCCTAAAGGAAAGAAAAAACAACGAAAGAAGGGTAAGGGGGATAAGAAACCCACTAATAATGCTGGCGGGGGCAACACTGAGAAACGAAAGGCGAGGTATCTGTGCAACCTGTGCATGAAAGACCACCTGACCCACCAATGTCCTTGGCTTGCAGAGGCCCAAAAGTTTGTGACACAACAACCTATCGTGTTAACCAATCCATTTCAGCATGGGCAAAACCTAACCCAAGCCTCTACAAGCGCGGAAGGGGGCAGTTAAGGACCCTCTCCATCTTCGAACAATCCCGCATCCATGAATGTATATATGATGAAGGGTGATGCTTTTATATCGACTAGAGCGCATGACTACAGTAAACCAAGCACTTTTGATAAGGACAAAGAAGTTGAACTCCCATCTCTTCCTCTCCAGATCGAGAAGACTTTGGGCAAAACAATGACACACATCCCAAAAGGCGCGTTCAAAAAAGCTTCTCACAACCCAAATGCAAGGACCGCCCAGAACTATTTTGTGGTGGAGGATTTGTCTCAAACCCCTTGTCTGATGTCCGCTTTGGAGGTCCTCCAAAGCTGCCCTTCCCAGAGGAAAGCTTTGTTGACCGCTTTAGGATCTACCGAGACTTGTAATCTGGGTACATTCATGCTGGATACAATCGACTTAAAACCTCGTCTGCTTTACCACGTAGCGTTTCAGATAGTAGTGGCTCACCCCACAAAAAAATTTACTCGAAATATTTTCCACATGGTGGTTGATGAGGGCGCCTCGACATGCGTTATGTTGTTGGCATGTTGGAAGGCCATTGGCCAGCCTATTTTGTCTCCATCACCTACTCTTCTCACTGCTTTCGATGGTTGTTCGTTCCGACCACATGGTATCATTCCCTCTTTCCCCGTGAAATTAGGAGGGAAGACCTTGTGCGTCGAGGTAGAAGTAGTCGACGCGTACCTCGACTACAATCTCTTGTTAGGAAGGAGTTGGACTTATGCCATGCAAGCAGTGGTTGCTACAGTTTTTCGGGTCTTGTTGTTTCCACACAAGGACCGAATTGTGACCATTTATCAATTGTCTTTCTCCAGACCCGACCCTTCATTAGGGGTGTCCGTGGTCCCGATGATTGATAATCCTCAATCAGGCGTAGTCAATGTAGGGGTTGGTTTGTGCCCATCTTTGATGGGTACCTTCGATTACCTGCCCCTTCAAAGCGATGCCAAGTTTATATCTGACCACCATAAGGTTGAGATTTTCCAAGTTTCATCGTTTCGCATGACTTACTTCAACGATCCGTGGATACTTCCTTCCCCATCGGCCACGATGGATGGGACAAGGCACCCGGGCATGTCCATGCCCTTGTCCACAGTTGAAGTAACGTACTCTTTAGTCTAGCAAGCTTCTGTTGACACAGATCCAACTTCTGCACAAGAGTTCGATCCACCTCTAGAGCCTATTTAGGCTCAAGGTTCTCTCACTGATATCTATTCGTTAGACTTAGTCTTGCCCTCTGACGAAGCAGCAATTGAAGCAATGACTAGTATGGACAAACCCTGGGACGATCTCCATCACATATCAAACTTCCTCCCAGAGTTACACAGAATCGAAGCTGGAGAATTCACCTTGATTATGACTAGAGATAGGTCTTGTCCTATTAATCCTTTAGCTACACACGAGGTTTATGCCGAGGGTAATATGGCAACCATCACTGAAACCATACCGATCAATATCTCCAGAACCCCTGGCGTCGTGGAGAATGTTTTCATCGGAGATGACTGCTCCCCCAGAGAGATTCAAATCTACACATATCTATTTAAAGAATTCTGCGACGTTTTTGCCTGGTCTTACAAGGAAATGCCAGGCATCGATCCAAAAATAATCGAACATGAAATCAAAAATTATCCAGATGCCAAGCCTGTTCAGCAGAAGCTTCGTCCAGTTAATCCCAGGAAAGCAACAACCATTAAGGTTGAAGTTGAAAAACTGCTAAAAGTCATTTTTATCTATCCTATCCATTTGACCCAATGGGTGTCAAATCCTGTGCTGGTCAATAAGAAACATGGCACGATTCGTGTATGTACGGACTTCCGTGATTTGAACAAGGCCTGTCCAAAAGATATTTTTCCCACACCATTCATCGACCAGATAATTGATGAATGTGCAAGTTGCGAGGCCTTCTCTTTCATGGATGGTTTTTCAGTATATAATCAAATACAAATCAAACCTGAAGACCAACACAAAACAACATTCATTTGTCCATGGGGTACATTCGTGTATCGTAAGATTCCCTTTGGTCTCAAAAATGTTGGAGTGACCTTTCGGTGGGCCATGTCTTTTGCTTTCCATGATCTCAAGCATATAGTCGAGGCCTATTTAGATGATTTAGCATCTCGATCTCACAAGAGAACGGATCATCCCACACATATCCGACTTATCTTTGAGCGATGTCGTTACTTCAGGATTCACTTGAATCCAAACAAGTGCAGCTTTTGCGTAACATCAAGACGTTTGTTAGGTTTCACAGTGTCAACAATAGGGATCATGGTCGATCCTCTCAAGGTTGAGGCAATAATTCAGTTGCCTCCCCCACGTACAATCCTTCAACTTCAGAGTCTACAGGGCAAGGCAAATTTTTTAAGACGTTTCATCGCTAACTATGCCGAGATCACAAAGGGATTTATGTGTTTACTGAAGAAAGACGTTCCTTTTTATTGGGACGATGTTGCTCAACGCTCTTTTGAAGCGTTGAAACATGCCCTCACAACTGCTCCTCTGCTTTGGCCACCTAACTATAACAAAGATTTCTTATTATACCTGGCTGCAACAAAGTCAACCATCGACATGGTCTTAGTTTAGGAAGATGATTTGTTCTCAAAATATGTGATCTATTACCTGAGCCAAGGCCTAGTCGAACCAGAACTCAATTATTCTCATATCGAAAAACTTGCATTGGCAGCAGTCCATGCCGTTCAACGGTTCCGTCATTATGTTCTGTTTCGAAAGACCACTGTCATTGTTGTTGTGAATCCATTCCTGTACATGTTGACACGACGAGTAATAGGTGGAAAGATTAGTAGATGGATAGTCGTCCTCTAGGAGTTTTACTTAGATTTCATTTCAGCGAAATCCAAAAAGTCACTGGTCTTCGCAGAACTTATTTCGGAACTTCCAGTTGAGTTAGGTGATGTTGTGCTCGAAGAGTTGCCTATTAGAGGAGATATGTTTTTGATCACATCTTCAAATCCTTGGTACAGAGATATACTTATCTATCACCAGACGTTGAAGTACTCCACCTCTGCTTCTTGTGATGAGCATCGCCGTATACGCTATCAGGCCAAGAATTATCTCATACTCGATGATACGTTGTATCGAAAAGGTGTAGACTGCATCCTGCGCCGATGTCTTACTCACGAAGAAGCAGTTATCGTGCTTAACGATTGCCATATCGGAGCATGTGGCGGTCATTTTTCTGGGTTGGAAACAACCCAAAATATTTTACGAGCAGGTTACGTCTAGCCGACACTAATCAAAGATTGTATCGAGTCAGTCAAGAAGTGCCACCCGTGTTAGATCTTCTCTTAGAAGATGAGGGCACATCTCGCTCCCATGTTTACTGTCATCACAGTTGGCCCCTTCACCAAGTGGGGGATTGATTACACTACATGCAACCCTCCTTCAACAAGGGAGCACCATTATATCATTGTAGTCGTAGACTATTTCACGAAGTGGGTCAAAGCTATGCCAACGTTTAAAGATGATGGAGCGACTGTAGCTCTCTTTCTATTCAACCAGATAATAGCAAGGTTCGACGTCCCGAGAGAGATTGTCACTGACCATGGCAGTCACTTTTAGAACCAGATGATGACCGAGTTAACATCAAAGCTTGGGTTGCGGCAAGAACATTCGTCACCCTACTACCCCCAAGCAAATGGTCAAGTGGAAGCTGTAAATAAATCTCTTAAGACCATCCTATAGTGAACGATCAACTGAACCAAGTCAAATTGACATTTGATGTTATACTCAACATTATGGGCTTACCGAACGTCTGTTAAGACTGCAACTGGTTTCTCACCTTTTCAACTTGTTTACGGGCTGAAAGCAGTCTTGCTTATCGAATGTCAAATCTCGTCCCTAAAGTTGGCAGTACAATTATTGCCATACACTTCTCCACTTGAAGAGCGGTTATTATACCTTGAGTGGCTCAATGAGTAGCGTCGTGATGCGGCCCTGACCAACAAGGCTCACAAACATAAAGTCAAGTGTCAGTATGATCGGTCCGTTCATCCTCGGATTTTCTCGGAAGGCAACCTTGTCCTAGTCTATGACCAAGATAAGGACCCCCTGGGGGCAGGAAAATTCAAACCCATGTAGTTCGAACCTTTCATCATAAAAGAGGTTCTAAAAAAGGGCGCTTATCGTTTGGTTGACTTTGAGGGAAATGCTTTGGCAGAGCCTAGAAATGGGTTCCACCTCAAGAAGTGTTACTCATAGGTAGGTTACCATGGGTAACTTTTGGTAACATATGTATAGTCTTTGTACTATTACTTTCTAGTTTCTTTTAGTATTATGGACGTGTCATTTTTTGATGTTATCTTTCATCACTGTGGCAGATGTCAAGTGAATCCGAGGTGTTCATTGGGTATGCAGATGGTGCTAGCCAACACACTCAGAGGCTAGCCTTCGCAACTTGGGTAATTTTTACACCTCGAGGCCAGTTATTATCTTCCGGAGGTATCTGCTTAGGTGACACCACAAACATTGTCGTCGAGTACAGTGCAATTATTGAGTTGCTTCGTGACGCCCTGCCATTTGGTATCTCTCATCTTCGGGTCTATTTAGATGCTTAGCTGGTTGTTTCTCAGTTAAATAGAGTCTACCGTGTTCATGATCCGACTTTACACCGAAAATTCCTTAGGGTAAGTCTCTTAGAACGAAACTTTGATTATATTACATATTTTCATGTTTAAATAGAGTCTACCGTGTTCATGATCCGACTTTACACCGAAAATTCCTTAGGGTAAGTCTCTTAGAACGAAACTTTGATTATATTACATATTTTCATGTTCCTAGGAGATTAAACCAAATTATAGATACTCTAGCTAATCAAAATTTAGATTAACATCTCGCACACATATCAAAGGACATACACATAAACATGTAAATACATTTTTAAAAGCAAATATGATCCATAAGACACAAAAAGACATAAAATTCTATATATAATATCATAATCATCAGAGTACATAGGTGGACTCAAGTGCCTCAAAAATATGATCAGTAACGAGTCATGGAGCTTATGCCCTCAAAAAATATATACAAGTAGTGCTCTCGGCACGTGAAAAGTCTAGACTAACTAAGGTTAGGGCCTGTGGGCCTTGTTGTAATGATCAACAGCGTTTGCCAAATGCCGAAACAATCAGACCCACGTTCATCGTGCACCTACTACATGAGGTTGCATAGATGGTGGCAGATCCTCAATCTCTACCATCGGGATTGTGCGAGTGAGCGAGGTAAAGTTTCACTCGACTTGTCTCAAAACCCTCTCAGCCTCACTGGTTGGAAGCTCTCCTGCTGCTGCTGGTCCCTTTGCGGCGGCAGGTGCGGCCCCTGGCTGAGGACGACGCTTGTTCCTCACATAATCAACAGGTCACACTGGTCCCACATCTGCACATAATAGACACATATCCGTCAAATACTCT
>JZKD02S1665404.1:78959-89727 GCA_000966675.3 Picea glauca | reverse complement strand
TTACAAACAACACTACCTAAAGAATAACTCAACTTTCTTGTCAACAAATCTCCAACAACTACAATAGAATACATAAAGTTTATTTTGATATGTTCACTGCAAAAGTTCCATTATGGCCTCTACCAGCATAGATATGTGATCTCTTTTCTTCAATCTACATACATGCTTTGCTTTCGAATAACTTGGCACTGCAATCTCATCCATTCTTGGTGACTTTAACTACTGAAGAGAAGGTTTAAGGATCGACTAGAAGATAAGAGTTGAAGGCACATGGGGTTTCCATAGGAGCATCTAGGGTGGTTGCAGTGTGAACCTATTATGGATGATGTCAAACTTAGACCACATGGAAGGCATAATGGGGTATGAGGAGGAAGTTGTTGATTTCACCAATGATCTATTAGAGGGACAAGTGATTTGGTCTAGCCTTGTTATGTTGTAGGTCATTTAGATGCATTGAAGGACTCCAACAAGCTACACCATCTGGGGTCCAAGCCCCTAGAGGAGGCCACCCTGGCAATTTTGGGTAACTGGCACAAGAACTGGGTGTATAGGGTACCTAAACCTTGGGACAAACAAAGAAAAGGGTGGCAAGACTTCTAGGTAATCAATCCAAGGACCATAAATGCTTAATTTTATCACTCTGTAAGGTACCAGATCTATTATAATAGATGAAAACAAAAATATTATAGAGAATAACAAAGGAACAACACAATAGATGAAACCACAACACCAAAATAATACCTTTATTGATAGGAAACGATGTTCACTTGCCTCTTCGAGAAGGAAACCTCTAGTAGAGAAGAGATTTATTACAATAATTCTCAAGATAAGACTTCTCATGCCCTCAAATCCTATTTATACTAAATATATCTATCAAAAGAACAATCTAGATGAAGATCTTCTAGAAACATAAGCTTCTATTAGGTCTTCTTACATTTGACTTATTATTCCTTATGATTAGGCCTTATTAATATTGGCCTTTATTACATGGAAAATATATTATTCTATCTACATGAGGGGTTAGGGAGGTTAGGTCCCTAACATGCCCCCCCAAAAAAAAAACAACCTTGTCCTCAAGGCTTGAGCTGAGGAAATTGCTGCAGAGTGGTAGATGGCTCCCATGTGGCATTAGCTAGAGTTGTATCTTTCCATTGTACTAACACTTCCTTAACAGTGCGTTAACAGAGACAACGCTCATGCTGGTCCAAAACTACTTGTTGCTGCAAGCAAATGGAGACTTCTTCATCCAACTCATAAAGACTGGTTTGAGTTTGGCACTTAGTTCCAATCGCCTTCTTTAAGCATGAGACATGAAAAACATGATGGAGCTTAGAATGATTGGGAAAAGCTAACTGATAGGACACCTGTCCCACTCACTTGAGAACTGTATAAGGACCATAAAATTTGGGCGCAAGTTTCTGACAATGGTAAGCCTTGAGTGAAGTTTGCTTATAAGGTTGCAGTCGAAGAAACACCTGGTCCCCTTCAACAAATTGACGTTATGCGACCTTGATCTTCTTGTTTCTTCATATGATTCTGAGTGGTGACCAAATTCTCTTTGAGGGTATGGAGAATAGCCTCTCGAACTGTAAGAGTTTGGTCAACCGCTTGGACCTTCGATACATCGGGCATGTATAATATAACTGAAGGTGGATTTTGTCTATATACTACTTCAAAAGGAGTCATGTGAGTAGTTGTATGGTAAAAAGTGTTGTACCACCAGTCAACTAGGGGTAACCATGGAGCTTGTTGATTTTGTCGTTCAGATGCAAAACACCTCAAATATGTTTCCAACTTCAGTTTGACCATCAGTCTATGGATGATAGGTGGTGTTGAGATGCAATTGTGTGCCTTGTAACCTGAACATTTCTTGCCAAAAATTGTTGGTGAAAGTGGGATCTTTGTCAAAAACAATATAATGTGGCATGCCATGAAGCTTGAAGATCTGATCCATGAAAAGTTGAGACACAGTGGAGGTGGTGAATGGGTGTTGAAGAGAACATAAATGAGCATACTTGGAAAGACGACCAACGACCACCATGATGACTGACGTATTGCTCGATTTTATAGATAAGCCAACAATGAAATCCATAGAGATATCCCTCCAAATAGCGGGTGGGATCGAAAGTGATTGTAGTGTGCCTATGGCTTTGATTGTTTCTCCCTTATCGCGTTGACATACATCACATTCCACCACAAAAGTGTGAATGTCTTGTTTCATACAATCCCCCCCAAAAAAACATTTGACCTTGTCATAGGTTTTGGTAAGCCTTGAGTGCCTAGCTATGGGTGTAGCATGAAGCTCATTAATCACCATGGATTTAAGTTGTGATTGTTTACTTAAATATCGATGGCCTTTGTAGTGAAGGTCACCATTATGCCAAGAGTATCTTGAGGAAACTCGAGAATTGGCTTCCAATTGTTGGATCAGACTCAAAAATTTGGGATCTTGCAACCATTCCTAATGAACAACTTGGATCCAATTTGGTACAATGAAGGAGAGGGAAAAAAGGGACCCTTCATCTTCATATTTTCTTGAAAGAGCGTCAACAACCACATTGGCTTTGCCATTCTTGTAAATGATATCATAATCATATCCAAAGAGCTTAGTCACTTATTTTTGTTACTCTGGGGATGAAAGATGTTGCTCCAGAAAATACTTGAGGCTCTGATGACCTATCTTAATTTGGAAGTGTTGCCCCAATAGATAAGGGTATCAGAGATCCACTACATGTAGAATAACCAACATTTCCTTTTTATAGATTGATTGGCCCAAATTTCACTTTGACAGTTGTTTGTTGGTAAAGGCCAAAGGTTGGCCATCTTGCATAAGGAATGCTCCAATTCCTCTCCTTGAAGCATCACATTCCAGGACAAAGGTTTTTGTGAAGTTAGAAAGGGCCAAGATCAGAGTGGTGCACATAGCCTCCTTCAAGGCTTGAAAGGAATGATCAATTGCTGGAGTCCAAGTGAAAGAATTATTTGTAAGGAGAGCAGTGAGAGGCATTGCAATCTTTCCATAATTATTAATAGACTTGCGATAATAGCATATTAAACCCAGAAAACCACACAATCTTTTAAGAGTCTTAGGGAAAGGGCAATCTTGCACAGCTTCAATCTTATTGGGATCGACCCTGACACTGCCTTGCCAACAATATGACCCAAGTGCTCTACTTCTGAGGCTCTAAAAGCACATTCAGATTGTTTGAGGAAAAGTTGATGTTGAGAGAGTAGATGAAGAACTCGATCCACATGAGCAAGATGGTTTGTCCAGGTTTTACTATAGATAAGAATATCATCAAAGAAAACTAAGACAAAATGATGGAGAAAATGACATAAGACATGATTCATGAGGCTTTGGAAAGTGAAGGGAGCATTAAACAAGCCAAAGGGCATGACCGAGAAATCATAGTGGCCCTCATGAGTTCGAAATGAGGTCTTAGGAATGTCTTCCTTGTTCATAGTATCTGGTGGTAGCTATAACAAAGATCATGTTTAGTAAAGAACTAGGCACCACTTAATTCATCCAAGAGATCATCAATGACAGGAATGGAAAATTTGTCTTTGATGGTGAGTTTGTTGAGGGCGTGAAAGTCAGGACACATGCACAAAGAGCCTTATTTCTTAAGTACCATGACCATGGGAGAAGAATAGGGGCTAGTACTAGGACGGATAATGTATGCAACGAGCAATTCTTGAACAATTTTCTCAATTTTATTTTTCTGGGAAAAGGGATGACGATAAGGACAAACATTGGGAGGAAGGTTGTCGGGTATGAGGGGAATGGAATGATCATGAACACCATGGGAAGGAGGAAGTCCTTTGGGAGTGGAAAAAACAACTTGATGTTTGGAGATGATGGATTGGAGGTCAGGAGGCACATAGGGTCTCTTAGTGGCTTGAATGGAATGGAGTTGTGCAATAATGCCAGAATGACCTTTTTTGAGGAGATTTTCCATGCGATGGGAATTGATGATCTCAGGTGAACCTATTGCGATTCCTTGGAACTTATACTGTTGGCCTTCCTAGTTGAATTTCATGGTTAATTCCTTAAAATCCATGAGAATGGGGCCCAAAGTCCTTAACCATTTGACCCCTAGTACAATATCACAACCACCCATGATGATAGCAAACATATGAGATTTCATGTTGTACTGACCAATTTGGAGATGCACATTTTTACAATGCCCCCCACATTTCATGGACTCACTATTGGCAATCATGATTTGAATTTTGTTGACTACTCAGATATAGCAATTTGTTTCTTGGGAAATGCAACGATGAATAAAATTACGGGTGTTTCCACTGTCAACAAGGATGATGACCTTCCAATGCTTAATGTAACCAATGAGCTTCAAGGTTTGGGGAGCAAAGAAACCAATGAGAACATTCAGGGAAATGACTGGTTCAACTTCTGGGGGGTCGGAGGGTGGATTCAGGTCAGTGGGTTCAGTTGACTCTGCCATAGGGGGAGCCTCGACCTCTTCTTCAGAAAGATCCTCAAAGATGGCCATAAAAAGCTTTTGTTTCTTACACTTGTGCCCAGGAAAATATTTGTCATCAAAATTATAACAAAGGCCCTTGAGTTGGTGTTCAACCATTTATGCCCGGGTCAATTTTTGGATCTTTAGTGGAGTGGAAGGAGAAGTGGGAGTGACTAGTTTAAGGTGAAGAATAAATTAGGGTTTTCGGGTTTGAGAAGAGACAACCTGTTGTGCTTCCTTATCTCTTTTAGTAGCTTCCACCCAACTATGGGGGCGAGCCATGAGGATGTGGGCACATATATCATCTTTAAGGCCACTTATAAAGCATTCTCAGAAAAAAGCATTAGACATGCCCTCCATGCATAAAGTCAATCTCTCAAAAGCAACTATAAAGTCTTCCAATGTGCCAGATTGTTTCAACTTTGTCAAACAACCTAAATGGTTGGTGTCAGTGTCGAAGCGTTCATAAAGCTCTACAACAATTTGTGTCCAAGACACATACCCTTGGAGGGCATTTTTTCTCCATTGCCACCATTGCCAATGTTCTTGATCTATATGGAGAACACCATATCAGAGTTTGTCCAACTCATCTGTAATGTCATGCAAAGAGAAATAATGTTCCATTTGAGTTACCCAGTTTGAGGGATCCGAGCCATCAAATTTGTTCACATCCACACGTAGAAGGAATATTTCACGCTGAAAGTGACGGGGATGAAAATTCTAGGCATTAGATGAATTTTCACCTTCGGGGTGCAAAGGTGGGTTAAAGGAGGTAAGGTCTCCAGTGATATTCAACTTGGCGCAAATCTGGGCAACAAAGGATTCAAGCTGGCTTCAAGGTCTTAGCTACGAGTGTGGGTCAAGATGAAGGGGGAAAAGGGGCAGGTGGGACCACATAGAAAATGGGTTATGGGTGAAGGGTATCATGATGATCAGGGCGACGAGGGGAATCCAATGGGGTAAGTACCAAATAAGAGGCTCGGAAGGGGGTCGGGTCCACAAAAAAAACAATTGCTAAAAAATGATAGGTATGACTGTGATCAGGGTGAAGAGAGGAATCCAATGGGATAGGGTTGAAATAATGGTGCAATCAAGATCTTGACTCATTTTTTTACTCATGTGGAGTTATACTCCGATCTGAAGAATATTGTAGTGTTGAAAGGTCCAAATTCTTAACAGGAAAAATATGTAGTAATTTCGTAACCAGAATGTAGGGGATGAAGTTGCGCGATAATAGATGTTGTTTATTTTGTTTATGTTTCCATCCCAAGAGTTAAGGAATTCATGGTTTCTAGAAACAAGGGCTTGCCATGTGCTATAGCTCTCTGATATACGTGCAAGGTCCAACATCAATACTTGGCTGAATATCTCAGGTCACCAACTAAGCAGGCTAGATTGTGCCCTTAGTCATACTACCCAACTACCTAGGTACTATAGAGTATCTTCCCGAGTGTTTTTCTCAGTGGCAGTATAACATTCAGGCGACTGATCGATTTATCTAGGGAGGGATTTAGGGATCTAGGTCAATCTGTATACATGTGTTTTCTGATGCGCTGCCGCTCGAACAATTACCAATAGGGGTTACAAGGGTGGACAACAATGTGTGCTTAAGTACCACTTGTAGTTCCTGCGTGTATGCTTCCCCAATCGCGGATTTATGTGATGAATGACAAATCTTTGTAGCTTTAAGATGTCAGAATACGTCTCTACCTTGAAAAAAAATAACCCACAATTTTTTGCTAAGGAAAGTGCTCTGATACCACTTGTAAGGTACCAAATCTATTATAATAGATGAAAACATAAATATTGCAGAGAATAACAGTGGAACAACACAATAGATGAAACCACAACACCAAAATAATACCTTTATTGATAGGAAACAATGTTCACTTGCCTCTTCAAGGGGGCAACCTCTAGTAGAGCAGAGCTCTATTACAATAATTCTCAAGACAAGACTTCTCATGCCCTTGACTCCTATTTATACTAAATATATCTATCAAAAGAACAATCTAGAGGAAGATGTTCTAGAAGCAGAAGCTTCTATTAGGTCTTCTTACATTTGAATTATTCTTCCTTATTACTAGGACTTATTAATATTGGTCTTTATTACATGGAAAATATATCATTCTACCTACGTGAGGGGTTAGGGAGGTTAGGTCCCTAACACACCCCACACTTGGAGTTATGAAATCGATCTACAGTTCCATCAACCCTGAATACATGGTTAGAGGAGGATGGTGGTTTATTTCACTCGAGGTATGAATATAAAAACACATTGAATGAGGCCTGTAAAGAGATTGATTTCCTTTTCAATTGTGCTATCAGTCGACAAGATTGTTTTTCCAGTTCTGGTTTTGTTAGAATGATGTTGTATTTGAAGCTACTAAGTGGTTCCCCATCCTCAGATTTAGAGTTGGTAGGGATTTAGTCTCAAGAGGGCTCAATAAAGCCAAAGAGGTGTAAATGTATTAAAAAGACATAGGAGGCCATCAGCCTAAACTTGGATAGTAAAACTAAACTAAATGACATAATGGACATGTGGGACCGAGTGATAGTAGGATGTTTTCATGGGAAGAGAATGAGTAGTGAGGAGTTGAATAATTGGACCAAGCTTAATTTTGAGCCAGTGGTGGGGAACTCTCCACACACCTTGATCCTAGTAAAAGGATGGTTGGTTTGGGTTTTCAGGTTGGTTGAAGAAGCATGAAAAATATTACACCAACATTGGAGGTGGGCATACCAATGCATGTTATTGAACAAATGGAATATAAAGTTTGATGTTTGGTCAACTAGTGTGGAAATTCTCTTGGTATGGGTTCATATTCCAGGACTGCCATTGATTCGATGGTCTAAGGAGGTGTTTGAAAAAATTGGTAACACTTTAGGTACTTTTTACGAAGTAGACTTATCCTTTCAAGAGACTAGGTATTATGACATGGCTCGAATTTTGGTAGGGTTGGAGGTGAGAAAAGGTCTAGTGGTGTCGATGTATATTATAAGGGAAGTTGATCTTTTGTATCTCAATCTAGACTTTGAGGGGATACCTTTTAGATGTGTACATTTCCACTATTATGGGAACCTTGATGCAAAATGCAATTATCCAAGTATGTGGAGGAATTGAGCTTCGAGGAAATATCCAAGAGGTCTAGAGACATTGGAACTAGAAATAGTCCAAACTATGAGCAAAAAAGAGGGTGCAGGGGTTCAAGTGAACTTAGATGGCCTTCAAACAAGAACATTGATCCATAGGATCTTTTAAATGACTATGGTTGAGTTTAAATTTTGCATGTGTTAATTAACCATTTGAGAAACTTAGTGAAAGAATGAGGAAAGAAGAGGAATTATAACAGCCATATACACATATGCAGACCTGAAATGAAATAATAGACAACAAACCATAACACGCAGATTGATAACGGAGTTTGGCACAACTTTGCCTACGTCTCCGAGCCTTTGTCTCTGTGGGGGAGGCTTCTTTATTTCTGTTCAAAAGCTCAAAAGTACATCGCTGCAATGCCAAATGGCTACAAGATTGATCTGGTCATGTTCTTCCAGATCTCTAGAACCCTGCAAAGAAAATGACACGCAAAACAGATGTCCGGAGCTCCCAGAAATGGTCCGACAACGTCTCCTCCTCAAAAGATTCTCTGCATCAAAATGACTTTGGCTTGGCTTTTCTTCAGCATAACTCTACTCTGAATGCTCTCTCATAACCTCAAACAGGCCTGGTTTATATAGCTTTGAAGTTGGTTTCTCATCTCCAACTTCTTCCAAGAATTTGGGCTCCAAAAATGCCCAATATCCCCCAAAAATGGAGAGAATCAACTAAAAATAGGCTTATTAATAATAAAAAACCCACTTTATAATTAAAATTGGGCATAATCCCCTCATTCCCCTTGCGCGCTCCTTTATTCTTGGTCGTATGTCTTAATATAGCCAAGCGCTAGCCCGTAGGCTAAGCGCTGGCCCCCTATTTCGCGCTAACTCCAGGCCTCGTGGCATATACATTGGACCACGGGGCCTATGGTTATAACCTCCCGTGCATATTATGTAGGGTAACGGTTACATGGTGTGGTCGCGTGGTGTGTGCCGAGGGCTGGGGCTAAGCCCCGGCCCTTTCCCCCGCAACTTGTACCATTGACTAAACTTAAATACAAACTCCACCACATAGTTTACAAGAACCACCGGTGGGGTGGGTGGTTAGCCCAGCCCTGCTAGTCCTTTACCCGGAGAGGAGGTCGCGGGTTCGACTCCCATCCAAGCCACCAAATTTTACACAACCGTCAAACCAATCACGGGGTGCCACGTTGCAGCCCACAACTGGGCCATGTGGCACCTAACCAACCAACCAATATATGCCACGTGTCAATCGCTGATTGGCCCACGTCTACCACATATCAAACTGCCGTACTCCCATGTCACCTTGCCATGTCATCCCTACCGTATTGCTCTGTCAGCCTGCCACATCAGCTGCTGATGTTATCCGTGCCACATGTCACCCTTATAGTGGTGACACGTGTCACCTCTGGATTGGTCCATCCGTACGCCAACTCATCCTATCACATTCTGCCACGTGTCATCACCTGAGGTTGCCATGTGTCATCTGCTGGAGATGCCACGTCACCTGTACGGACCGTACGATCTTCACAGTCAACATGACACGTGGACTGTACGGATTGTACAATCATCCCTTTTTTTACCTGTTTGACTTTTCGGACAGAATGCGATATCTTGCTCATACGGAGCTCGTTTGACAAAGTAAATATACGACCGGAATCAGGAAGATGAGACGGACGCAATGGAACAGGTTTCGTCGCATTCCAAGCACTTTCATTTTTGAGCATTTTTCAAGCCCTGTCAGGCTTCTGGATCCGATTCTGGATCACACCTCCCCACAAAAAAACCTTTTGGTCCCCAAAAGGTTACTGACCAGTCAACAAGCTCGGGATAGGCCACCCGACTTGCTCTCTGTCTCTGAACTCTATCTTGTGCACCTGTCTCATCAAGATCAACTGTAACACAATCATGACAACTGAAAATATATTGTTAGCCATTTGAACCTTGTTACATCTTACTGAAGCCACTATCATCCATGTAGAAAACATTGCTAATGACAGCATCAAAAAGACGACTGCAAATGAACTGATATACTTGAAATATTTTCACGACATGAGCTTATCTTGAAGCAACTTATGATTGATTTTCCATTCAACAACCATGTCTTGTTCTTGCTTAAGATCAATTACTTCATTTCAAACAATTATTGATTTGTTGCTTGCTTGCATTGCCTTCGTTAATTGTTCCATTGTTTGAAGTGTTTTATTTACTTTAACATGATGAGCATGAACTACATAATCATGACCTGCTTTAGTGAATTGATATTGATTCATTATCCTGTAGAAGATTGCCTTACGATCATATAAATATGGGCTACCTAAGACCGTTCCACATTCTCTTAACGACACAACATCATAAGTTACTTCGTCCACATACTTAGATGAAATTGCAAATTTGATTGTGCACTGCTTTGTTATGTGCATCTGATGATGATTGCTTATCCATTTAAGTGTGTAAGGCTTATGATGAGTNTTAAGATCAATTACTTCGTTTGAAACAATTATTGGTTTGTTACTTACTTGCACTGCCTTCGTTAATTGTTCCATTGTTTGAAGTGTTTTATTTGCTTTAACACGATGAACATGAACCACATAATCATGACCTGCTTTAGTGAATTGATATTGATTCTTTGTCCTGTAGAAGATTGCCTTACGATCATATAAATATGGGCTACCTAAGACCAGTCCACATTCTCTTAATGACACAACATCACATGTTACTTCGTCCACATACTTAGATGAAATCGCAAATTTGATTGTGCACTTCTTTGTTATGTGCATCTGATGATGATTGCTCATCCATTTAAGTGTGTAAGGCTTATGATGAGTTTGTATTTTTAATCCCAATTTCTTAATCAATTCTTATGAGATTAGATTAGATTGATATCCACTGTCGATTAATGTGTCTATCTTAGTGTGTCGTATGATTACCCTTATATGAAACAACTTGCTTTTACAATCAATGTCTTCACCAAATTTACCTGTCATACCAACCAATGAAATCTTTGAATCATCACCTGAATCCGATCCCAAGTCTGTGGGTTTTGATGTCGTTGCCACTGTTTGCGCTCCCTTCTTTTCTTTGAACCATTTTGGCCTCTTCTCGGGATGCAACTGCCAACATCTGTCTTCATCATGTCCCTCTTTCTTGCAATGCTTGCAAGAGGG
>JZKD02S1665404.1:58764-78949 GCA_000966675.3 Picea glauca | reverse complement strand
GAAAGCCACTCAGGGGTCAGGTGTGTTACAAATTGGTATCAGAGCATGGTTACAACACTATGCCTGCTTGGGCTCATGGACGAGTTGTGTAAAAACCATATTTAAAGAATTTTAAGGGTGACACCATACCTTACCTCTCTCCTAAAGAGTCTGGTTAAACTCTTACTGCAAAAAAGAATGAAATCTTTCTACTCTGTGTGTGTGTGTGTGTGTGTGTAATAAATATGAACTATGTGTTGCTCATGGACTAATAGTTTGTTAGCTAACAACAAGTGTTTTTCAACACTCAAGCAGTTAGTGAATCATGATAAACTACAAGCATATAGGATGGTGATGCACCATGAAGTGGGGGATGGCTCGCATAATAGAGACAAATAGTTTGACGAGAGGAGGGTAGTGGAAACCCCTCAGGATTTGGCTAAAACTGTAAGGAGCCTCATGGTCGAATTACAGAGTTGCAAGGCCGACAATGAGAGATTGATAAAGGAGAAAGAAAAGCAAACGGAAATTAATGCAGTCTTGCTGTAGAGATTATCCGATATACAGAGACAGCTACAACATGGACCTACAACCAGTCATGTGGATCGACGACATATGAAGAGAAGTCAAAGCCCATCTGAGATACGAAGACATGGTCCCTTAAGTGGCCACACCAGTACAAGTACCTCGAGGAAGGTCCAACCTAGAGACATGGGACACTCATCAGAAGATTCCTTTGGAAAGGGAACTGGCAACTCAGAGGGATATTCTAATAGAAAAACTAGCTCACATTCTCAAAGGAACGGGAAGAAGCGAAAGCATTCCAAAATTCATGACCCCAAAGAGTTCAAGAAATCCAAACCACCCTCTTTCAATGGAGATATTGAGAAGGGGGAAGAGATAGAGGCTTGGCTGCTTGGTTTAAAGAAGTACTTCATAGTCCATAACTACTCTGAAAAACTTGAAGGCTCGAATAGCTATCTTCAACCTGAATGGAAAGGCTTCCATTTGGTGGGAAGACCTTAAGAATGTGAAAGGAATCCATGAAGAGGACATATGATGGAAACAGATTGAGAAACACTTCAAGAAGAAGTATCTGTCAGAGAAATACTTTGACGGGAAGACTAAGGAGTTCTATGAACTCAAGCTGGGACAACTCGTCATAGAGGAATATGTTAATAAATTCCTTGAGCTGTTGAGGTATGTACCCTACATAAAGGATGAAAAGGTAAAAGTGCAATGATTTATCAGTGGGTTACCTCAGACCTACTAGAACATGATTGAGTTTGACGAGCCACAGACCTTAGAAGACACTATTTGGAAGGCAAGGTATTGTTATGAACAACTCGGGAGTCAGACAAAACCTCACGAGGACTGGAAGAAGAAGAGCAGTTTGGGATTCAATAAGAAGGGATTCAAATCCTTAAGGTTTAAGAACTATAGGAAGGACTCTAGGATAAGATTTCCTACTAGAAGTGTATATCAACATAATTTCCCCTCCTAGAGTGGAAATAAACCTTTTGGAGCAACCCCAGGAAGGACTGATAACCCAAAGAAGGAACCCTTGAAATGTTGGGGTTGTGGAGAAGAGCATTTGCTGAGGGATTGTCCCCACAGACAATAGAACAAAAGGAGAGTCTACAACATCCAAGAAGCTACCACAATCAATAATATGGCTAGGAGCATGCCACAAATTTATGTAGCCATGGATAATAAACAAGCCGACCACCAAGCTTCAGTGGTGGAGATGGAAGGTATGATCCCCAACCATCTAGTTTCTATTTTGATTGACCCTGATTCTAATTTGAGTTATGTGGACCCTTATATTGTTGATAAATGTAAGCTACAACTAGTTAGACATGCTAATCCATGGTTTGTACAACTAGCTACGGGGACCAAAAGTAAAGTAGCAGAGGTTATACCAGCTTGCCAATTCATCACATACAGTTTGCCTGCCCAATCTACCCTTAACATACTTTCCCCAGGATTTTATGACGTGTTGATTGGTATGGACTAGTTAGCTTCTCATAAAACTAAGTTGGACTGTTACCATAAAACCTTAGAATGTGTAAATGAACAAGGGAGAAAGGTAACCCTCCAAGGGATTCAGAAGCTTGTCTTAGTGAGACAAATATCATCCCTCCAAATAAAAAAGTATCGGAGAAAGGGGAAGGGGTTTTCTCTATATTCAATACAGGTGTTGGAATCTGTTGAGGATGATAGACCGAACCTATGGGACCACCCCATATTAAGAGAATATAGAGACATGTTTCCAAAAGAGGTATTAGGTCTACCTTCGAGAAGAGACATTGACTTCTCGATAGAACTTGCACCATAAGCGGTGCTAGTGTCTAGGACACCTATAAGATGAGTACACCCGAGGTAGTTGAGCTCAAGCTACAACTAAAGGAAATGATGGACAAAGGCTACATCTAGCCCAATGTGTCTCCATGGGGAGCACCAATCCTGTGTGTGAAGAAGAAAGATGGCACACTATGAATGTGCATAGATTATAGAAAACTAAATAAGACAACCGTAAAGAAAAAGTACCCTTTACCAAGAATCGATGACTTGTTCAACCAATTAGGGGGTGCTTCCATTTTCTCAAAGATTGACTTAAGGTCTGGGTACCATCAAGTCTAAATCAAGGATGAATACATCCACAAAACAACCTCCAGGACCAAGTATGGTCACTATGAATTTGTGGTAGTACCGTTTGGATTAACCAATGCCCCCGCCACTTTTATGTGTTTGATGAATAATGTACTCAACAAATTACTAGACATATTTTTAATGGTTTTCATTGATGATATACTAATCTACTCCAAGAACATAGAGGATCATGAAGAACATCTTAGACTTGTGCTTCAAGAACTAAGAGAGCATTAACTCTATGCTAAGTTTAGCAAGTGTGACTTTTTCAAGAACCAAGTCCATTACTTAGGCCATGTCATTTCTAAAGAAGGAGTGGCAGTAGACCCTGACAAGATCAGATCTATTATGGAATGGCCTACCCCAAAGGATGTACCTAATATCAGATCGTTTATGGGATTAGTAGGATACTATAGAAGGTTCATAAAAGGATTTTCCAATATTGGTTGTCCAATCACTACCCTTCAGAAAAAGGGGGTTAAATTCATTTGGACATTAGAATGTGAAGGAATATTTCAGGAACTGAAATACCTTATGACCCACGCACTCGTGCTGAAGATTGCAGAAACTGATAATGACTTCATCGTGTGCACAAATGTCTGTAAGGAAGGACTCAGAGGAGTCCTTATGTAAGAAGGATGTGTAATTTGCTACGAATCCATAAAATTGAATGAGCATGAAATGAATTATGTGACCCATGATTTAGAGTTGGCTGCCATAGTGCATGCTTTAAAAATGTGGAGGTATTACTTCCTGGGTAGGAGATTTGTACTTATGATAGACCATTGTGGATTGAGGCACCTGTTTGATCAACTAAAGCTCAATGCTAGACAAGCTAGGTGGATGGCTCTCCTTAGTGAGTTTGATTTCGAAATCAAACACATCAAAGGAAAGGAAAATAGGGTGGCTAATTACCTTAGCAGAAGTGTGAAAATGATTAACCTAGCAACAATGAGCACCTACTGCATGACATACACATTAAAAAGAATATCTTTAAGGAGAGAGACCTAGTTCTTCTCTATGAAAACAATTTTTTGCAACACTGTGGTAAGTTTAGAATACATTGGCTAGGTCCATATGAAGTTAAGGCTGTTACAGATGGAGGATCTATGCAACTAAAGGATTTGGGAGGAACATAATTGAAAGGAATGATCAATGGTAGTCGACTGAAATTGTACAGGGACTATCGACCTACTAACTCTTAAAAAGTCACATTGTAGAAAGAAACTCATGTATATAGTGTAATATTGTAGATATTAGGAAAGAAAACTGATAAAAATAAATAAAAAGTGGAAAAACAAGAAAAATGAATACAAAATTAGAAAAAGAAGAAGAATACAAAAGAGGCAGAAGGTGATTGAACAACAAGAAAGTGGAACAAAAGGTGTGCACAACAATTAATGCGACAACATAAAAATATTGCATGTAGGAAAAATTGGACTCGACGCAAATACACAAAAAAAGTGAAAAACAATTATGACCAGGTATATAAAGTGTGGAAAGCACACATTATATCGACACTTAGTGAATTTTGAGCACAAAGAAAGATACAAGTGTGTGCCCTAGATATAATTGTGCGAAGAAGAGAACTAGTGTTGAAATTAGATAAAACATGACACCACCAAAGTTTAGTGGTCTAGGCCAGTACGTACGGGTTACTCGACAGGGCCAAAGGAGAAAGGAAAGGATGGTGGAGCCAAATAATTTCATTGAGCTCGAAGATGTCACCACTTTCGAGACATATTCACTCAACCTGAAAAGGGTTGAGGAGGAAACATCGAGAGCGACACAAGGGGAAGCAGGGCATAGTTATAGGACCCGAGATGGTATTACAAACCCTAACCCTGAAACATCGGCTAAACCCGATGAAATGAATGGTCAACAATAGGGTCACGATGAAGAGGAGGTGTTGGTCAAGGACATCACCAAGCAGTCATAATCCAAAGGGGAAGAAGATGAAAAAGAAACAACAAAAGTAGGGAAATCTATTTTTAGGAAGAAAAGAAAGCCGCAGAATGCCACATACATTACACTTCCCTACCTCCCAGATGTAGTGGTCACTATGGAGGACATGCTCAGAAAAGTACCTAAACTAAGGTACTCAGACAACGATGTGTGCAATACAACAAAATTCCCAGATCTGGCCGAGGAAGCCTACCTAGTGAATACAGGGGAAATTGGACCCCTAGGAAATCCAATCATGGAGCATGTGCAATGGATAACAAGGCTTTACAACTCTAGGGGAATGAACACCCTGGACATACCATACTTCAGGCACGATAAAAATGTTTCACTTTGCGTCAAATAATTGCTATCTTGGGTACATGGCGACATAATTTGGATGGATAGGCTGATACATCTCGATGTGGAGTTGATCGCCAAAATTACAGGATTACTGACAATGGGTGAAAAACCAAAGGAATACATGGACAATAAAACGTGTGAGAAGGAGATCGACGAACTAGTCAAGGCACAATTTGGTACCAGTAGAGGAAACAGAGGAATTCTTCTTAGAGATATTAATTATAACATGATGAGGTTTTCTGATAAGATCATGGCTTGCAAGCTATTGAGGAAGTATAGAAAATAAGAGGCTCCAGTAGGAATCATCACAGTTTCCATGCAGTGTGCGAATGGAGTAATGTTTAGTTGGGCACCATACCTCCTGAACCAGTTCTTGATTTATTGCTGAGATGTGCAGGGTAATGGAACTGATTTCCATTATTTTTGGCTCATTATCCTCATAGATTTGGCAAGATGGAAGGAGACAAAATTTTCATCCTTTCTGGATAGGAAAGGGAAGTGCTACGTGGCTAGATATGAATCCCTTTGGCAGCCAAGGATAATAAAGATCAATAGACAAATAACATAGTGTTCACAATGTTGCTAGAAGATATACAACAACGCAACCAACATGTGGCACATTCCTATGCAAGTGGTCCAAGAAACTGAAGAGACAACTAGGTTTAAGGCAGACATGCACCACATGTGGATCTAGGCTGAAAGGGATCCAAATAAGGAATGGTTGGAGATGCAATATTGCGTGGCAAGGGAAGAGATTGAATGGATAATCAAAGACTGACCGACGCAGTGGAAGATTCCAGTATTAAAACCATCAACAAGGAAAATTGCAATGCAATCAACCAAACCAAAGTGGCAAGTCAAAGTAGGTCCTTCAACAAATAAAAACAACCTAGCTGATAACACTAGGAAGGCTGCAACATGCACTCAGGCATCGGGAAGCACCACAGTGCCAAAGATACCAAGGAGGATATGAACGATGCCCAGGATGGATATTCAATAGGATGCCAAAAAGGGGGACACATCTCAGGCTAGCAAGGAAAGGGCATAGACAACGACGAGCGGGGCACAACCATCACAAACAAAAAGAGAGACAACACATATAGCGGAGATGTCCAAAAAGATGAGGTACAACAAGGAGGACCTAGTCATCACATTGACAAAGGATGATTATGCGTTCATGGCGGAAATGGTCCAGGATAGGAGGGAAGAGGTGGTCTGCACTGTATATGAAAAGAGAGAAGAGATCATGTCAAAACTCGTATAATTCCATGAAATTGTACAACAATTACAAATTCATGCAGTACCACAAGCCACAACATAGCAACAGGAAAAGACACAACGACCCCCAGGATATGAGACAATTTAGACACTAGTGCAAGGTAGGGATACATTCACAGTCACACATAAAATGGTGAGAATGGATCAAAAGACTGCGTAGAAACCCATGGGGGACATTGAACATTTTTCAATAGTCATGGCACAAATACCCACAAAGGAACTATATGGACTCCAGGGTAGTAAAATGAAAGAAGTACAATTTATAGCCCATGCAGATGCCACTAACTTAGAGGTGGGTAGGGGAGTTATGGAAACGTTACAGATCACCTGTGACCAGTTGAACTCAGAGAAGGAGGAAAAATAACACATTGACAAGCTAGAGGAGGGGATAACAATGATATATGACTGCATTCCAGATAACACGCAAGCACCAGGTAGGAGTCCAGAGGAAAAGATAAAGATCATTTCCTAGTCGATTGAGGGATATAGGAAGGAAATCGAGGAGCTGAAAGAAAAAATTAATCCTACAAATCCTTCCGAGGTTCGAGAGCAAAGAGAAAAACAATCCTCACTCCAGATAGAGAATATGGCAAGGGAATCAAGGGAAGTCACAAAATTGTTCGATAAAAATGCACAAATTTGGACCATTTTGGAAGAGGATGAAAAGGTCCAAAAGTTGAACCAACAAGAGGATAAAATCAATGTTGCCATAAAATAGTTGAAACAGTGACAAAAAACCATGACTATTAACGAGCGCTTGAAGGGAATCTAGGAGATGAGGACCTTAAAAATAGAGTTAAAAATAACGCAGATCAATAAGAAAGAAAGACAAGCCTAGTTGGAGTTCCTCCATGAAAAAGAATCACAAATAATTGTGCAACGGGAGGAAGAGAAGACAAGGATGGTGCAGTCACATTTAGAAAGCACAAAAGTACTACAAGAAAAGATAACAACACATATACTCAAGGCATTAACAAAAAAAGTTGTGCAGATGAAGGAAAAAGGAAAGGAACTGGTAGAGAAATTCCACGAAATGGAAAAGGTTGTACATGGAGTACACACCACCTGAGTGGCTAGGAACAAGACACATTTCTTTGTTGGGGGCCTATTGGGCATAGGCCTAATTTGGAAATAAATTATATTTTGGGCATAGGACTATTTTGGGAGAAAGATCTGTTTTGGGAATAGACTCATTTTTGGAGAGAAAGACCTATATTTGGAGTGTGTTCAACAGGTGGAAGGAAAGAAACATGCAGAAAAAAACGAAAAGTAGCATGCAGGAGGAAAAACAACATGGCTCACATGCAGACAGGACTAACCCTGTTAGGGTTAGGGTTTTTGAAAAATATTGTAATGGCTATACGCCTATAAAGTAGTATAAATAAGGACCAAGGAGGTCTGGGTTGAAGTCATTCAGTTGGTTGGTTGATTATTGTAGCACGTATTGTTATGGTTCTTGTTGTAGAGTTGAATAAGTTAGTCTTTGAGGGTTAGGTCACAACCTGAGGAGCATGGTGTGATCTAGTCATCCTCATAGAGGGTACTTACCATAATTTTGATTATATTACTGAGGATGTAATGTGTGCAACACAAGATTTTGTAGCAGAATAAATACAAGAGAAAAGAAGCCAGATCTTTGTGGACGTAGTCGAAGGAGGGTGTGAACCATGGTAAAACTTGTGTTCCATGTGATTGTTAATGAATGCTTTACTTTTCTGTTAATAATTGGCTCAAGAATAAATGGTTAAAGTAGTTATATCAACATTCATGAAGAGGTCTAAAGATGAAATAATCATAGAAGTAGATGAATGATTAACAAAGATAATTCATAAGGAAAAAAAAAGCCAACCAGAATCCCCACTCATTCATAGACTGCAAACACCTGAGTATTACAGTCCTTCATAAAATATATCTCAGGTGAGACTACGTTATACACTCTGTGCATAGCATTTCCTTTTGGTTTACCAGGAGGGCTGATAGTTTTGAGGGTTTTGTTGGAAACCTCTAAGAGACCAGAACCTAGGTCAACCCAAGAAGTAACCAACAACTATTTACTATAGGATATTGATAAACATATATATAATAGATTTTACCAACAAGGACTAACATAATCGTTATTTATAAGTCGTTATTATAGTGAACATGGAAAAATTCCATGTATAATGGATCACATGGAGGATTGTTTAATGGATTAAAGCACCCCACGATTATATGTTCACCATTCAACACTTTTAACATTGCTTAAATATTGTTATTACAACTCTCTAGTCATATCTTACCATATATAGGTCAATGTATTCAAGAACACATTTTTTTATTATGTATCACCATTGAGGAAAACATTTATAATACGATTTTCACTATAACTATGGCATTCTTGTCATCCCGATGTATATTACGTGGCATACAAAGGATGACTCTTAATTAAAGGGGATTAATTATGGATTTTTATGAGGGATTTAATATCGTGTTATTGTACAATTTCTTGTTGAGAATCTTACCATCTTTTTCTTCATTTAGATAGAGTGTAATACAAATAATTTACCATGCATTGTTCCTTCATGCGCCACCTTTATGGTTTACTAGAAAGAGGAAATTTAAACGTCACTTGTCTTAGGGAATCATACGTGTTGTGTTATTATGCTCACAAGTGTTAGGGTTTCTTGTCAGATCCTTGAACCATTCTAACCTCTCCCAAGTTTTAACTAATCCTTCTCATGCCATGAGAGTTTACAATTTATAGTAGTAATATTTGAGTTCCCATAATTCATTCGTTCACAACAATGATTATTAGAATGAGTCATGATCTTCATAGCTTTGTTGGCTTGCGGATGGTTGGTTTTAAACGATTTCAACGGTGGCGTCTCTAATGGTAAGATGTTTATGGGATTTTATTTTTATTCTTCCCGGATTCCTATGTAACTAGGAGCTTGGGCTTTCAACTTATTATCCTTGTAAAGTTTCTCTAGACAAATTTAAGATATTAATTTACAGTCTTTTCTCATATGTTATTCTCTCAGTTTTTGGTTAATACAGTTCTATATGGTTTTCCTTGGCATAATTATTTTTACCATGTTGTATTTATATAATTTTAATACCATGAATGTAAAGAGTGTTTCAGGTCCTGGTGTTCCTTGGTTCTGGTTAGCCTATGGTCCAAATATTTTTTACTTGGACTGCGAGGATTATCGACTGAACCTAGAAAATATAATCTGTGAGATTCGAGATTTTTTGCTAAAACTTTTACTTGGGTATTTTAACTAATGATGGAACCTATTTCATTATTGTGAGGGGTACCCATCATTTTTCCAATCATCCCTCAACATTCACATGTTGTTCATTGGCGACAGAAGGAGATACAAGAAGTGCCCTGAACTTCCATGGTAAGTTCTTTTTCACATGCGTATGTATTTGAGTTCTATTTGTTTTACTTGGACTTGTACAACTTTTTAACCTATTTAATTACCACTTTGTAGGTGTTGAGGAGGTTGGTACCATGGATTCCAAGAATACCCTCGCTTGGAGAAGGTATTCGGGTTCCATCACTAATTATGTTCAAAGAATGATATCACAATATGTGACCGCATTGTTTGTACAATCTGTCGATCTAGTTGACCGAATATATATATATATATATTCTTTTGAAGTCTCACGGCTTCAAGACTATTGTCTACATTTTTACGGTTCTGTAATTTTATTTGAACTCTGTTCCTTAGAACAAAGTCCTTAATTGGATACATTTCTGATTTAATAGCTAGAATTACTCTTGATTCCCAATTGATTATCATTGGTAATACACCTCTATTATCTACAAAATATTTATCATTTTTCTTACAACTAACTTTATGTATGAATCTATTGTATGCATTTATTTTCTCATGATAAAACATAGATCTAATACTATTTTGACTTATTTACACTTTTAAGTATTTCATAACCAATAATCCTGAACACAGTAACACATGGTAATACAAAGTAATATTCAGATTGGCATATTCATAATAAAGAAGTAAAACCTAGAACTTGGGGAAACCACACATTCAATACATTGTTCCTCCCAACCTGTTGTGAGGGAAATCCCCTTACAGACTAGCAAATAGGGTTATCTTATGCATGCAGCTATGACCGAAATAAATCTACTTTCTACCTTTGTTCCTAGGCTTAAACCCCATTCCTTTTTAGCAAATACATGGTTTAGACCAACATACCTTGTTCCAGATGGTTGATGTCGATCCTTCTTCATGCTTGATCGCTTGTTGGTAGCTCTCCTCCCAAGGCTAACCTGCGTACAAAACAAGCAACAAACTACAAATGCATTTTACCTACGGACTAATGGGTTAGAGATTCAAACATATATTTACTGATCTATGAAGAACTCATATAGTGGGATGGGAAAATCATTTCTTTATTATTAACTTTGAATGAATCAACTTACAAAAGTCGAGACCGGCCACTGCTCTGTGAATCCTGATCCTGGGCTCCTCTTTCAAATGTCCTCCAACTTCTTTGCTTTGTATCTCTTCTTGCACAAGGATGGCTAAAGGGTTGGGACAATGGGAATATGGAATTGGGCAGAGTTTCTTTACTCTATTTCTCCTCCTTCCAAATGGGACCCCTAGCCCTTCTTTTATAGGCTAGAAGAATCTAGGTATTTGGATGAACCCTCGGCCATGCATGGTCGAGAGTTTCAGTTAACTCTCCCAAAGCTGTGTGTTCCTTCAGGAACTTTCCTTTTTTCATGCTTTTGTTAGTCCACGTGGGATGTTTTAGGTCAGCTAGGGTGTACACGCGTGTAGTAATGGAGTAGGGGGCGTGAGCCCTTATAAAAGAGGTTTTTTTAAAGAGTTGTTCAATAGTGCTTTGGCAAAGAAGGGATCTGAGATGGCCTGATGCCAGGCAAGAATGTATGGTGCAAATTAGGGTTATAACAGATGCCTCCTAATGTGTGAGGTCAGAAGAGCATCTGATGGCCAAAATACATTACCAATCTTTACTGATGTGCCAAACAAGTGAGCCCAGGGACCAGGAACCGAGAGGCGCCATCTGCAAAATAACAAATGTCTCATCGAGGCAGGCATACCCATGCTCAGGATAAAATAGAACCATGGCTACCAATCAAATACACTATAGATCCATGTCAAATAACTATATAAAGTGTAGCCACGAACAATACACAACAGAGCTACATCTTGAAATAAAAAAGGTATACATATAGAGTATCCATCTTCTAGAAGTTGATACGGCCTGATGGTTGGAGATGAGATCTTCAGAGCTCGAGAAACAACTTCGAAATCTTCAAAACTCAAGGTAGGAGTGTAATATGGGTGTACGACTTCACTACCCAGAGGTCTTTGACGACTCGTCAGTCATGGACTAGATAATATTGATGATCAGATTGAAGGCTTCATTGATTTTGAACAAGGACTTGATTGGACATTCAGGATGGCCGGGTATGAGGGCAAGAGACAAATTGCAGAGGGGCCAACTCAGGCTTGGTAGAAACTTCCCTTGGACAACAACACGAAAAATGATGAGACTTAGGCAGCATGGCATTAATCATAAGTTTACAAAGTAGGAGGCAATGCAAAATCTCCATATGTTTGAAAGAATAACCAAACGGAGGAGGACACAACTCTATGTAGTGAGAACAACTTCCTAAGGTCGTACTACATCCCAAATCTTGATGAACAAATGAACATATGTGCTTTATCCAAGGGTGACTCATTATGCTGCCAATAAAGAAAATACTTTTCACTTCCTCTTTTTGGGGTATATTTGATTTTTTTTTTTGTCTTTTTCAATAATTTTGGAATAAATGAATGTTACGTTACAATGGAGGAACGAGTGTGACAAACATACAAGCTCAAGGCACAAGGACAAGACTGATGTTTAGAATAATGATACTCGGGAAAAATCCTCAGAGGGCCAAGGGTGTTAAGAGGCAGAAGCAAAGTGCTACAAGGCTGGCGTATAAGGTATGCAAATGCGGTTAACAAAACACACAACGGTAACATCCTTTGATGTAAGTTTAACGAGCTCAGAGAAGGTAAGCTCGATGGTTTTTCAGATTTAGAGAGTTTGAAAAAACATAAAAGGAGACTCCATTGGGGTACCTTTTTCGAAGATAGTCTAGTCGGCTTGAAAAAGGGATAAAATAGCACCAACAAGATGTCTATTCAAAAACATTTTAACGAGTGTGATAAGGACAAGATCACTCAGCCATTTTTTCATTTTTAAGGAGTCTGAAAAAAGCTTAACTATGGACTCCGTCAGGAATGTTCTTCTAGACGAGTTTAACGATTGTGAAAGAATAAGATCACTCGACGATCATTTCAATTTTAGGGAGTCTGAAAAGAGCTTAACTATGGACTCCGTGGGGGTTCCTTCTTCGTAAGTTTAGTCCCTCAGGCCCGAAAAAGGGATAAAATTATACCTGAGAGTACTCTTCTAAAGAATTGAAGTTCCATAGAGTATACCTTTGTTTGTACAGTTGACCATTCGGACCGAAAAAGGGGTAAAATACCGTTGGACTAATGCAGGAGCATCTCTCCACGTCAGCCAGCCAGCCAGCCAACCACATCAACGTGTGCATTCAAAGCTGAAGAGAGGTGCATCCCTCGTCTTCCATTTTTTGAATTTGAATGTAATTTAATGTTTAGACTTTTGAGCCATGAAGCCGTGCCTTTGCGTAGGCATTAGAGTAGATAGGCCTTTAATGTTTGAAGGCTGAGATCTAGATTCGATTTGTGGACTAGACAACCCATTCAATGGCATTGAATAGGGTAGGTAGATTTGGAGGGAAGAGATCGAAGAGCCCCTCTTGTAAAATATCAATTTTGATCTCATTTTGAGTTAGTTAGAGGTGCACAAGAGAGAGTAAAAAAAGTGCAAGAGAAGGAGCCGAGACCTTGTTACAGGCCGTGCTTAGGAACACCTTGTAAAAATAGACATTTGCCATTTAATACAAACTGCAGTTTTTCCTGCATATTTCCTGTGTTGAATGAATGTCTTTGAGTGTTCATGTTATGCTGTAGATGTATGCTAGGCATTTGCAGGATTTGGTTGATTTTCAGGATTGAGAGGTTCTTTGCGGTTTCATGCCAGGAGGGCGTGACAAAGCATTGCGGTCTCTGAATACTGGTGCATAGATGCACTTCTGAACTCTGTGGATTCAGACAAAGATGTGCTAGGTGGGCATAGAAACTGGAATCATCAATTCAGAAGAAGACCTGTGAGGTTACTGAACACCTTAAGAGGCAAGGCTGTGGAGAAACACAGTTGCAGACAGAATCTCTGAGGAGTTCTGTAAAAGACTCTGCCAGGTGGGCATTGAGCAGGTGCAAAGAGTGCACAGAAGAAGAACTCTGCTGTGAGTTCTTAAGAAGCAAGAATCATTGAGGATTCTTGAGACTCTGCTAGGTGGGTATTGAGCGGGTGTATAGGGTGAATAGGAGAAGACAAAATCTCGGTTGTGAGTTTTGTATAACTCTACCAGGAGGGCATTGAGACAATGTGCAGATAGGCACAGAGAGGAAAAGAACTCTTTGAGTTAGGGAAAACAGAGGAAGAATCCACTGAAGGATCTTCACAGGGTTGTTGAACACCCTAAGAACTCAACGCGAGGTTGCTTGAGTGAGGGATAGTCAGGAGGGCATCCGAATTCTCCATCTGCAGGAGAAAGGAAGAAGGATTTATTTCCTTAAGGTCTGAGGAACAAGAAAGCTCAGAAGGGGTAGCACTTTCGTGTGCGTGAAGACTCTGCAAGGAGTGTAGAAGTCGCAAAATCCTTCAAGGATTCAAGAGCAAATCTCAGAAGGAACAACGTTTTTATACGTACAGGTGAGGACTCAAGTCGCAGAGCTCATAGAGGAAAAGGAGCGAAGGCCGAGGCCTTCGAGAATTTGAAATTCTTCCAAGTTCAGAAGAAAAGCGCTAAAACTCGGGAGGAGCAATAGCTACCGTCGGATCAGCCGAGAAGATCTGGATCGTTGAAGGATTTCATGTCTAGGGAGCAACAATAAGAGCACACAGGAGAGATGATCTGAGCTGTTAGATCTTGAGCAAAGAACCCGACAGCTGTTGGATCTGTCGAGAGGAGCTAGAGGTTTAATTCCTCTTAAGCGAAGGGAAAGTCTCGAAGGGGTTGTATCAGGATATTGGAATTCGGGAGTTCGAGTGTCCAGACACTCAACATCAAAAATCATGAGAAGTCGCGAAAGAATCTGAGCCATTAGATTGGAAAGACACGTGTCGCGAGATCGCCCGTATCGGTAATTCACACATCAGGAGTTGGAAGAGAATTATTTTGACTTCGCGAGTGGCGAAGTCGCGAGAGAATCACAGTCGTCCATCTGAGGAGGACAGGTGGTAGAGATCTATGGATCTCATGAACTCGGAGGTTCGCAAGGTGAGAGCCCAAAGATTGGGTTCTCCAAGTCGCGAGAGGCGAAATCGCGAGGAGCGTGAATATCCATTGGATCTAGGTCACAAGAGGAATGTTAGATCAGGAACCCCATCGCATTTCGCGTGTTCGAGGGTTGAAAGGAGTTACTTTCAATCGCAAAGTCATGAAGTGCCGATAGCCAAGGAACGAATGTAGATGCGTGGCAGAACTTCAAGGTGGGGCCGGCGCGACAGACAGGCGGACACATGTCACCTTTTGGAAGGAGTCAACACCTCGCTGACTTTTCGTGTCTCGGGGATTTGGGAGACAAGGAAACGAAAGTTCAAGCCTTCGGCTCACAAATTCGTGAGTACCAAGAGCGAGAGGAGAAAAGTCAACATCGCCTCTCGAAAGTTTGTGGAAGAAAGGTGCGAAGGTTGTATCTTTGAACTCGCGAAGGTGTGAGAGGTGAGAAGTGCTAATGCTTAGTCTAGCCAGCGGTCGTGCAAGGAGGGCGCTGATGGAAGAAAGGGCTATACCCATTTTCGTGATTTCGGGTATCACAGAATTGGAAGGGAAGAGTCAGGAGCTTTGACTCTCGAACTCGTGAGATCACGAGTTCTGTCAAGAGACTTTGGGTTAGGCTCTCGGTCATGGCATTGTGGTCACTTGGGGAGATAGGAGCTCGCGCCTAGTGCTGTTCACACATGGGAGCCTCCAAAAAGGACCCGTGGATCGATTTGAATGAGATTCCATAAAGGAATTGAAAGAGATGATCTAGCTTGGGAGAGATAAAGAATGATCCTGTGAGCGGATCTCGGCCCGAGGGCTAATAGGTCTGCGTCAGTTTTGGTATCAGAGCTTGACTCTATTTTTATATTTCAAGCAGAGGGAGAAGGCAAAGGAAGACAAAGTGATAGAGACTTTGTAAGGACTGTTTGCAGGTAGGAAACAGTCCATAGATAGTCAGGAGGACTGTGGAAGAGGTTGGAAACACTCAAGGTTTTAGAGTGACAACAACAAATTTTCTAGCAGGGCAAATAGACAACGAGATGGCTAAAAGACAATGTAAGCTATTAAAATGGTGGTTGAGGCCCGCTGAAAACCTCAACACACCAGAGAAAAGGGTTAAAATATGTAAACCCGAGACTAGGAGAAATCTCAGTGATGTTGAGGATGAATTAGGATCAGCTGAAGATATCAAGCACTACCAGGAGGAAAGAGAAGAAACTCCTAATTGCCAGGTGGGCAAAGGGTTGAGATCACTGCGGGATCTCACAGACTATCATGAGGATAGCCAGGGAATTTCACATTGCCAGGAGGGCAATGGATTGAGATCGTTGCGGGATCTCATAGAATGCCAGGAGGGCAATGGATTGAGATTGCTGCGGGATCTCATAGAATGCCAGGAGGGCAATGGAGAGTTTCCAATTTTCCAGGTGGGAAAGGGAACAAAGATGGGATCAGTTGATTCCATAGACTACAAGAGGGCAGCAGGAAAATCCCAATTTTCCAGGTGGGTAGGGATAAGCAGATGAGGCTATTTGAGAGTCTCATAAACTCAGAGGTGAGTTTGGATCAACAGATGCAGCTAACATAAGAGGAGGATCTAAGGAGCCTTCTAATGATTGGAGGAATTCAGGTATTCCTATTACATAGCCTATAGGAGGCAAATATCTGTGTTGCAGATGTAGCTACAACAGAAGGACAGCTAGCAGAAACTGTCAGAGAAGCATGGGAGCAGACTTTGGAAGCTGCCCAAGCAAAAAGACAAGATGAGCATTCTGAGGAGTGTCTCAATGATTTCAGCCAGGAAGTTGAGGAAGATGGCAACAGAAGAAGCCGAAGAGAAGGAAGATAGATTGATCACTCCATGGGAGATGGAGTTGGAGATGTTGGAGGATTGGTTGAACAATCCAGAGCCAACAGGTGACTTCCATGAGCAGATATTGGTAGAAGAGCATTTTGAGGAATCACTCAGAATTTCCAGCTAGGGAGCTAAAAAGGTAATGAATACTGTAGATATGGAATCTGTAGCAGGGTGGCAAGTTAAGGCCACAGAAGAAGATGAAGAAAGCATGGGAGATCACGGTGATCTACCCAATTGCAGAAAAATTTTACAGCTGGGGAGACTGCAAAAGAAGAGCTAGCCACTGGAGCAGCTGGACGAAGTGATTGAGCAGATCAGGGAGCTGATGATCAGGTCAGCAGAAACTGCCAGCGAGGAGAAGCTGAGCAGAAGGAAAGAAGCAACAGCAGCAGCGCAGAAACAAGACCAACAACAAAGGGATGGAGCAGATGAATAACTCTAGAAATTTGTTTGGGATCCATGAGGATTTCCAAAAATGGAGAGGGGAAGCTCATGAGAAGGAGCTCATGAATTTTGCAGCTGAGGAGTATGATGCAGGAGCATCTCTCCACGTCAGCTAGCCAACTAGCCAACCACATCAGTGCATGCATTCAAAGCTGAAAAGAGGTGCAACCCTCGTCTTCCATTTTTTGAATTTGAATGTAATTTAATGTTTAGGCTGTTGAGCCATGAATCCATGCCTTTGCGCAGGCATTAGAGTAGATAGGCCTTTAATGTTTGAAGGCTGAGATCTAGATCCAATTTGTGGACTAGATAACCCATTCAATGGCATTGAATAGGGTAGGTAGATTTGGAGGGAAGAGCTCGAAGAGCCCCTCTTGTAAAAGATCAATTTCAATCTCATTTTGAGTTAGTTAGAGGTGCACAAGAGAGAGTAAAAAAAGTGCAAGAGAAGGAGACGAGACCTTGTTACAGGCCGTTCTCAGGAACACCTTGTAAAAACAGGCATTTGCCATTTAATACAAACTACAGTTTTTCCTGCATATTTCTTGTGTTGAATGAATGTCTTTGAGTGTTCATGTTATGCTGTAGATGTATGCTAGGCATTTGCAGGAGTTGGTTGATTTTCAGGCTTGAGAGGTTCTTTGTGGTTTCATGCTAGGAGGGCGTGACAGAGTACCACAGTCTCTGAATACCGATGCACAGATGCACTTCTGAACTCTGCGGATTCAGACAAAGATGTGCCAGGTGGGCACAAAAACTGGAATCATCAATTCAGAGGAAGACCTGTGAGGTTACTGAACACCTTAGGAGGCAAGGCTGTGGAGAAACATAGTTTCAGACAGAATCTCTGAGGAGTTCTATAAAAGACTCTGCCAGGTGGGCATTGACCAGGTGCAAAGAGTGCACAGAAGAAGAACTCTGCTGTGAGTTCCTAAGAAGCAAGAATCACTAAGGATTCTTGAGACTTTTCCAGGTGGGCATTGATCGGGTGCATAGGGTGCACAGGAGAATACAAAATCTCGGTTGTGAGTTTTGTATAACTCTGCTAGGAGGGCATTGAAACGGTGTGCAAATAGGCACAGAGAGGAAAATAACTCTTTGAGTTAGGGAAAATAGAGGAAGAATCCACTGAAGGATCTTCACAGGGTTGCTGAACACCTTGAGCACTCAGTGCGAGGTTGCTTGAGTGACGGATAGTCAGGAGGACATCCAAATTCTCCATCTACAAGAGAAAGGAAGAAGGATTTATTTACTTAAGGTCCGAGGAACAGGAAAGCTCAGAAGGGGTAGCACTTTTGTGTGCGTGAAGACTCTCCAAGGAGTGCAGAATTTGCAGAATCCTTCAAGGATTCATGAGCAAAGCTCAGGAGGAACAACGTTTTTATACGCGCGGGAGAGGACTCAAGTCGGAGAGCTCATAGTGGAAAAGGAGTGAAGGCCGAGGCCTTCGAGAATTTGAAATTCTTCCAAGTTTGGAAGAAAAGCGCTAAAACTCAGGAGGAGTAATAGCTACCGTCGAATCAGCCAAGAAGATCTGGACCGTTGAAGGATTTTGTGTCCAGGGAGCAACAACAAGAGTGCACAGGAGAGATGATCTGAGCCGTCAGATCTTGAGCAAAGAACCCGACAGCCGTTGGATCTGTCAAGAGGAGCTCGAGGTTTAATTCCTCGTAAGCGAAGAAAAAGTGCCGAAGGGGTCGTATCAGGATATCGACGTTCGAGAGTTCGAGAGTCTGGACACTCAACATCAGAAATCGCGAGAAGTCGCGAAAGATTCTGAGCCATCATATTGGAAGGAAATGTGTCACGAGATCACCCGTATCAGGGATTCAGACATCAGGAGTCATAAGAGAAGTCTTTCAACTTCGTGAGTGGCGAAGTCGCAAGATAATCATAGCTGTCCATCGGAGGAGGACAGGTGGCAGAGATCTATGGATCTCACGAACTCGAAGGTTCGCAAGGAGAGAGCCCAAAGATTGGGTGCTCCAAGTCGCGAGAGGCAAAATCATGAGGAGCGTGAATATCCATTGGATCCAGGTCACATGAGGACCGTTGGATCAGGAACCCCATCGCATTTCACGTGTTCGGGGGTTCAGGGGTTGAAAGGAGTTACTTTCAATTGCGAAGTCGCGAAGTGTCGACAACCGAGGAAAAAGTTGTGATTTGTGGTAGAACTTCAAGGTCGGGCCTGCATGACAAATAGGTGGACACATGTCACCTTTTGGAAGGAGTCAACACCACGCTGACTTTTCGCGTCTCGAGGATTCAGGAGATAAGGGAACAAAAGTTCAAGCCTTCGACTCGCGAAGTCGCGAGTAGCGAGAGCGAGAGGAGAAAATTCAACATCGCCTCTCGGGAGTTCGTGGAAGAAAGGTGCCAAGGTTGGACCTTTGAACTCACGAAGGCGCGAGAGGCAATAAGTGTTAGTGCTAAGTCTAGCCGGTGGTCGCACAAGGATGGCGCTGATGGAAGGAAGGGCTATACCCATTTTCGTGATTTCGGGTATCGCAGAATTGGAAGGGAAGAGTCAGGAACTTTAACTCGTGAACTCGTGATATCATGAGTTCCGAAAAGAGACTTTGGGTTAGGCCCTCGGTCATGGCACTGTGGTCACTTGGGGAGATAGGAGCTCGCACCTAGTGCTGTTCGCACAGGGGAGCCTCTGAAAAGGACCTGTGGATTGATTTGAATGAGATTCTAGAGAGGAATCGAAAGAGCCAATCCGGCTCAGGAGAGATAAAGAACGATCCTTTGAGCGGATCTCGGCCTGAGGGCCGATAGGTCTACGTCAGAAACAGACGTGACTTCAAATTTCAGTTTAACGAGTGTGAAAGGCCACAAGATCGCTCGACAATCTTTTCATGTTTAGAGGGTCTGAAAAGGGCTTAAAAGAAGACCCGTTATTTTTTGGGGTCCTGAGGATGAGGTCAAGAGCGAAGAGGAATCATGCAAATGAGGTGCAAGCTCGTATTCAGGAAAGACTACAAGGACTCTCGAGCCTACAGTGTTTTAGAGACAACATGGATACCATAATGCAACCAAGATCTACCTAGGGCATCCATGTTTTGGTAAGCTCTGCCACCAATTTGTGACACTTCTAAAGCAACTGTGATGGTCCCGTGTCACAACCTGATGGGATCGATCCTATGGAAAAGGAAAAAGACAATGAGATACAAAAGTCAGGGTAGAAACCTAAACTATATGTTCAAGTAGATCGTCGAAATTTTTTTCCACGGACCGTCGAAAATTACTCAAAACTCAAAAAAAACTATCCC
>JZKD02S1665404.1:45671-58714 GCA_000966675.3 Picea glauca | reverse complement strand
CTGAATCACTCTAAATGGTTTTTGGTATAAAGAAAATGATAAGGGAGGCCAAAAAAGTGACAAAAAGAGGCCAAAAAGTCTATAAATAGAAGCTGTCAGCTCATTATCACCATTGTTGATTTGTAAATTGACTCTGGAGCCAAAATACCCCCTTTGTCAAAAGCGGTGATTCTGGGGGCTACAGTGGACGAAACGAACTTTTGTCTGGACCAAGTAAGTACAAACTCCCTTATCTTTCATTTCATGTCTTTATTTGTGCATTGGGTTTCATTTTCTAGGGGGGAGTTGACCTTTAAAAGGTCGGCCCTAGGTCCACGTGCGCTGCCTCTAGACAGGGCGCATGTACATTCAGGCAGAGTAAACTCTGCTCACATGTACATGCGACTGTCACCATTACAGCATGTGTGGACCCCCTTATGGAATGAAAAAGGCATAAAAATCAAGGGTTAACCCTCCTGAACCTTGGTGTTTTGCAGGATGTATGTCCATTGGAGAGAAAGAGAGAATGAAGAGGTAAATGAGTTGGTTGGGGAAGACCCCAATGCTGTGGCTACTTTGATGCAGTGTGGGCTACTCAATTTTTTCCTAAGTCCTTTCATGTGGGCACAAACTAGGCTACTGAATGCCTTGGTTGAATACTGGCATCTGGATGCAGAGGCATTCATGTTAGAAGGGTAGTCACTAGTGCCCATGGTTGAGGACATTTACTTTTTGACTGGCCTCTCCAGGAGAGGGGAACTAGTCAATTTCTGGACTTTTCCTGCGAGGCCGCATAACATAGCGGAATTGATAGGCCTATACTGTGTAGCTAATATAGACCACACGAGAATGCAGGTGCCCATAAGCAAGATCACTAACTTATCGCTATAGGTGATAGTATTGCTTATTGGGCGAATGATTAGTTCTACGGCTCTACATCAGGCGTCCCGTGCATAGATGAACTGTGTAGTCCAGTGATTAAATGCACAAGTTTTTGATTGGAGTACCACATTGCTTGAGTGTATGAGAAGACAACTGACAGACTGTTGTTTGCAGACACATAAGAACTTCGGTTTCGAGACCATTCTATGTTTGTTATTTTTTGAGAGAGTTCCGAGTTTTAATCCTCGAGTAGTGGTATGAGGACATCAGGCCTCTCTTCCTGCTATGTGTAGATGGGCAGTATTACTACCGCAACAGGGTGGCGGAAGGACCAATGAGTCCTTCGATGATGACTTGTTTGCATGGATATCACGATAGATCCCAGTTATAGAGGATTACCCCTATGCTGGGATTCATTTTTCGAGAGACCCTTAGATACCAGTACCTCCTGGTGAGGAGCGAGGGGAGATGGGTAAGTCTCTACCTTTGTAGTTTTTTTTTTGTTGTATATGTAATTTTTATGTTGTTTTGTTATATATATCATTTTTTTTTTGTTATGCTAGAGTATTTGATGGATATGTGTTCATTGTATGCAGATGTGGGACCAGTGCGACCCACTGACTATGCGAAGAACATGCATCATCCTTGGCCAGGGGCCGGACCTGCCGCCGCAGGGGGACCAATAGTAGCAGGAGATCTTCTAGCCAGGGAGGCTGAGAGGGTATTGAGACGGGTTGAGTGTAACTTTGCTGTGCTCACTTGCATGGTCCCGATGGCAGAGATTGAGAACCTACCACCATCTATGCAGCCTCATGTAGTGGGGGCACCACGGACGTGGGCCCGGTTGTTTTGGCGTTTAGCCAACGCTGTGGACTAGTATAATAGGGCCCACATGCCTTGACTTTAGCTAGACATTTTGACGTGCCACGAGCACCACTTGTATATATTTTTTGAGGGCATAAGCCCTGTGACTCGTTATTGGT
This sequence comes from Picea glauca, assembly GCA_000966675.3. Taxonomy (NCBI): domain Eukaryota; kingdom Viridiplantae; phylum Streptophyta; class Pinopsida; order Pinales; family Pinaceae; genus Picea; species Picea glauca. Next base: position 56,870 of record JZKD02S1665404.1, on the reverse strand, counting down.
TATATTTTTGAGGCGCTTGCATCCATCTATGTACTCTGGTTACTTTATGATATTATATATGTTTGTTTGGTCTTTTGTGTCTTATGGATCATGTGTGCAAAAACGTATTTATATGCTTATGTTAATGTTCTTTCATATGTGTGCAAGATGCCAATCTAAAATTTGATTAGCTAGAGTATTTGTAACTTGGTTTAATCTCCTAGGAACATGAAAATATGTAATATAATCAAAGTTTCATTCTAAGAGACATACCCTAAGGAATCATCGGTGTAAAGTTGGATCATGAACCCGATATACTCTATTTAACTAAGACACAACCAGTTGAGCATCGAGATAGACCCGGAGATGAGAGATACCCAATGACAAAGTGTCACGAAGCAACTCAATAACTGCACTATACTCAGTGACATTATTTGTGGTGTCACCTAAGCATATATCTCCGGAATATAATAGCTGGCCTTGAGGTGTAAAGATTACCCAAGCTATGGAGGCAAGCCTCCGAGTGTGCCGACTAGCACCGTTTGCGTACCCAATGAACACCTCGGAATCACTTGACATCTGCCACAGTGACGGAAGATAATGTCAACGACACGCCCATAACACTAAAAGAAACTAAAAAGTAATAGCACAAAGACTATACATATGTTACAAAAAGTTACGCACAGTGACTTGCCTATGAGTAATACTTCTTGAGGTAGAGCCCATTTCTAGGCTCCTCCAAAGCATTCCCTTCCAAATCAACCAGACGATAAGTACCCTTTTTTAAAACCTCTTTTATGATGAAAGGTTTGAACCACATGGGTTTGAATTTTCCTACCCCCAAGGGGTCCTTATCTTGGTCATAGACCAGGACAAGGTCACCTTCAGAGAAAATCCAAGGACGAACGGACCTATCATACTGACACTTGACCTTATGTTTGTGAGCCTCATTGGCTAGGGCCGCATCATGATGCTGCTCAAGGTATATTAACCGTTCTTCAAGTGGAGAAGTGTCTGGAAATAATTGTACTGCCAACTTTAGAGACAGGATCTGACATTCGATGGGAAAGATCGCCTCGAGCCTGTAAACGAGTTGAAAAGGTGAGAAACTGGTTGCAGTCTTAACAGATGTACGGTAAGCCCATAATGTCGAGTATAACATCAAATGCCAATTTGACTTGGCTGAGTTGATAGTTCGTTGTAGAATGGTCTTAAGAGTTTTGTTTATAGCTTCCACCTGCCCATTTACTTGGGGGTAGTAGGGTGATGAATGTTCTTTCCGTAACCCAAGCTTTGACATTAACTCGGTCATCATCTGGTTTTGAAAGTGACTACCATGGCCAGTGACAATCTCTCTTGGGATGCCGAACCTTGCTATTATCTGATTGAATAAAAAGAGAGCTGCAGTCTCTCCATCATCTTTAAACATTGGCATAGCTTCAACCCACTTTGTGAAGTAGTCTACAACTATGATGATATAGCGGTGCCCCCTTGCTGAAGGAGGGTTGCATGTAGTGTAATCAATCCCCCACTTGGTGAAGGGACCAACTAGGATGACAGGAAACATGGGAGCGGGATGTGCCCTCATCTTCCGAGAGAAGATTTGGCACGGATGGCACTTCTTGACTGATTCGATACAATCCTTGATAAGTGTCGTCTAGAATTAACCTGCTTGTAGAATCTTTTGGGCTGTCGCCAACCTAGAAAAATGAATGCCACAAGCTCCGGTATGGAAATCGTTAAGCACGATAACTGCTTCATCATGAGTGAGACATCGGTGTAGGATGCAGTCTACACCTCTCTGATATAATGTATCATCGAGTATGAGATAATTCTTAGCCCGATGGCATATGCGTTGACTCTCATCATGAGAAACAGTAGTGGGGCACTTCAAAGTCTAGAGATAGATAAGTATATCTCCGTACCAGGGATCCGAAGAGGTGATCAAAAACATATCTCCTCTAATAGGTGACTCTTCGGGCACAAGATCACCTGACTCAACCGAAAGTTCCGAAATAAGTTATGCGAAGACCAATGACTTTTTGGACTTCAATGAAACGAAATCCAAGTCAAAATCCTGGAGGATGACTATCCATCTACTGATTTTTCCACCTATTACCCGTCATGTCAACATGTACTAAAATGGATTGACGACAACAATAATGATGGTCTTGCGAAACAAAACATAATGACGGAACCGTTGAACAGCATGGACTGCTGCCAACGCAAGTTTTTCGGTATGAGAATAATTGATTTCCAGTCCTACAAGGCCTCGACTCAGATAATAGATGACATATTCTAAGAACAAGTCATCTTCATGAACTAAGACCATGCCAATGGTTGACTCTACTGCAGCTAGATATAATAGGAAATCCTTGTCATAGTTAGGTGGCCGGAGCAGAGGGGAAGTTGTGAGTGCATGTTTCAATGCGGCGAAAGAGTGTTGAGCGACATCGTCCCAACAAAAGGGAACACCTTTTTTAAGTAAGCACATAAATCCCTTGGTGATCTCGACATAGTTAGCGATAACGCGTCTTAGAAAATTCACCTTGCCCTATAGACTCTGAAGTTGAAGGATTATGCATGGGGGGGGAAACTGAATTATTGCCTCAACCTTGAGAGGATCGACCATGATCCCTGTTGTTGACACTATGAAACCTAACAATCATCCCGATGTTACGCATAAGCTGCACTTGTTTGGATTCAGGTGAATTCAAAAGTAGCGACAACGTTCGAAGATAAGTCGGAGGTGTGTGGGATGATCCATTCTCTTGTGAGATCAAGATGCTAAATCATCTAAATAGGCCTCGACTATGTGCTTGAGGTCATGGAAAGAAAAAGACATGCCCGCTGAAAGGTGGCTCCAACATTTTTGAGACCAAAAGGCATCTTACGATATGCAAATGTACCCCATGGACAGATGAATGTCGTTTTGTGTTGGTCTTCAGGTTTGATTTTTATTTGCTTATATCCAAAAAAACCATCCATGAAAGAAAAGGCTTTGCAACCCGCACATTCATCAATGATCTGGTCGATGAACGGTGTGGGAAAATTATCTTTGGGACAAGCCTTGTTTAAATCATGGAAGTCAGTACATACACGAATCATGCCTTGTTTTTTATTGAACGACACAGGGTTTGACACCCATTGGGTCAAGTGGATAGGATAGATAAACCCGGATTTTAGCAATTTCTCAAGCTCAACCTGAATGGCTGCTGCTTTCTTAGGATTAACTGGATAAAGCTTCTACCGAACCGGCTTGGCTTCAGGATACGTTGTGATTTCATGTTCAACTATTTTTGGATCGATGCCTGGCATTTCCTCATAAGACCAGGCGAAAACGTCACATAATTCTTTAAAAAGATCTGTGTAGATTTGAATCTCTTCGGGGGAGCAGTCAGCTCCAATGAAGACATTCTCCACAACGCCAGGGTTTCAGGAGATATTGATCGGTAAGGTTTCAGTGATAGTTTCCATACTACCCTCAGCATAAACCTCATGTGTAGCTAAGGGATTAATAGGACAAGACCGATCTCCTGTTATAGTCACAGAAAATTCTCCCACTTCAATTCAACTTAACTCTGGGAGGAAGTATGATCTGTGATGAAGATCTTCCCAGGGTTTATCTGAACTAGTCATTGCTTCAATTATTGCTTCATCAAAGGGAAAGACTAATTCTAATGAATCAGTGTGAGCGAGAGAACCCTGAGCCCAAATAGGCTCTAGAATTGGATCAAACTCTTATGCAGGAGCTAGATCAGTGTGGGATGAAGTTTGTTGGACTAAAGAGTACACTACTTCAGTTGCAGACAAGGGCATTGACATGCCCAGGTGCCTTGTCCCATCCATCGTGGTCGATGGGGAAGGAAGTATCCACGGATCGTCGAAGTAAGTCATGCGGAATGACGAAACTTGAAAAATCTCAACCTTATGGTGATTGGATATAAACTTGATATCACCTTGAGGGGGCGGGTAATTGAAGGTACCCATCAAGATGGGCACAAATCAACCCCTACGTTGATGACACCTGGTTGAGAATTATCAATCATCGGGACCGTGGATGCCCCCAATGCAGGGTCAGGTCTGGAGAAAGACAATTGATCGATGGTCACTATCCGGCCCTCATGTGGAAACAACAAGACCTAGAAAATTGTAGCAACCACAACTTGCATGGAATAAGTCCAAGTCCTTCATAACAAGAGGTTATAGTTGAAGGGAGCATCGACTACCTCTACTTCGACACACATGGTCTTCCCTCCTAACTGCACGGGGAAAGAAGAAACAATACCATGTGGTCGGAATGAACGATCGTCGAAAGTAGTGAGGAGTGTAGGTGACGGAGACAAAACGGGCTAGCCAATGGCCTTCCAACATGCCAACGACATAACGCATGTCGAGGTGCCCTCATAAACCACCATGTGGAAGATATTCTGAATAAAAGTTTTCGTGGGATAAGCCACTACTATCTGAAATGCTACGTGGTAAGGTAGATGAGGTTTTAAGTCGGTTGTATCTAGCATGATTGTACCCGGATTACAAGTCTCGGTAGATCCTAAAGCAGTTAACAAGGCTTTTCTCTGGGAAGGGCAGCTTTGGAGGACCTCCAAAGTGGACATCACACAAGGGGTTTGTGATAAATCTTCCACCACAGAGTAGTTCTGGGCAGCCCTTGCATTTGGGTTATGAGAAGCTTTTCTGAATGCGCCTTTGGGAATGTGTGTCATTGTTTTGCCCAACGTCTTCTCAATCTGTAGAGGAAGAGATGGGAGTTCAACTTCTTTACCCTTCTCAGAAGTGCTTGGTTTACTATACTCATGCGCTCTAGTCGATATAAAAGAATCACCCCTCACCATATATACATTCGTGGATACGAGGTTGTTTGCAGGCGGAGAGGGGTCTTGGCTACCCTCCTCCGTGCTTACAGAGGCTTGGGTTAGGTTTTTCCCATGTTGAAATGGATTGGTCAATAAAGCCGACTGTTGCTGCGTTACAAACTTTTGGGCTTCTGCAAGCCGAGGACATAGATGGGTTGGGTGGTCTTCTGCGCACAAGTTGCATGGTTACCTCACCTTCCATTTTTCAGTGTTGTCCCAGCCAACATTATCGGTAGGTTTTTTATCCCCCTTACCCTTTCATTATTTTTTCTTTCCTTCAGGCTGTTGGGTGGCCTTTGGGTTAGTCGATTTCACTGTGTGTACCTCCAACATTTTGGTAGGGGGAGCAACCAAAGTAGTAGTTTGGCTTGCCACTGTGTGTTGTATAGATAACTGCTGCAACTGCTTCGTCAGTTGCTCAACATGCTTTGTTTGTGCTGAACCAACAATACCATCGGCATGTGGTCCAACTCTCTGTCTAGTTTTATCTAGTATTGAGCATGGCACATCTGGCAAGATGTTGTATAATAAACCGGATTGAGAATAGATGAGCTCAAATTGTTGAGCTCTCATGATGGCATCTTCTTCGGAGAATACTCCCAACATTGCGACGTCTTTGGATAGATATGGGACCAAAGACTTAAGGAACCACTCAAGCAGGAATGTTGGTGGGACTGATAACTTAATTAAACTCTTCCGACGTCTCCATTCTTGGATGTGATCAGAGATATGGTCCGCTATCGTCTATTTTAAATTGGCCAACAGCTCTATGCCAGCGTCGTATCTCACAGGTAACTAGAAATGGTTTAGGAAAACCATTGCCACCTCATCGAAGGAAGAGTATCTTGAGCGATTGAGCTCAATGTACCATTTCGCGACACTCCCAATGAGAGTACGTTGAAACAATCACAACTGTACGAATTCATCTTTCAACGAGTTAGATGAGCACCAAAGATGGAAGGTAGTCACATGATCACCTAGATCTTCATTAGGCTTGGCTTTGAACTTTGGAATGTCCGAAGGCAACTTCGTCGGCATAGAAGGCCAACACGGATCATGACAAATAGGGTCATTCAACAACCTTGTCAAATCTGGCAAGTGCAAAGTGGCCAGGAAGGGTAGTTTGGGTTGTTGGTGATAACCTGGGAAAAAGGGGCCTGGAGTTTGACTAACACCAGGTTGCCAGGAAAAGTTCAGCTGCTGGCCTGGATTCTGGTAGAAACCATGGCCCTGGCCAGCATATGGATTTTGTGTATGTGGAGACATCATCAACTGATTTCCCAAATAGGACATAGATGGTTGGGCATGCATTATATTCGAAGGACTCTGGGAAGGGTTTCCCCATGTCAGTCCCGTGGGGATAGGCATAGTAGTTTGTTCGGGGTTCCATTGATTGTGGAAAGAAGTACCCTAGATCAGCATTCAGGATGAGGGAACAGATCCCTACCAATAATTCCAAGGCCCTGATGCGGAAGAAGTTCCTAGGTTTGTCTCTTGTGCAGGAATAGTACCCGACATAGGAATAGATTGTCCAAAACTGGGATTGCCCCCAATTAGGAAGGCGACTGATGAGAAGGCGTTGTTACCAAACGTTCTGGTCAAAGAAAATGGTGTCGAACCTACCGGCATATTATGCGAAGGTGGTCCTTGACTCCCCGCTCCAAATAAACTATGGTGTGTAGGTTTCTCGACAGATTGCTGATGCAAGCCACCGAGTGAAGGGAACAAAGGAGATATATGACCTCCTTCGTAAGGGAAAGTGTTAAAAGGAGCAGGAGTGCCCCCTATGTGACCTTGTAGAGGAGCGCTAGAGCTCCCTGCCCCCATACCTGAAGTCTATAAAGTGGAGTAGGAAAGTACATGACTTGTACCCGAACTAAGCATCCCTTACGAGAACGGAGGGCCAGTCACACTTGGTGTGAAAGGGGTTGTGGCCACCGCAAAATATGGGATCGGACCACTGTGCGATGTAGAGGTGGTCGAGACCATGGTGGCTCGGACCAGTGACGGTGGGTTAGGAGGTGAAAACTCTCCTGTGGTGACAACCGTAGTGGGAATTGAAGAATTCCCAGAAGGAGTAACAATATTTGTTTCCATTGCTGTGTGCAACACTGTCTGGCGCTCGTAAAATTGATTTGGTACGATGAAAGGTGCCAAGAAATCAGTGGTTGGGGTTTCAACCGGGCCAAGAGCGTTCACTCCAAGGTCCAAAACGGTCGATTCCTCCGGATGTTTGTCAGGCACAATTGCTTGTGACCTGATCATTTCAAAAGACCCTTGTTGGTCTAGCTTTCACCTTAATGGTGGCGGGGTGGCTCCAGTGTAACCAGCAGTAGGCCAAGAATCCTTCGTGATCGGCAGAGCTCGTGATCCTCCACTTTGTGAGAAGATCAAAGACACTCTAAGGTAGTCTAAACATTCAAAAGTAACACACACTAAAAAAGTCCCTAGAAGATAAGACATGCAAACACTAAATTAACTAGAAGAACAATTACAACAACCAACACTAGAGCAACTTACCGATGCAAGTGCAACTCGAACACGGAAGCACCCTCTGGGTATACTCTGCAAAGCATGGTCTGATGTCTCTCCTAAATACTGCAGTATACCCCCGTAGTCAGCTATGTATGTCCCTAAAAAAGATAGGCAACTAGGTTGCCAACGTGCGAACAATCACTAGGCGGGTACAGTCGAAAGTCAGGTAGACCACAATGAGAAGGGCATCGAGCCTAAAACCTGTCAAGGGTATCGAAAGCAAGTGGTCTGGAAGACAACTGAGGATCTCGAATGGATTTGAGACCCACGAAGCCCCGTGGCAAATGCAATCGACGGAATTCCAAAACAAGCCCTCTATATGTGTTCTCCACTACGATTGGTTCAACTTTGGAGGGGTTATCTCTGCTACCTTTCCACACGCGACCTCATGTTTATCCCCTGTGTTAGAGGGGGGTCCGAGATAACTTTCATGATACTGGACTTAGACACTCCCTAACTCAGACTCCAATGTTTGATTATAATGGCCTTGAAGAGTTTCCTCTCCAACCTAATCCAAGGCCCTAATCCTGAACTAGTTGGTTAACCCTACAAACATAAAAGTCTAATAAATTTTTAGATTTAGTGTTAATTTTATGGTTTTGTCTTATATCAAGGGGTATGAAAGTGAAACTGATGATGTGTAAAAGACGAAAGTAAAAATGAGTAAAAAGCTGGAAACAAAAACTTTCACTTAATGCAAAATTTCAACAACTTTTCAATATATATATATATATATTTTAATTTTATAAGATTTTGGACAACAAACTCAAAAGGAATTTCGCTTGACTATGAGCTACTTATGATCTAAGTAAAATGCAACAACTTATGAAATAAAAGACTTTTCCCTGGCTAATAATGCAGAATCACACTCTTCAACCAAACAAGAAAATGAAAGAGATTTTATTTATTTATTTAAATGATGATAAAGCAAAAAGGAAAAATACCAACCAGTAAAAACCAAGAAAATAATTTTGGCCTAATCGCAGATTGCAAAGAATCACTTCAACAAATCACACACTAGCAACTTAAAAAATAAATTACTCTCACACTTGACTAAAAACACTAAAAAAAATCTTTTTTATGACAACTTTTTAAATGAGAAAAAGCAAGCTAAGGCTAAGATTAATCCTAAGCTACTGATTGCTAAGACAGAGATTCAAATACCTGAGAGGTATAACTCTCATGAAGGGAAAGGATGACTGCCTTACCCTCAACAAAAACTATCCTGCCCAATCACGCTATTGATAATCCAACAACAAGCGTGTGAACGCGAGCTGCATAGAGCCAAAGGGCATGTACACACATGCTGACCTTCTACAGGCTATGTGTATCTCTAAAAATATGAGAAAAAATAAAAACAGACAATCCAAACCAGGAAGAGACCACTGATATTGATAACCAGGATCTCCTGAAGGCTTAGACACTCTCTTTAACATAAACAAGGAAAAAAATGTAAGGAAAAAACTCGTAAAACAAACCAATCTGAGACAAGACTACAAACAATCAAGACTTAGAAAGAATTCTAGAAAACCCCTAAGAATCAATGATTCTGACAGGGAAGAGGATGACTGCCTCCAATTTTTTTTGGAATCTACACGCTACTGCTACTTCTTCAGCTAGCATTCACATGCAGGTTGTAAGAGAGTAGGGCATGGGTACACACATGCAGACCTTATGCTAGCCGCGTGTACCTCTGTGGGTCCCGAAAAAACACAATCAAGCAAATAACAAAGACAACTGGTATGGAAAACCAGACTCTCTGCTAGCTCAGACTTTGCAGAAACTAAAAAAAAAACCAGGCTAGAAAACCAGTCTTTTAAAACTACCCAAAAACAAATAAAATTCCTAGAAACCCTATAGTCTTCCCCAGTATGGTCACCAATTCTGTTGTGAGGGAAATCCCCTTACGGACTAGCAAATAGGGTTATCTTATGCATGCAGCTATGACTGAAAGAAATCTACTTTCTACCTTCGTCCCCAGGCTTAAACCCCATTCCTTTTCAACAAATACATGGTTTAGACCAACATAACTTGTTCTGGATGGTTGATGTCGATCCTTCTTCACGCTTGATCGCTTGTTGGCAACTCTCCTCCCAAGGCTAACCTGCATACAAAACAAGCAACAAACTACACATGCATTTTACCTACATACTAATGGGTTAGATATTCAAACATATATTTACTGATCTATGAAGAACTCATATAGTGGGATAGGAAAAACATTTCTTTATTATTAACTTTGAATGAATCAACTTACAAATGTCGAGACCAGCCACTGCTTCGGAAATCTTGATCCTGGGCTTCTCTTTCAAATGTCCTCCAACTTCTTTGCTTTGTATCTCTTCTTGCACAAGGATGGCTAAAGGGTTGGGACAATGAGAATATACAATTGGGCAGAGTTTCTTTACCCTATTTCTCGTCCTTCCAAATGGGACCCCTAGCCCTTTTTTTATAGGCTAGAAGAAACTAGGTATTTGGACGAACCCTTGGCCATGCATGGTCGAGAGTTTTAGTTAACTCTCCCAAAGCTGTGTGTTCCATCAACAACTTTCCTTTTTTCGTGCTTTTGTCGGTCCATGCGGGCTGTTTTAGGTCAGCTAGCATGTACACACGTGCAGTAATGGAGTAGGGCACGTGGGCTCTTATAAAAGAGGTTTTTTTAAAGAGTTGTTCAACAATGCTTTGGCAAAGAAGGGATATGATATGGCCTGATGCCAGGTAAGCATGTATGGTGAAAATTAAGGTTATAACACAACCATAGACTAGAGTCTCTTTCAACCAATGTGACCCTCGAGATGAGTTCGAAATCCAAGGGGCTGTCTACATGCCTCTTGCAGAATTATGAGTGCCAACTTGTTGTGTGTAGAAGTATAATTTCTCTGTTTCAAGTTGACAATCAATGCATAACCTTTCAGAACTATCAGTTCACATCATAGAACGGAGTCCCATTCCATTTTCATGAATTCTTTTTGTTTTTCCTAAGACTTGTGACACTTGTCTTGAGCCTCTTGCTTACTGACCACCTATCAGATTTAGTTTTACATATGTTCACAGATTCTTCTATAAATATGGAATATGTCTTTTGTAGTTGAGTTACTCCACAACTTGTCTTAGGCTACTGCCACTTGGCCAATCCCTTTGGATTCCTAACTCCCTCTTTAAGAACTGCTTCAAAGTGTGCCCCTTTTTCCATATATACTTTATTTTCATAAAATGATAAAGTTTCACATTTCGTATTTGGTCAATCGACCAAAGTGTCTTTTGGAAAAATAAATAAAATTCTAAAAATAAAAATAATAATAAGTGTCAAAGTTTGAAGTAGTGGAGTATCACACTTGGTGTTTCCATGCCTTTCCATGTCTAGTTCTAGTTTTATGTCTTTCTATCCCTTTCCATTCCTAGGTCTAGGTCATGGTCTAGGCCTTTCCATGCCTTTCTGTGTCTAGTTGTTTCCATGTCTAGATACAGGTTTAGGTCATTCCATGTCTAGGTATCTCCATATCTAGATCTAGGTACACCTCTTTCCATGTCTAGGTCAAGGCCATGGATTGCCTTGCCATACCTTGTCTTTTGATGTACTGGATTTTCTAGTGTGTGAGCGTGTGAGAGGGACAGAGAGGTGAGGTAGAGAGAGGGTGTGTGAGAGTGTGAGATCTGATCTTAGTCATTTAATGCTTGCATCCATTTCATTTTCATCCATCTCCTTGAATATTGTGAAATTTTTGAATTCCTATGATTTCTTCTTGAGAAAAAAAACTACATTCATTCTTGTATAGTCATCAAAAGTAGCTTGAAGTATTGTTCACCATTT
>JZKD02S1665404.1:31818-45621 GCA_000966675.3 Picea glauca | reverse complement strand
GGGAGGGAGACAAAGAGGGATGTGAGCTAGAGAGATGTAAGGAGAGAAATGGAAGGAAATGGGGTAGAGAGAGGGAGGGGGACACAAAGTGAGTAGGAGAGAGGGTTATATGTAGGAGAGAGAGAGAGGTATGAATATGGATATAAAAAATAGGAAATAAGAGTGCATGTGCGTTCCTAGAGTGCATGCACGTCCCTATACTGTGTGCATGTTCCTAGAGTTCATGCTTGTTCCTAGGAATGTATGTGCATTATTTCTAATTCAATTTTTTTGGGAGGGAGTGAAAACTCTAGAATATGTGTATGCTGACTTGATTGCCTCAAATTTAGGTTGGGGGTAACAAACCTAGTGGTGAAATAAATAGGTTTTTCTCTCCAAAAATGGGCTTGTTCACACAATAGATATTTCTTCCAAAAATAGGCCTGTGCCAAAAATAGACTTTCTTCCCAAAACATGCTGCACCCAAAAATAGTCTTAGTAGAATGAGACTTAAGTTAACATTTATAAATTCTATGTATAGTGAAGGACTGAATCAATAATTTTTAAGTCTTTATTTAAATTATCTTATGGTATAAGTTACTAAAAATATTTTATAAGAAGTTGGAAGGAACAATCTTTGTAATATTTAGTCTCTATGGTTTCTTGTTCATAGTAAAACGATGATTCAAAAATATTGAGACTATTGTAAAAAAAATTGATTTATATCAAATGTAAACAAGGAAAACATAAGGTAGTAGTAAAAGAAATTAATATATATTTATGAGACACTTTTGATGACAATAAACCATTAGATTATTATGTTTTATATATAATTTTTTTTTTTTATTGTGAATGGAATTAGAGGTGTGTGACATAATGGTATCATAGTTGTAGGTTATAACATTTGGCCTTTTTATGATTTTTATCACCGAAAATTATAAGATATAAATTGTCTTGATTTTCTTCTTACCTCTAGGAAGAAAAATAATTTGATTTTGTAGGAAAATGACAGAAGTACCTGAGCCTCAGGGAGAAAAACCTCATCAAGAGAATCCTGAACAGGTGAAATTAAGTGATGGACATCTCTGGGTGGATCTGAATAATGATAGGCATTCAAAAATTATAAAGACAATAACAGATCAGGGAGAAGAACTGAATACTATGAGAGTAGATAACAAAAGAATTCTAAAGACTCAAGCAGAACTAAATGCAATTTTTCTAAAAAAATTGTGCAATCAAAATACTGATAAAAATAAGGGGAATAATTCTAGTAAATCTAATATATTTCAATAGAAAAAGAAATCAAGAAAATTGGAGTATCTTAAATCTAAGATAGAGTCAATGTATAAGGATACAAAAGATACTACAACTTCAAGTAGTTCTAGTCCTAAACAAAAAACAAAAAACAAACCTAAACAACATGATCAAGTCATGGGAAAATTAAAGAAGATTAAACCACCTACATTTAATGGAGAAGTGGAGACTAGGGATGGTCATCTATAATTGGATAGAAAATGCAAATATATAGTGATAAGATATAAAAAGAGTAAAAAATATTAAGAAAAGAAAAATCACTTACAAAACCTTTAAAAAATATTTAAAAAAACAATACCTATCTGAATAGAATTATGAAGGTAAAGCCACAGAGTTCTATAAACTAAAACTGAGAAGAGAAATCTTACAATGAAAGATTTATGTAATAATTTTTTGAATTTAGTGCATTATGTGCCTTACACCGTGGATGAGAAATCAAAGATTCACTTATTTTTGAGTTTCCTACCTAGTTCTTATAAGTAGAATTTGATAAAAAAAAACATTAAAAGAAACCATAAGAAAAGATAAACTATGTTTAAAAGATAAACTATGTTTTGAGAAATATATAAATAAACTTCTTATAAATACCTAATTGAATTTGATAAAAAAAAAACATTAAAAGAAACCATAAGAAAAGATAAACTATGTTTTAAAAAATATATAAATAAACATATTACATGTAGTAATATGTTAACATATTATAAATAGAAATGAGAATTATAAAAATTGAAATGAAAAAACGGTTGAAAGCATGCTCACATATATATATATTTTCCTAATTATGCCCCCCTCCCACTTAAGAAAAAATGTTTGAATATAAACATTTATAAAACACCATAACAATTTTTTTTTATAATAAAAAAATATTAAAATAAACCATAAGAAAAAATAAACTCTGTTTTGAGAAATATATAAATAAACATATTACATGTAATATGTTATTATATTAACATATTACATGTAATATTTTAACATATTATAAATAGAAATGAGAATTATAAGAATTGGAATGGGAAAATCGTTGAGAAGTTTGACCTTAAGAAGAAAGTTCCAAACTTAAATATTTATGAAACATAAATATTTAATTATATATATATAATTTTTATTAAAAAATACAAGATTATATAAAAGTATTACTAATAGATTTTTATAAAAAATAAAGAAAGTCATTTGAATTGAAAACAAAATTATTTAAAAAAAATATTATATTTTTCAACTTAAATATACATGTAAAAAAAACCTTTCACACAATTATTTGAAAAAACAAATTCTACAAAATACTAGCACAGTCTAAAGGTAGCGGCTGATAAGTCCGAGAATGCGTATCCCTAATATAAAATGTTTGTGGTAATCTATTTGTGGTATTATGAAACTTTTCACTGTATTAGGTTGATAAATGGAACGTGGTAATTACACATCTTTACAGTAATTTTTTAATGTGATTAGGTAAATGTTAAAAAGTAAACATGTTAACGGATGCTTTGATAAATGCAAAAAAGTTATGAACAATAAATCTGATCCATTGATTTTGGAGGACGACTAAGAATATGCCAGCATCTTCAATGCATAGCCATTAATTAGGGTTTAAGATTAAATAAGATTAAAAGATCATTAATTGTGCCCATTGTCAATAGGTGTACGCCTTTCGGCCTAATTACTTCTGTTTTTACCGAAGACGGCCAGGCTGTCGTGGTGGACAGGGAGTGCCATCGCTGCAACGTCGTAAAGGGCCGGAAGGTGGCACCGGTACTCCTTTGGGTTTCATTTGTTTCCATGTATGCTTTTGCAGAGTACTTCTCGGCGGTGGTGGAGGACAACCTGCGCTGGTGCACTTCTTTCCATGTAGAGTCTGCGCTGTTCATGTGCCGCAGTAAGGTAGGCAGATTGCCCAACAACAACATGATTTAGAAAGATAATGAACATGCACAGTATCAGACAATAAACGTTTTTCCTATCCATCAATAATCGATATGTGCCTACTGATCACCAAAGATGAATTCCCAAGAGGATAGTTGAGGAGCTTCAATATATATAAGCGCTCTGTAACATCCATGCGGGTAAGGACTGCTATAGTCTGAAATAACAGTTCGTTTTGTGTGACAAACTGAGATGGAAATCGCCCTATTTCTTCTTATTATTAATTAATTACAGTTAATAATAAGAAAAGGAAAAAAAAATTGGAACAATTAGCCAAAGCCATATTTAAGTGATGAATATTTAGTCAATTTTATCTAAAATAGTAAGTATTGAATATTTTTTAAAAATTATATTTAAATAGTTGAATTATATTTGGAAAAAAAAATGGTAAGTAATATAAAATAGTAAGTAGTCCAATATTTTTTTTCAAATTATATCTAAATAGTTGATGTTTTTTCGAAAAAAAAAAGGGTAAGTAATATATTTAATAAAGGTAATTAAAAGAAAACTTGATAATAAATTAATACAAAGGTGGTTGTAATTTTCAAGCCAATTTATAGAAAAAATATAGTAGAAACAATATAATTACTTTAACCCTTCATTGGCTCAAGAATGAATGGTTAAAGTAGTTATATGGACATGCTCGCATAGGTTTAAAGATGAAAGAATTATAGACATAGATGAATGATTCACAAGGATAACGCATAAGGGAAAAAAAAGCTAACCACAATCCCCACACATTCATAGAATACAAACACTTGAGTATTGCAGTTCCCCATAAAATTTATCTCGGGTGAGAGTGCGCTGTGCATCCTATGTACATCGTTGACTTTTGGTTTACCAGAGGGCCGATAGTTTTGAGGTCTTTTTTGGAAACCTCTAAGAGACCAAAACCTGGGTCAGCCGAAGAAGTAGCCAACAAATGGTTATATTGCCGACTGGAACTGCACGAGATTGAGTGGACGTGATCTGTGGAAGAAAAGAATGGAGGATGAAAGTATAGAAGGGAATGTTTAGGCCATGGAATCCAACAAAGGTAGAGATTGAAAGATGGTTGAGAACAAATGAACTCAAATTTGCACAGAAGGACAACCAAAACCCTAAGTTGACACCACACAAATATCTCGACAAATACGTGTTTAACAACTTACATGAGATATTTTTCTGTGATTTCCCACATTTTTTGTAGGAGTGGTTATTGAGATTAAATAAAAAACACCCTATGAATTAGATCATACATCTGGAATGGAATCTCGTGGAGATCGCGTAGTTACAATAAGTTAATAACAAATTCACATGCACAATAGATTTCTAGTTAGACAATATTTTTGTAGGGTTTATCACCGAATTTGTTGTAGATATTGCGAAGTCCTACACTGCAGTAGAGAAAGATTTTCTAAAGGTACCCAGAGGTAGGTACATCATATCACTATATACTTCAATCACTATTTTATTGTATGACAACGGTGTGATCACAATGGAATGAGATAGCTAAACTTCCCTGTGTGCATGGGGGAAGGGGGGGACGCATTGACATGAGATTGAGATATGGAAAGGGAGATGGATAAGGGAAAGAAGAAGGAGGCCATGGACCCAATCATGATGGAAGAGGACAAGATAAAGAATATAATGGAAAAGAATGGAAAGATGCACAACAAAATACCTTACCAATATAAAATGAATAATAAGAAGAGAGCCATAGCCTACAAAGAGGGATCAACGAGTGATGACGAAGAGTTATAGGATCTCTAGGTTGTGGACCATATTGAGGAAATCCTACGTGCAACATACGAAATAAAAAAAAGAGGTCCATGGTCAGGAAAATAAGAAAGAACTCCAATCCATATCACAATTAGTGTGGAACCTAAAACCCCATGTGTGACTAATACAACTGAAAGAACACCAACATTTATACAACCAAATTTTAGTGGAAGAAGAGCAACAAGACAAGGATCCAATCAAGGAAAATCATCTGGGGGATAAATTTAAAGAAGTAAGAGTGAATTATATACACTGTGTGGAGGAAATAGCTCAACATAATTCAAAATGGCAGGACATGATCCCATGACTAGATTACCAGAGTTTTGGGGAGAGGCATCAGAGGAACCTGGAAATAATTTATTTATCTATGAGAAGATCTGGGAAGCAAAGAAGATCAAATATGAGGATACAATTCGCGCACAATTATCTATCAGACTAAGAGACCACACGCTAGACTGGTACATGATATTGGATGTAAACAGTCCACAGGGAGTACCAAAGACTATCGCAGACGTGAAAACACTATTCGTAAATGATTTTAAGAAGCCAAGCTCCTAAGACTAGTACATGAATGAAATGATTGAAATCAGGAAGAAACCAGGTGAGTCTATTTTGGATATTGATCAGAGGTTCAAACATTTGAAAGATAAGTTGAAATATGTAATTACTAACATGAAACATAGGCACTTATTTGTGAACTCACTGTTACCACACTTGAATTATCCTTTAAGACAACAAAAGTTCCAAACTCAATCATAGGCCCCACAGGAATCCCTCCATCTGGAAGAGAACCAATATCAACAGAAAGATCCAATAATAGAGGAGATGAAGGAGGATTTGTAGAATATAACATTTGAACTTAACCAGAATAAGAGAAAAGAAAAGTTGTTTGGTGTACACTATGGAGGACATAAGGACACCATAAGAAAAAATGTCCAAGTTTTGTGCAGTACTTGACAACAGGGGTGTCGAACCCCATGCCAACAGGAGGACCATGGTGCGAGATTTCTAAGATGCATGGGCATGATCCATATCATTTTCTGATGATGCATAAGTATAATACAATACCAAAAAGTTCATATTGCAATTTTTGCAAATCAATGGGTTGTGATGATAAGGATTGTAGAATGTTGGAACTGATGAGAGAAAGAACTTCAAAAACTTATAGGGTGAAAGAAGATATGATGAAAGGACAATTTGCACCTCGGTTAATCTAGGTTCCACCACCATACAACAATACACAACCACAATACAACAATGCATAACTGTAGTACAAACACGTGCAACCACAAAATAACCCCATGTAGTACAACCTGGTACCCAAATACAATGCACTGCGAGGAGATCGAGGTGGAGGACAAGGAAGAGGAGGATTTGGATGAGGCAGAAGACCATTAGTGTTCCACAACTGCCAAAAAATAGGACATTATGCAAGGGACTATCCACTTCCATCGACGACATGTATGTACTATCGTGCAATAGACCATGACACAAAAGACTGCCCAAAACTCTTGGGAAAGATCCAGGATAAAAGGAATCAAAACAACTAGAATGTCCAATGGATTTCTTTAGAAGCTAGGGATGAGGGGAGAAACATAAATATAGTCACTTGAGGAGGAGTCAAGACAAGAGTTGATGTAGCAAAACATGATCCAGCTCAACACCAATGGGTCAAGAAGAAGAATGAGCCACATAAGCAGTTTGAAGTGAAAAAAGAAAAGGAAAATTTAAGGATGCCAGACAAGAGGTTCTCAAGAATAATTTTTCATCTACATCATTCGTGCAACAAACTCAGGACCCACCAATGTATGAGATTCCATCTTCAATGGACCATACCAGTAAAGGAAAACCTTTAGAGCAAGTAAGAACCATAAAGAATTTTTTGCAATCCTATGTTAAGTTATTGAATGATCCATCATTTGTTAAGGTCTTATAAAATCTACTAGAAAGATGCAACATAGAGGTAGAAGGGAATTTAGAGTACAAAAAAACAATCATATCTGGATACAAGAAGAAGGACAAGCAGGGAATTCAAACTAAATGCTAACATTGGGGATTTCAACATGGGAAATATTATATTGGATTTAGGCTCTGAAGTAAATGTATTTCCTAAGAAGACATGATAGTGTATGGGATAACCCACATTAGGATATTCACATGTCTAGTTGAAACTAGCAAATCAATAGAGAGTGTTACCAATTGGAAGGCTTAAAGGTGTGACAATAGATATGGATGGAGTGCACACTATAGCATATTTTCAAGTGATATAGATAGTATATGGAACAAAACCTTACCCAACATTACTGGGATTGGATTGGGCATTTGATAACCAGGATATAATCAACATGAAGATATGGAAAATTACTTTTGAATTAGACGAATATAGAGTCATTGCACCATTGGATCCTTCAGAAGGATAAAGGTTTGTATAGGCGACTTGTTTGGATATAGAAGAAATAAACCAGTTGTACAGAACCACTGCACGAGAATAAGACTATGTCAACCCAACTACAGATGTGGTACATAGTTGGAGAAACATTACATCGTGTGCTTGCAACTCAGACACGTGTTTGGAGAATTGACAACAATGATTACATGAAGTCTCCACAAGGAGGTGCGCAAGAATAGACTGTGCATTAAGATGGGTGGGTACAAAAATAAGTGAACCTCCCATTTTTCATGGTCTAAATGACTTAGAAGAATTCTTGAAAAAATATGAGGAGGAAGTGTTGGAAAATCGGAGGTTGTTATCCCTAGATATTACACTCGAGGCAACAACTGCAATATGGTGGGGTGTGCACAAAGAAACAATTCAAGACTGGTATCAGTATAAATGACTATTGCACATTATATTTGGCGCAGAACATGGGAGAAATACAGTGAAAAAGTATGATGGGAAAGGAACACTAGTTGAAAACTTGGAGAAGTGAGGAACATAATGGAAGATGACACCACCAGAGGAATGGCCTAATCACTTTATTCATACATTGGAAGATATCCCAGGGAACTGGTACACAGATTAGGATATGTGTAGAGGCACTACAAAATGGATAGGAATACAATAGAATTTTGTAGTAACCTTCTCATTTGAGCATGAGAACCTCAACATTGATTCAACGCTGAAGATAATAAGGGGAGTGATTTTTTGATGAACCAAAGGTTGAAATCATAACAGAATAAACAATAGAACAGACAAAAAATTAAAGAGTTACTCTCATGTTATCACGTCGAAGAGGAAGCACTAGATGAGGATGATCCACGCAACATTCACATCACATAGATTGAAGGAGAGAGAGAGGTGGAAGGTTCATCTATGGAGTCATAGGCATTTGATGCACCATTCAAAGTTAAGAAAGTCAACATTGGGATGAATTAAAACCCTAAAATGGTAAGTATTGGATATTATTGGGACGAGGAAACATTATAAATGATAACAGAGTTACTGCATGAATACAATGACCTGTTTCCAACAACCTTTAAAGAGATGAAAGGAACAATAGGGGAGCTACGTGAGATGATGATACATAGACCATGCAAACTGAATCTATAAGCAGAAAGTGAAAGGAGAAATTGACTGAATGTTGGAAGATGACATTATAGAACTAGTAGAGGAATCTAAATGGATAAGCCCCATGGTAGTTGAGGAAAAGAAGCAAGGGGGAATAAGTGTTTGTGTAGATTTTAGGAAACTCAATGATTATTTCTCACATGACCCTTTCCCTACCCTTTTTATAGATGAGGTCTTGGAGAATGTGGGAAACTAGGAAGCATATTCATTCACAGATGGATTCTCAGGATACCATCATATCAAAATAGCTCCATAGGACAGGTACAATACTAATTTTGCTAGAGAATGGGGATCCTACCAATATACAACCATGCGCTTTGGATTGAAGAAAACACCAACTATGTTTTCAAGGGTAGTCATAGTTGCTTTTAAGGAATTCATACATCGTTTTCTAGAAGTATATCTGGATGACTGGATTGTGTATAGTGTTTTGAAAGACCATGTAGAAGTGTTAAGACTAATGTTGGAAAGATGCAGAAAATGCCATATATCATTAAACATCAAGAAATGAATTTTTGGTATACCTTTTGGGATATTGTTGGGACATATAGTGTGTAAACATGGTTTACTAGTTGACCCTTCTAAGATTGCAGTCAATATGAATTTACCACCACCAAAGTCAGTGCATAAGTTAAGAGAAACACTGGGACATATAGGCTAGTGCATGAATTTTATAAAGGGGTATGCATAGATTATTGCACCATTGGAAACAATGTTAAAGAGGGACACCATATTTAAGTGGAATGAGGAATCTCAACAAGGATTGGATACTCTAAAGGAAAATATGGTGAAAAAACCTATATTAGTATTTCTAGATTGGGAAAAGACATTTCATGTGCACGTATATGCATCAGTAATAACACTTGGAGAAATTCTGGTGCAATGAGGAGAAGGGGACTTAGACCATCCTCTAGCCTTTGTAAGAAGGAAGTTGTTAGAATATGAGCAGAATTACAACACCACAGAAAGAGAAGGCCTAGCCATGGTATATGCACTTCAAAAATTATGGCATTATTTATTGGGTAAACACTTTAAAATGTTCATAGATCATTCTTCCCAAAAACATCTAGTCAACAAGCCAGTGTTGGGGGGTAGGATCTGTAGATGGATGTTACTATTCCAAGAATTCAATTTTGAAGTAATAGTCAAACTAGGGAAGCTGAATGCAGGAAATGATCACCTATCAAGGGTAATGAATGGAGAAGAACCTACTATCTTGGAAGACAACTTCCCTGATGCACAATTATTTTCAGTACAATTAGCTGATGAATACTTCGCTAATGTTATTGAATATTTAAGTACAAGAGTTACAACACAAGAATTTATTATTGCACAAAAGAAAAACTTGGTAGTCAAAGTTGCAGACTATCAACTCATTTTAGGTCATTTATACAATATGGGTGGAGATAGTATTTTGAGAAGGTGTGTATTTGAACATGAATGACCCAGGGTTTTAGCAGAAGCTCATGAAGGTATAGATATAGGAAAATATGAAAGAAAAACTACCACATATAAGGTATTGCATGTAGGATTATGGTGGCCAATAGTTCATAAATATGCCAAGGAATATTTTCAAAACTATGATTTTTGTCATAGGGTGGGAAAACCCAAGAGAAGGGATGAGATGCCCCTAATACCACAAGTAACTCTGCAGGTATTTGACAAATGGAAAATATATTTTTTCGGACCTATTAATCCACCATGGAGAAGTTCAGGTGATAGATATATCAACGATGAAAATATCCAAGTCTTCCAAGTTCCCCTTAAACTACCCTATTACTGCAACCAAATACTTAACAATATGGGAAGAGTAAATACCAGTCAAAGATTGCAATGCAAAGATATCAACACACTTCTTATTTGAGCACATGATCACTAGATTTGGATGTCCCAAGATTTTGATGAGTGACCAAGGAACTCATTTTATTAATAATACCATAAGGGATATGACTGAGGAGTTTGAAGTCTATCAATATAAAAGTACACCATATCATCCTTAGGAAAATGGGATAGTAAAATATTTCAATAAGATTTTTGAAAATGCATTGACTGAGATCTGCAATGTTAAGAGCGATGATTCAGACTTGAAAATACTAGCATTACTATGGGCATATAGGACCACATGCAATAATTTGACAGGACATGCACCATTTAGAATGGTGTATGGACAGGAAGCAGTGGTGCCATTAGAATTTCTTGTACCCAGTCCGTGAGTAGCAACAATTACCAACATGATAGAAAAAGGCGCAGTAAAAGAGAGGTTTAGTCACCTAATGGAAATGGAGTAGGACATGATTCTTCTAGGATTTCACCCAGAAGTACAAAAATCAAGGGACAAATCCTGGCACGAAAACCACATTAAAAATAAAAGATTTAAGGAGGGTTTCCTAGTTCTTCTCTATGACAACAATTTTTTGCAACACCCTAGTAGGTTCATAATACATTGGCTAGGGATATATGAAGTAAATACTATTATAGATGGAGGATCTATGCAGCTAAACTACTTGGGAGGAACAAAACTAAAATGAATGTTCAATGGTATTCGACTGAAACTATACAGGGCCAATGGACCTACTAACTCTTAAAAAGTCATAGTGCAGAAATAAAATCATGTATATAGTGTACTATTGTAGATATTAGGAAAGAAAAATGATAAAAATAAATAAAAAGTGGAAAAGCAAGAAAAAGGAATACAAAAATAAAAAAAGAAGAAGAATACAAAAAGAGGTAGAAGTTGACTGAACAACGCGAAAGTGGGAAAAAATGCACGTACAACAATTACTGTGGCAACAAATCAAGGTACAAATCAACTTCGATATTCCTATATTTGAAGGTCATATAGACACAAATGTTGTAGACAAGTGGTTTAATCTACTAGAAGGGTATTTTTATGAACATAACTTTTTGAATAGATAAAATATTACTTTTGCGCTCCTCAAAGTCGTTCCCCATGTCAAAGATTGGTGGGAAAATTTCTGTGAGTAAAAGGAAACAAAGGAAACCTCATTATTTACAGTCATGACCACCTGGGAATCCTTCAGGGACGCTATTAAGGAAAAATACTACCCCGTTGGAGGTTATGATGACTTGTATACCAAATGGACCACACTGTGGCAAGAAAGAGACCAAGTACTTCCAGAGTTCACAAATATCTTTCATACCTTGTGCCCCAAGATGGGTATCGAATATTCAGAGTGACATATGGTGCTCAATTATCGTGGTGCTCTGCATAGATACATCCAGAACAAAATGGAATTTCTAGACATCTCATCCTTTGGGGAGACCTACCGATATGTCATCAAAATCGAGCATAAGCTCAAACAAAAGATGCAACAATTTGGGCCTGAGAACCCCTCACAGAAAAATCTAGGAAAGTGCGACCCAAACCCACAAAAAAAATGCCAGAGAAAAGATGGACAGTATCAGTACAACTAGTCCAAGCCGCAAGCAAATAAGGATAATGGAAAGACAAAGAAATATACTGGCAAGTGGTGTGACTTTCATAAGAGCCCTTGGCATAACATTGTTGATTTTAGCTCAAAGCAGTCACTGGTGGCCGAAGTGAAAGCCTTTGAATCAGATGCAGGTTCTGACTCTTAGTCAGAACCAGAAATGGGAAGACAGATCATTGATGCAGAACCTTGTGCCACCATTTCTACCACCAAGCTCTAGCTTGGTGAACCAGATGAGCCAGAAGAAGGTGAGTGTGTCTTCCATTCACATATGTGGGTAAAAGGCACCCCGCTGCACTTCATCATTGATAGAGGTAGCTAGAAGAAACTCATCTCAACAGAGGTCATCAAGCACCTTGCCTTAATATCAACGCCATACCCACAACCCTAGACCATTGAATGGATCAGCCAAGGAAGCAATCTCTGTGTCAGCCAACAGTGCTGACTGTCATACGACATCAATCCCTTCAAAGACGAGGTATTGTGTGATGTTTCTCCTCTCAAAGTTTGTAATGTTCTTTTGGGCCAACCTTATTTATGGAAACATCATGATGTATATGAGTCTAGGCCTTGTAGTGTTATTATTACTTTGAATAGGAAATTGTACAGGATACTCGAGGCAGTCCCTCCTAGTGATATTTCCTTGATCTCTACCAAGAAATGCATGAAGGTCATCTCTCCGACCGAGAAATTTCTCTTCTTCGTGATTCACTCTCAGAGTGAGCAAAAGATCACAACCAAATACAGGGCCTACATGATCAATCTCTCCACACAACAAAATCAAGTGGATAATGTTGTGGAAGAATACTCAGTTATCTTCTCCTCTCCTACTAGGGTACCTCTTCACTACAAGGTCAAGAATCCCATCGATATAACCCCAGGCACACTGCTACCCAATGGTCTAGTTTACCGCCACTCTTTGTTAGAAAACGAGGATATCAAGAGGCAGATCCAAGAACTGATACAAAAGGGGCACATCCATCACATCTCATCTCCTTGTGGGAGCCCAATCATGTTGGTGTAGAAGAAAGATGTGACTTGACGACTCTACATTGATTATCGTGCCCTGAATAAAATCATAGTCTGAAACCGGTACCCGATTCCCTGAATCAATGACCTCCTTGATCAACACATAGGGGCCAAATAATTTAGTAAGATTGATCTGAAGTTTGGATACCACTAGGTCCCAATAGGACAAACAAATGTATGGAATACCACCTTCAAGTCGAAAGAAGCTCTTTTTGAATGGATGGTCATGCCCTTTGGTTTGATAAATGCTCCAACAACTTTTATGAGGATGATGGATGATATCCTACAACCTTTCACCAATAATTTTGTAGTGGTGTATCTATATGACATCCTCATCTACAACAAGACTTGGGCGGAACACTTGTAGCATATCCAGCAGGTTCTGCACACCTTGCGGCAGAAGAAACTATATGCAAACTTGGAAAAATGTTGGTTGTGGAGCCTGATTATCTTCCTAATTTATAGGTCTTTTACTTTCAGTCGTGTTTATACCCCATGAAGTATTTACACCCCGGAAGTATGTACACTCTTCCACGTGGGGGAGTGCAGAGGGGGGGTACCCCCTCTGCAGGGTCCGGGGGGCCTATCCCCCCGACTGGGGGGTCTGGGGGCAAGCGGGCCCCCAACGGGGGTTCGAGGGTAGTGTCCCCTGATGGGGGTTCGGGGGAGAAGCCCCCAAAGCAAAAATTGCCTTGTAAAAGTATATTGTAATTTCATTGTAAATCTGGACCGTTCATTATAAGGTTGCAGATCTAATGGTAGAGATTATGTTAGGGTTTTTTG
>JZKD02S1665404.1:13459-28152 GCA_000966675.3 Picea glauca | reverse complement strand
GAAGGTTCAGAGTCTAGCATATATAGCAGCGGTGGAGTTGTTGAGATCAGTCTCCAAGTGGGAGATTGTTGGTTGTGGAGCCTGATTATCTTCCTGATTTATAGGTCTTTTACTTACAGCCGTGTTTATTCCCCATGAAGTATTTACACCCCAGAAGTATGTACACTCTTCCATGCGGAGGAATGCAGAGGGGGGGTACCCCCTCTGCGGGGTTCGGGGGGCCTATCCCCCCAGCTGGGGGGTCTAGGGGCAAGCGGGCCCCCAGCAGGGGTTCGGGGGCGAAGCCCCCGAAGAAAAAATTGCATTGTAAAAGTATATTGTAATTTCGTTGTAAATCTGGACCATTCATTATAAGGTCATAGATCTAACGGTAGAGATTATGTTAGGGTTTTTTTCCCTAAAAGACAACCCTCTTTTATGAGGGAAATGTATCATGGCTATGGATGATGGTGAATATTGTATTATGAGAGAGGACACTGTGAGAGAAAGAAGAGGAAGTTACAACGGGTTTTGCTATAGGTTGTATCCCTTCATTTGTTGGATAATAATAAAGGAAGGACCTGACAATTTCTCTGGTGGACATAGCCCACACTGGGTGAACCACATAAATCTATGTCTCTCTCTTGTATTGTGTGTCTTCTGTGTTTTGTTTCTGAATTTGTTTTATTTTATTGCTCCGCGGTCCTATTTTTCTAACAAAAAATTCTCCTTCGGCATGGACATGGTCCATTACTTAGGCTACATCATTTATCAGTATGATGTGCATGTGGATCCAACCAATATCCGGGTCATCCGTTACTGGCCATCCCCACCCACACTCACTGAACTTCATAGCTTCTTGGGCCTCTCCAATTTCTATCATAGGTTCGTGTTGGGATTATCTCATATCGTTGCTCACATGGGCCCTAAGCCAAGTAACCAGGGGTGGAGGTAAGGAAATATTTGTGTGGGGCCTATCCCAAAAACAATCTTTTGATGAATTTAAGAAGCGTTTGTGCTCATCCCTTGTACATTCATTACCATACCTGCAACATACTTTTGATATTGAGACATATGCTTCAAACTATGCTTTCGACATCGTTCTCACTCAACACGGCCACCGCGTGGCATATCATAGTGAGACACTATCAGATGTTGTTCGTAAGTACCCTACTTTCAACAAATAAATGTACTCCATTGTGAAAGCCTACCTCCAATGGAGATATTACATTCTTTGGAAGGACGCGATCATCCACATTTATCACAAGCCACTACAGTTCATGCAGACCCATGGAAAATTGAAAATTGACTGCCATCAGAAGTGGTCGACATACTTATAACAGTTCCACCTCAACATCAAGTATAAAATAGGAAGTACCAACCGATTTGTTGATTACCTCAATCGACCTCTAGTTACAACACTCACCATGGTGATATGATATTGCGGGCACGAGACCTCCGAATGCCCCCACCTCTACGAGATAGACCTTGAATTCTCCACCACCTACCAAATGTTGGGTGCCAACTCAATGTTCGCTAATTCCCATCTTCATGACAGGCTGTTGTGTTGTCTAGGCCATATCTATGTTCCATCAAGAGAGCACACAAAGATGATTTGGGAATCTCACTACAATTGGGTGGTAGGAAACTTTAGCATCAAAAAGACAGTGGCCGTGTTGCAGAAACATTTCTACTGGTCGAAACTTCGACATGATGTCAGCAAGTATATCAGGTCCTGCACCACTTGCACTATTGCAAAACCAACCACTAAGAAACGGGGCCTATACACCCCTCTGCCTCCTCCTTACAAGCCGTGGGAATCCATCTCAATGGACTACAGGTCAGGCCTCCCCTCAACCAACAGGGGAAATGACTGTGTTTTTTTGGTTGTTGATCACTTTTCCAAGATGGCGATTCTAGCCGCCTGCAAGAAGAACATCACAATAGAAGCCACTGCCAAGATCTTTTTTGAATGAGTATGGGTACATTTTGGGATCCCAAAAACCATTATCTCAGACCATGATAGTCAGTTCCTCAACACATTCTGGTTGAGCCTTTGGTCATTCCTAGATACCAAGATCACCAAATCCAGTGCCTTCCACCCCTAGACAGATGGCTAAACTGAGGTCGTCAATCAAATGATCGTACATATAATGCACATGTACAATTCAAAACACCCCCGCACATGGGATGTGTGTCTTCCATATGTCCAACATAGCTGCAACTGAGCCCTGCATAGCTCAATTGGCCACAACCCCTTTTAGGTGGGGTTGGGATTCCAACCATTGGGCCCCATAGATTTTGCACTACCCCTAGCGACCACCTTGGTTGACTTTTCCCCTTATCAACCAAAAGTTGACAAAGCCACCCGGTTCATTGAGCAGATCCAACACATCCGCCAACAGGTTCAGGATATTCTACATAAGTCCAATTCCAAGTATAAGAAGCACCATGATCAACATCGGGTGCCCCATAAGTTTCAGGTGGGACACAAATTTTGGTTGCACTTGTAGAAAGAATGCCTTACAGGGCCCCATCGAAATCTTCACCCACTCCATTATGGGCTGTACACCATCACCAAGGTTGTACAATGCTTTTGAGCTCAACATTCCCCCTTTCCTTGTCCTGCACCCAGTCTTCAATGTGGCTCTCATTTGGGCATATTTTCCACCATTATTGGACACCTCATAGACAACAGAGCAGTTGACACCAACATAGCTCAACCCTGACTGCATGTGTTGGCAATGGGGCAAACCCAGGGTTCAACGCTTCAACAACACACCAACAAAACCCTAACTATCGATCCTTTCGACAACCTATATGGGACACATATCTGTGTTTACAACACTTAACAAAGCACTTAGCAATTAACATTGATCAGTATTTAACCCTTATTTACATCACAGATTCAAACCCTAATTACAAAACAATGCAGTATTCAACAAGATCTAACACATCCAAGCACTTATCACATAGAAATAGATCAGATCTAGCATTCATTCACATTACTAAGCACTAAGATATTATATCAGATGCATTTAACATATATCATTTCACTAATCACACATCACATCAATAGCATAACAACTATAATGCACAAAGAAACCATAGCACATGAGATCTTCTTTATTGTCTACTTTCAATCTTTTAAAAGAACAGAGCCACAAGGACCCACTCCACATAGGATAGGAGATATGTGTGCACCTCACCAGATCCTCCTTCCCCGAGCTAGGTTTAAGCACAAAGCCTTACAATCTGCATACAAGCTTCTTACAATCACTTGCACTTATCTCTGCAAGTTCTTAACACACAGTATGCACAAAGCCTCTAGCTTTGCACTAAGCTGATTTTACTAGGTCTCTCTTACTTACATCGCCTAGCTTTCTATTTATACATTACAAAAGGGCCTAAACATGGGTAAACACATTGTCCGACATCCCATACCTGTTACATAAACCCTAAACCCAAAAATTCCCCAATAAAGGGCCGAGATCCCACGATTTCCACTTCGCCTTGTGCTCTGCCTTCGACCACCCTATAGAAGTCCCAAAATTGGTCAAACATGAACAAGGTTCTCCAAAACTTGGTTAAGGGCCAACAACCCCCCAACACTCACCTGTGACTCGTCCCAGGTCACTCTGATATGGGTAACTCTACCTCAAATAAATCGATCTTGGATTGAGATTATTCGACCTTTTTTCTCGCCAGAGCCTCCTAGTCGGTGAACTCTTGAATAACCTTCTCCATCACAAGTCCTTCCAATCGTTGTTCAATTGAGGTGACTACTTGTTCTATATGTACACCTTGTCCTTCAATCTCCTAAAAAAGTATGCAAGGTGCATCCTGCACTGGCTGGAGTCTTTGGGTCACTTCCATGACCTTATTTTGAATGGCATGGGCATGTTACTGAACCATGCGCTGTTCTTGGGCTATTTTCATCCTCTCAACCGATGATAGTAGCTTCAACTATGCTTGCATTGTTGCTACTTGTTGTTTTTCCTCTTGGAGCTGTGATTCCAGTGTCCTAAGCTCAAGGTCCTCTGTAAGGCGCTCATAGGTCTACGCACTTCGACTGCTGAGATGTTTTCATTCCAAGTCTAATGCTTTTATTCTCTCGACTGTGCTCCTTACAGTTTCTTCTTTTAGATATCACACTTCCTATAGAGTGCTTGGCACTGTCTGTAATTCTAATTATGGTATTCTTTTTTAGAGTTGTTGAATGGGTTCGGCAAGCCATCCTACTTGATTCTCCATTGGTCCTTCTTCCATTTGCTCTAAGCCCATTACAGAGCTAAGTAATCTAGTGAATTCTTCTTTAACTCCAATCTTCTCTGCGAGCAACTTTTCTTTCTCCCTCTGGATCTGCTCTCTATCCTCTACAAAATTCACCTGGAGGTCGTCTTTTTCTTGCTGTGCAACCCGATGTTGTTCTATGGCTTCCTCTTTTACTTGATTTAAGGCCTTTGTGGCCTGTTCCTTTTCCTCCTGTACACGACGAAGGTGAGCCTCCGTCACATCTACTGTCCTACGTAACTGGGTGAGTTTGTCTCCCAGCTCTGCTTCTTTTGATGACGAGGGCACAGTAGACACTACGTGGCTGGAGTGGAGGGATTGTTGTACCAATTTCATCTCTACTTCAATTATTTCATACATAGTCTCTTGTTTGGCTTCATTACACTGTAAGATATCTTTTGAGATATCTGAGACAATGAAGATGATGATATCTACATCATCCATCATGAGCATAGTCTGAATCTGTGGTTTAGTAGCTTTGGACTTCTTCCGCTATGTAGGTTTCATGGGGGAAACCTTTTATTTCTTGGAGGTCTCAACTTCATCAATAGGGTCCCTATGTGGTGTTACTTTGCCTTGTTTCTTCTTTTCTTCTTCTCCTTTGTCTTCTTCTTTTCTACTTTGTCATCACCTCCCCCTCCAGGTGAGTCTGAAGCAGTCTCTTTTGATGCACGGTTCATCTTATGTACCTTTTTCTTCCTTCTGCTACTACTGGGTGCATCACACTCTTCGCGAGTGACCAAAGGACTTTCAATTAGGTTGGGGTCAGACAATTCCTCCTGGTCAACTGGTACAAGGATCTCTGTAGGCCACTCCTTAGTTATTTCTTGCATGTCCTCCTCAATGATCTTGTAGTAAGATTGGAGCTCTTCTTTATGTTCGTATCCTCGTGCAGTGATATAAATAAAATGTATATCTACACGGAACTTCACAAATGGTCTAAAACTGAGCAGGGTATTTGGTGTCATGCGAGGAGAAGACTCAATATCCCTCTTCAACTGCAGGTAATAGGTGTGGAACACCATGTTTGACTGCAATTATTTATCCATGTTGCTCGAATACCATAGCGTTGTTAACTTTGCATCTAAGGGTTCTGATGGCTCAATCTCAGGGAAGGTCGCACCTTCCGGCATCTCCAAAGAAATAAAGGCGATGAGGATCAACAAAAAACTAAAGTGGAACTCGTAGCCCTGATCTTGAGCTTAGCGATAGTATTTCTCTAACTGGTTGATGAGGTAGCTTGACTAGTTCATTTGTAGCCCTTCCACGCATTTTCCTGCAAGGTCAACAACGAACCCCGTGACCTGCATGGGTTTGCTCTTCGTTACTAGATTACCAACGATTAACTGACAGGCTAGGCACACTGCGCCATTTTGGATGGA
This sequence comes from Picea glauca, assembly GCA_000966675.3. Taxonomy (NCBI): domain Eukaryota; kingdom Viridiplantae; phylum Streptophyta; class Pinopsida; order Pinales; family Pinaceae; genus Picea; species Picea glauca. Next base: position 22,498 of record JZKD02S1665404.1, on the reverse strand, counting down.
GGATACCTTGTAGCCCCACTTCCCCTTTTCCATATCTCCATAGGTGTCTTTGATTATCTCTGCCAAGGTGTGATCTGCAACCTTCCCTGGATACAATTCTTGTGGGTCTAGTCCTTGCATGCTTAATCCGATGATCTGATGGATCAACAATGATACGTCTGCCCAGCTGTTAGTCCCTAAAGTTGCACTTGAATGTGAGAGGGAAATCTAGGGCATCATTCGTTTATTGTAAAGTATTTTTAGGGTTTTATGATGTGGTTTATTGTAAAGTGGTTGAAAAGTGGGTCAAGATTACAACATGACATGAAAATCAAGGATAAAACATAGTATATCCCACTGACTGAATAATAGGTAGATACATAGATGGATTAAACAAATTTAAGAAAAAGGAAAGTGAAATCTTCAATATGTCAACTTCAAAAGAGTTTTTTGTCTCAATATATTATAAAGAAACAAAGGAATCAACTTGACCTTACTACTTGAAAATTTATCTCTACAACAAAATCTTCACTGTATAAATAAACATTCAAGAACCAAAACGCATTGCAATCTGAATAATAAATTCAAGCATGAATAATGAAATAACAGAGTAGAAAAAAGAATGTCTAACCATCCATACGCCTTTGCTATTGAGTGTCAATTAAACATAAATGTCTTTTACAATAAGCTCCACAAAAAGTTTCTCTGGATATCCAATTTTTCAACCCCCACATGGTCTATCTTTTGTCTATTTAAACTATCTATAAAACTTCCAGATCCTATTATCTAGAACAACTTTAAATGACTAGAATAAAAAAGTATCCAACTCCTAAAGTAATTCACTCAAAATGAGCTTCTACTCCCCAAAATAGTCCACAGCTCAACAACTTGATATAACAAACATTGCCAACATTACATTTGACTCTACAAAATAGGGATTTTGTTTGACTCTGTAAAAAAGATCCGATTCTTAGCATCTCCCTGATCATAATGAATAATCTTTTCCATATCTCCTGGAGAACCTTCAAACAAAATTGTAACAAATCTTCATGTTACCTTCAGGATAAAATCGCAGCAGTGGCTTTGGCGTTTTTCTTCTTGAGCTTCGTGGTTAACACAACATTGTGCCAGTAAAGTCTAAAATTATTTTCCTTGAGTTCCTTAAGAAATGCCCTTTGCTCCTTCTTCTTATTTTTAAGACTTTTAATCCTTGCTGGTGAGCATTCCACTGTTTTATCTGCATTTTTTCCTTCTTTAATTGTTTTATTGTTTTCTAAAATTCCTTAATCTTTTCCTTATCAGTTCTTATCTCAACCCCGAATCCTGAACAATCTTCAGAAGGTGAAGTTTCATTCATATTTAAGGTAACACTAGGTTCCTTGGATTTAATTTGGTATTTTGAGATTAATTCTGAGCTATGTTCTTCTTCAGAACTTGATGAATCTAAAGCTCCAGGTACGTCTGGTAAGTAATCTGAGTCTTCCAAGTAATCCTATTTTTCTTCAGAGAATTCACTGATGCATTTAGCCATCTCTTTAGCCTTTGCTAATCTAGTTGAAGCTCTCGTTACAGGGCTTGTAGGTGGTGTAAGTATTCCCTTTCATTTGCTGACAGATTTCTTGGGAAATGGGGTCTTTTTTGCTCTTTTCCTGGTGGTTGTTTCAACATCCTCAGAATCATCTTCTATGATTATGGTGTTTTCTTCTTTGATTGATAGATTGAACATTGCCTTTGAGTTCAGCCTATACTTATTAGTAACCCTGGTCGAATTTCTCCTAGGTTTCTGTGATACACACACACCTTTATCCTTTTTTCTTTTGATTGCAACGCTCCTTTTGCTGGTCGATGGCATTTCAGACTTGATTGTAGTTTGAGCAATGAGATCATTATTTGACTCTGTCTCCCCTTTAACATCTTCCTCAGGAAGCATTTCAATTTTGGGCTCCCATCTAGGTCTCTTACTTCTGCTCTTCTTAGTTATCTTGATATCAAAAGATTCATCTTTCACAGGGTTTTCATCAGAAAAATCTCGACTCTGTTTAACAGTTTTCCTTCCTCTGCCCTTTTTATGCTTATTGGATTGAGTAATAGGTTTTAAGGATTGCGTAAGCCAGTTCCAGGGCTTCTATAATACGTTCAGGGCAGACATGACTAGGGTTTTAATCAGGAATTGATGGAACAAATTGCCTTTAGCATTAGTGGAAATTGACTGCACTTTCTTGGACATTTTTGTCAAAATTTTAAGCAGAAAATAAGGAATATTTAGAGGGTAATCACCATTTAGATGCATCAGTATTCTGATATGGTAGATGTAGACCAATTAAAACCTCCCTTCGTAGGTGATGTATCTATGAATCACCACCAGAGCAGTGTGCTATTCGAGTCGAACCCAACTACGAGGTATTCCCCTTCTCCAATGTGGATTCTGCTTATCTGGAAGGAGGAATTGATTTACAAATTGAGTAACCACATGCTCCTTCTTCCACCATATTTCCCCTCCAACCACGAGCCTGCAAGCCTTGGCTATAGTTTGCTCTATCACTAGCATCAACATCTTACCGATTTCGACCTCATGACCATCAAAGTTTAGAGAAAATTCCATGGAAACCTGCTCGTCATAACCTTGAAATGTGGTGAGAAACTCAAACCACCCAGCATCTCTGAATATTTGGGCCATCTGAGGATAGGTTTCAAGAAGTTCGACACCTTCTGGTTCGATTCTGGCAACTTGTCCGCTCCTCTTTGGCGCCATTAAACTCAATTCTGCAACCATCGTCCTTGGGTTCCAAATTTACTACCTGCAATTGTTAGTGTATTCTGTTGCTTTGAATGGATACCTGCATTTCTCCCTACAAGGTTGAATTAAGCCAACTCGAATAGGTAACATATAATGATCATAAAACAACAGGTGATTTTGAAATGAACCTTGTGCGCGTGCATAACAATTATATTATGAAACTATTGGATTTGGAAATGATTGCCAAGCTTTCGTGGGAGCACACGAACTCTCAATTCATGAATCATGTCATCATAACTAAATCGGGATGGCAGGCGCAAGTTATGGCATGATTATTTGGCACTACGGGAATAGGCTTATTCCCGTAGCGCGTTTGACAACTTGAAATTTTAAAATTCCAACGGCATAAAAGGAGACACTTCAAATTTAAACAATGTTTTTCAAAATCAAACTTAAATAAATCATCAAAGATTATAATGCAAACCATGAAATACCAAAATCTAAAAATAGAAAACAACTGAAAACGGAAAATGAGGAATGGGTAAGGAGGGTTTAGGACAAGGGTTTCTCACTAAACCAAGACAAAATTAGAGACTAACATTGGCTCCTTCTGGGGATGGAGTTTTGATGCTAAACTCCAAGAATTGTAGACCATTGCCTTTCCTTTATCTCTGATTCATTGATTCCCCCGTGACTGTCTGTCTTTTATTTTCAGCATAACTGTAAAAACAAGTCCATTGGGTATATGGAGCCTTTATTGAAAGAAAACCTACTGTACTAATTCTAACCTGTCAAACCTTTAGATGAAATAATGCTTCAAGAACCTCCCATTCACTGGGCCCCCAAAAATTTCAGTGTTATCTAAATTATGTAGGAGAAAAGTGTTATTGTTCATTACCTTGGTTATCCTGAAAGAACCATACCATAGATTATCAAACTTTTCGTGTTTTTCTTTATCTTCTCTCCTGGCATCCCATCTCAACACCAAATATCCTTCATTGAAAACATATTTCTTATTTCCTTTATCAAATGTAGCCTTGATTTTGTTCTGATGAGCAACAGCTTTCTGGTTAACCTGTTCTCTGGCCTACTGAACTTCAATGAGTTGAAAAATCCTTCTTTGTACATCATTGGGTTCTTCCTATTCTTCTTGTAGAAACTTCAAGTCTGGCAGGCCCAATTGAGTTGGAAGGATAGATTATGTGCCATATACCATATGGAAGGGAGATGTCCCAATAGCTTTCTTGTTGCTGATGCGATCATCCCATAGAGAAAACTTTAACTTGGAATCCCATGCTTTTTTATTTTCTGCCAACAACTTTTTGATAATCCTTACCAGTGTCTTATTGGAAGATTTGGCCAATCCGTTCCCCTGGCGGTAGTAGGGAGTAGAATGAACCAATTTGATATTGTATTTATTGCAAAATTCAAGCATGGAATTCGACTTAAAAGCTTGTGCATTATCAGTGACCAATTTTTTAGGACAGCCAAACCTGGAGAAAATATATCCCTCTAGAAATTCCATGATTACCTTGTCTGTAGTATTTTGAGTCGGAATTGCTTCTATCCACTTTGTAAAATAATCGGTGGCCGTAAGAATCCATCTATGCTTCTCTGATGAGGTGGGATTAATCTCTCCAATGAGATCTAATCCCCACTGTTGGAACGATCTGTGAGCAATGATTGGTTTTAGAGGCATAGATATAAGTTTCTGCTTCCCAGCAAATTTCTGACAAGGTTCACTTGCCCTGACTTGAGCAAAAATATCTGAGAATAGAACTGGCCAGTAATAGCCTGCTCTAAGAATTTTGAAGGCAATAGCCTTCCAATGATGATGACCTCTGCAGACACCGTGATGCAGATCTTGAAATATTTGTTTAGCCTCCTTTTTGTCCACACATCTCAATATAAAACCGTTGGGATCTTTCCAAAACAGGGTCTGATCAACAATACAATATTTTACAGCTCTCAACTTTAATGATCTGTATTTCGATTTATCCAATTCTGGGGGAGATTGAAAATTCAGCAAGAAAAATACAATGTCTTTATACCATTCTGAAGAAACATACTTGTTGTTTATTTGTAAATCAATTTCTTGAATCTGGACAGAAGAGTCCCGTGTCATGTCTGAAAGATAGTATAATCCAATTGCTTTGTAATTGGATCCTGTCATTAATTTGGCGAGGCCTTGTCCCTTTATCAGCTAGGTAGGCTTTATGGTGAGATCATATTCCAAGATTTTGGTTATCCATTTCCCCCTCTTACCTTCACAATCAGGCTGAACCAATATTTCTTTGACTGCATTGCTTGGGACATAAACAATAATTTTTGATTGAAGAATATACACTCTGAAAGATTTTAAAGCCTTCACTAAGGCATAAGCCTATTTTTCTATTAGATCATACTTCAATTCAGAATCCCTGAGGGTTTTTCTAAAGAAGGAGATAGGCTGCTCGTGACCTTGTTCATTTCTTTGCAGAAGAACAACAAGTATGGTATTTTCTGATGCAAATGAAAAAATCATGAACTCTTTAGAAAAATTTGGGCTAATTAGAACAGGTGCCTGAACAATATCTTGTTTGATCCTTTCAAAGGATTCTCTTGCCTCCGATATCCACTTAATTTCTGCATCCTTTTTCAACATGTCAGTGATGTATTTGACAATCTCTGCAAAGTTAGGTATAAACCTCCTTAAAAAATTAATCTTACCATTGAAGGACTGAATTGACTTTTTATTTCTCGGAATGTCGATTAGCTGAATAGCCTTTACTCTTTCTGGATCTATTTTAATTCCTTCAGGAGAAACGATGTGTCCAAGAAGCTTATCTTCCTCCATGGAAAAATGTGATTTTTTGGGATTAAGTGATATGCCATACTTCCTACATTTCTCAAAGGTCTGCTTCAAGTGCTGTAAATGTTCTTCATTTGATGCTGAAAATACAGTGATGTCATCAAGGTAAATCACTACAAACCTGTCTTTCTTGCCAATGAAAGCTATATCCATAGCTCTTTTAAATGTAGCTCTAACATTCATCAACCCAAAAGGAATCTTTTCGTACATAAAGGTGCCCCAAGGAGTGGTAAAAGCTGTTTTCTTTTTGTCTTCTTCCATTATTGATATTTGATTGTACCCTAAATATCCATCAAGCATAGAAATTCTCTTTGCGCCAACAACCTTTTGTAAGATATAATCCATTTTTGGTAATGGATAATTTTCTTTCAGAGAACACCTGCTTAGATTCCATAAGTCTACATAGAGCCTTATTTCTCCATTCTTTTTCCTGATGGGCACAAGGTTCGCTACCCATTCTGAGTATCTTAGTGGCACTATGATTTTTGCTTCTAGCAGCCTCTTCAACTCCTTTTCTATTATTGGTAACAATAAAGGATTGAATTGCTTGAATTTTTGTTTTACAGGTTTTGATCTAGGTTTTAGAGGCATTTTATGCTGAATAATTTTTGTATCAAACACTTTCAGATATTCATAAGACCAGGCGAGTATATCTGAATATTGTTTCATTAATTCAATATATGCTTCCTTCTTCTTTTTTGACAAGTTCCTGGATACTTTTACCAACCTGGGATTTGCATTTGAACTAATGTCACAGTCTTCCACATTTGTTTCTTTTGATTGGATAACAACCTTCCTGGAAACATCATTATGATCGAACATCTTTTCTAAAGGAACCAAACCTTTAGGCAAATGGTTTGTCTTCAATTCGATGATCTTGTGACCAGCAATAGTATCTTGAAGAATTTCTGCAGTGTGTATTTCTGCTTTTGCATCTTCGTCATCTTGATCAATTGAAATATTAGAAAACTCTTCAATGGTTTTCAAAAATCTCTGAATTTCCTCATCATCTTTAAAAACATGCCAAATTTTTATATTATCCGGAATTGAAGGTCTATGTCTGACTTCAATTTGAAACTTCATATTAGGAAACATCGGAGTTTTAAAGTTGCTTGCTGCAAATGCCAAAGAATTAGCTTGCTGATTTAAATCCCTGTGAACAAAAGTAATATTGAATGCCAAAAAGAAATTATCTACATAATCCCACACCTCATTTCTGTATTGTTTCAATCTTTGTTGTTTGGTTTGATATACGTTTCTAACCTGGTGAACAATAAGTTCAAAGTCTCCAAAAACAAACAACTTATTTATTCCCATGTCTCTTGCGGCTTTCAAACCTAACAACAAAGCTTCATACTCACTAATGTTATTAGTGGTGTCAAATTCAAGTTTATATGACATTGGAATAACCTCCTTGGTAGGGGAAATGAAGACAATTCCAACTCTGGAACCTTCTTTAGAACAAGCCCCATCAAAATAAATTTTCCAAACAAAATGGTCTTCACTATCTCCTATTGAAGTTATTGACTTTTTGACTGATTCTTACGCCATTTCCTCATCCATATGAAAAATAGAAGAACCCATATCATCTTCTATATCATATATAGGATGATTAGTGGGATTATCGTGATCACTTACCAAATAAGCCAGTCTGATTTCTTTGTATAATCTCCGTTGTTCGCCACCAAAAACAGGTATGGTTGCATATCTTAGGTCCATCTGCAGAGTGCCACCTACCTTTTTAGCCCAAGATCTTGAAAGAAGCATCCCAAATTTTGGTGGTATGTCAGCCATGATAACATCTAACACCACACTCTTCATAGGCAATTGGGAAAGAGTTACAACCACGTCTTTCATAAGCCCAAGACATTTGACTTTATTGGAATCAAAAGAATATAGATCATGATATGGTCTAGTAATGTCCAACCCTAATTCTTCCATCACCACCTTAGGCATGACATTATGTGAAGCACCATACTCCATTAAGAAATTATGCAGTATCTTGTCATGGATATTTAGTGAAATGTAAAATGGTGGAGAGGCATCAATTTTGTATTCAATGTGAGGTCCAATAGTAATGGCAGGGTTTTCATCTTCAAGGTTGATTGTATCTGAGAAGGTGACATGAGTTGGAGCTTCTAGATCCTTAAGGACAATTTTTCTAAATGGTTCTATTTTCAAAAGTTCTAATAATGGTATTGGAATCTTGATTTTGTTGATTTCATGTTCTAAATTGAAAGCATAAACATTTTTATCTAGTTCCCTTATGTCAATAGTGCAATCCTTGACATGTTGCTTCAATGAATGATCAGCTTGAACATTGGGAACACCTTTGATTGCCCCTGTCTTAACTGGAGTATTGGATTTCTTTGTAGAGATAGGTATATCTACTTTAGGTGCCTGGGAACCAGATCTAAGATTGTACCTTTTCCTTGTAGGTTCATGCTGGACAATCTCCTCTCCATCCCCTTCCTCAAACTGATTTGCAATCAAAGTATCTTCATATTCTTGCTGTGTCACATGTAGAGGAGATGATTCCGAATCATTCAAATGAACTGTAGGGTCTTCTTCTGTACCATCATTATCTTCCTCCTCATCTACTACATTATTCTGAAAAGGAGGTAACACCTTTTGGTCATCTTGATTTTTTCTTTCTCTTGGTAAAATTTGAGGTACATTGTTTGGTCTCCTGAACTGATTTGGATTTCTGTAACCGCCCTCCTGTGTAGGTCTATTGGGTTGTTTTTGTTCCATATTCAACCTTGCCATCTCAGATGTCAAAGTTTTCAACAACTTAGTCATTTCATCCATTTTAATATCGGATGTTGAATTAGAAGATGAAGGCAACTCTTCCTTTTGCTTTTTCCTATCTCTGTCACTTCTGGACTTCAATTTGTCTACTGCTAATATGTTTGATTCTACCTCAATAGATACATCTTGCATTAGGATGAGGGTAGTGGCTCTTCTTTCCCTAATCAATAAGGAAAATTCAGCATCGAATGCATTGGCAAAAGTGATTTTAGCTGATGTCTCTAAAGGTTTTATCTCCTCTGGAATTTTACCGTACATCAGGTTGAACCTTTTGGTAAAATCAAGAATTGATTCTCCTTGTTTCCTCCTTAAAGCACCAAATTCAGTAAGGTAATACTGGAAGTCTTTTTAATCTGCCCATCGATTGAGAAAGGCCTCATCTAAAGCTACAATATCAGCTATTGAATTAGCAGGAAAACTCCTGAACCACTTTCGTGCTTCCCCATTTAAACTCTGTACGAATAATCTCATCCACACATCCGCATGCTCTACATTGAAATTGTCTGCAAAACTATAAAATGAACTCAAATGCTCTTCAGCAATAATTGATCCATCTCCATTAAATCTGGGCAAATATCTCATATAATCATTTGGTGGAAAAGCATACATGACTTGAGGAAGTACCAAGGGAGCATACCTAGCTGCAACTATTTGGTCCATT
>JZKD02S1665404.1:3185-13449 GCA_000966675.3 Picea glauca | reverse complement strand
AATATTAATTTCACCTAATAATCCAGAATAGTCATCTGTTCCGATATTCAATGAATCTCTTTCAAAGAGATCAAAGATTCCCTGGTAATCCTCATTAACTTCTCTTGTGATTCATTTATAGTCAGCCAATTTTTCTTCCCACACTTTTATCATTATGTCCCCTTTAACCTGTTCAGAAATAGATAATTTCTGAGTCTTTCTAATTTCTTCCTTTGATGAGAAATCCACTACCTTATGAAAAGTTGTTCTAGCTTCTTTTGCCTCCCTTTCTTTCTGGAACACATTCTCCAATGACTTATTTGATTCCTGAAAATAATTATGGATTACTTCCAGATTCAAGAATACTTTCTTTTGTTCTTCCTCTATTCTCAAATATATTTCCAATACTTGTGTCTTGAAATTTTCAAGTTCTATTACCTGGTTAGTAATAGAAATAATCTTATCTTGCAAATGCTTGTTTTCTTCTTCCATCTTTCGAACCTGTTCCTGTGTGACCTTTATTAAGTGTTTTGCCTCATCCAAGTCTTTATTCAATTTCTGGATTTCTTGCATATCCTTTAGTCTAGCTTGTTCTAGACCCTTCTGTATTCCTCAACTAATATTTCTTTCGTTTTCTTTTAGTTTGTCTTGCAACTGGATTATTGTTTGGTCCTTCTGTTCAAGCAGAGTTGTTAAATTACCTACAAAATACATGTTTTTTGATGCTATAACACCCATTGTACCTGCTAATTCTGTAGAAAACTCTCCATCCTTGAGTTTCTTTCCATCTATAATAACTCTATGCTTTTTAATCATTCCTTCTCCTCTTGGATGAATTTTCTGTTTCAAGACTGCTTTTCGTTTTTTACTGAAAAAGTAATCTGATGGGGGGATTTCATCTCTTGAAATCAGCTCCAGATCACTGACATATAAAACTCCTTCATGGGGGGTTCTGAAAGTCGACTGTAATGGAGTTAAAGAGGTGATAGGACTACCAAGTTCTGCTGAAGCTGTTCCTCTTATCTTTTCTGGAACATTCTTCATGATTTCTGGAATCGTTTCTAGCTCTTTTCCATTATCCATTACCTATTCTTTTGTTTGAGAACTCTCCGTGTCTTGGGACGGTATCTCAATATCTGTCAACTTACCTTTGTCATTTTCTTTACCCTGAGTATTAGTTTCAAACCCTAGAGGGGATTCTTCCTGTTCTGGCGATGGGGTCGAAATTTCACCCTGTAAAATCTTAGGTAGGCAGCTTCGCCTATGACTTTGAAAATATGCAAACCCAGCCTGTGAGTCAGGTGGCAAGGCCTGGAATCTATTCATCACTTCTTCATAAGACTTAACATCATTAAATATATCATCATAAACAGAAACTTCATGTGCATATGCCTTTAAATTACAATGTATGTAATGCCTACTTATTATTTGGTAGGGGTCATATTTTATGTGCTCAATATTTACTAACTTCACCTCTTCCAATGACTCGGCCTCTACCTTAGAATGGCCTAAATTTGATAAAGGAAATTTCCCGAAAGATGGCCATGCTTTTTTCTAAAGTGCTTTTAATTCCAATCCAATACCGCCCTTGGCTATCTGATGGGCTACTTCTCTACATACCAATCTATCTGGTAGGAATTTTGGAAGTGCATGGGGGGGAATGGAACAGCCATAAACCCTAATATAGGAAAAAATTTCCTCAATAAACCAGTCGGCAACTGATTTAATACTTTCTATGAATGCATCAGAAATGCGAGGGGGTTCGCATCCAAAAAATAGTTTGTGCATAGGAATAATGAAAAAATGACAAACCTCGTAAAATGTCTCTTTAGCATTTTCTTCCCAAAGAGATGAGTGATATTTATGAATGGGCTCTGGACATGAGATGCTCCAACTCCAATTCATTAATGGAAAAGGGGTCATAAAACAGATTGCATCCATAATGTAGGCAGACATATAAAAAGACATTGGTTGTCCCTTTGACTTGGCTGCTTTGTAATTTAAAATTTCTTGCGTTAGGTTATCTGACAAAATTGTATGCCAGTTAAAACCATTTCCTTATGAAACTTCCTCTAAGAAGGGTACCCAGTCTGCATGAAAGTGACAGGGATCTTTTCTCCCGAAAAGTCTGCATAACATCATGGCTATATAAACCATATATTCGTTTAAGGAGGTTGTAGCATAAATCCTATGAGTATCAGCCCTAAACTTTGCTTTAGGCCTCGCCCATCCTCTAATCATGTCGAGGTATGTCTAGTCTGCCTCAATACATTCCTTTCTGTAAAAATTTGCTAAAAATTCAGCATTAAAGGTGTGTTTATAATTCGGGGAGAGTTTATACATTACTTGAATGTGCTCAAGCCTGAATGAGCCGACGATAGCTCCTCGCTCGTTCTGAATGCTCCTTGTTGGGATATCTACCTTATCTAGAGCCCATTCGACCATATCAGTATATGCCACCAACCTCGGACGCGCAGCAACCTTATGAAGTTCAGACTCAGCAATGTCCCGGAGATGATTTTCAGAATCAGGGTCAGCATTCTTTAGCTCATACTCCAGCAATTTGGAAATTCGAGTCCATGATTTGATGGAGTTTATGGCGTGTGGAGTAGTATCAGAGATAATGTCACCTTCTTGTGTGTCTTCATTTTTCTTCAGTGCCTTTTTAGGTGCCATGGCTCTGCGTTTGACTTGAAAACCTGTCACAGAAAGTGGATGAATAAGCTTAGCTTAAAATGAAAATACATAGGTTCGAATGTTTACTTTGAATATTTTTTTAAAACATGACAAGATTTGCACAGTTGTCACGAATTTAAATCTCTTAATGCAGAAGATATTTTTCGGAGATATGCATTTAATGTTCGTACTTAGGCGCTCTCGGGTTTTTCAAATAAAATGAGAAACTTACTTAATCGGAAAATGAAGCATTAATGAACACTTAAAGAAAGATTACCTTTAAACCCGTTTTAGAAAGAAGATTTATTAGTGTTAATTATAGATTAAATCTGAAAACATCACTTTTTGGGGTTTCGGAAATCTTGATGTCGAAAGGTATGTCGTGAAAAAGCCTGATCGCCGCAATCGCGAAATCGCGATGTTTTAATTAAGATTTAAATGTTTTTTATCACATTAATTAATTGAGATTAGATGCTATCGAGATTTCGGAAATCTTGATGTCGAGAAGTATGTTACCAATGAAGTCCTATCCCCGAAATCGCAAAATCGCGACGGTTTGTTTGTTTTACACATGACTTAACTTATTTTAATTAACTGAATAATCATGATTAGGGCCAAAACATAATTAGTTTAATCTACCGTGATTTATGAATCGGGGTTTCGAAAATCGAGATTTCGGGAAACATGATGACAAGAGACGCGCTCTCATAGAACCGCGATTCCCGAAATCGTGACATAATTATGTTAACCTTAAACCTTTCTTAGAAGAGACTAAACTAATCCATTTTTAAATTAAGGTTCCAATTTTTCAGGAAATCGGGGATCGGGGTTTCGTGATTCAATTTTCATCAAACATTTGTTTGCAGAAAACCTCGAGTCCCGATTTCCCGAAAAATTGGAACCTTTAAAATCGCAAATTTTAAAATCACAACCCATTTTAAATAATTTTTTTAAAGAGTGTTGGAAAATTTATATTTAAAAAAAAAAAAAAAAAAATCATTCGTTATCCAAAAATATTCGATAAAAAGGTATCATGAATTTAGAAATAATGAAATTCTAATTTAAGGAAAGACGAAACCTTAAGAACACAAAAAAATAAAAATCTAGGCCTTAAGGATAAAAGATTTTAAGATCTGTTTCAACATCCTGGATGAGGAAACACGAGTGAATATCATGACAGAAAGAACTTGGGAAATTTTAGGAAAGCCTTCTATGGTTCCTTCATTAGGAGGAATAGGATTATTTAGAGGAAAGCTAATAACCCTATGTGGAAGACTTACCCAGACAGTTATGAGTTCTCGTGGCACTTCGAGAGAAGAAGAATTTGAGATCATTAAATTTGTTAAGAACAACGCCCCATTTGTCATTTTTCTAGAAAAAACCTAAATTGAGAAAGATCATATACGAAGGAAACAAGAAGAGGAGGATCTAGAACAGAAAAAGAAAGAACTAAGGGATTTCATGGCTAGGATAATAGCGCACTTACTAGAAGAACAAGAGGACCAGTCAAAGCTACTAAGGACCAGAGATCTGGATGTCGAAGATGAAAGAACAAAGGAAGACTTGAAACACCTGTCTATACAAGAGAGTAGAGCACCTCCCCCAAAAAGAGAAGAATTATTACCCTCGAACCCTATAAAAGACCCTCCACAGTGCGAAGTTACCATGCCAATAGTAGATAAGAATGATAATGGAAAGAGGAAACCAATGACTCACATTTCAGGAAAGAAGGCCAGAAAGCTCAGTAAGAAGAAAGAAAAGTTAGAGAAATTGTTGGAAGTTCCAAAGAGAACTTCGCAGAAGGAAGGTTTGCAAAACTGGAACTTCGTCGGGATATCAGAACATCATAAATTGGCACTTCTCCATGACGAAGAAATATGACCATTGGAGGTGTCCCAACCATTAGAACGACACTCCAGAATAGCTGGAAATGCAGTTATAGTCGGAACGTTCACCACTGGACCGTTGGGACCATGCCATAATAGATGGAATCATATTGATTGAGGAATCCCTACCCATTGGAAGAGTTCGTTACGATGTTGTCTATTTATCTCATTGAGCATTGCACTGAGAACACTTTTTCCAATTGTGATTATCTAAGCCCACGGAGAACTATTTTCTTTCACTCAGTGATTATTGAGACCTCATCATCCATTATGTTACATTGAGTGTTGTTCACCGACCTGAGATATCAGATCTTGAGTGCGCATGTCAGACGAAATTAGCGCAGTAGAAAAAGTCATCGAAGAGATCCTAATAGACCTCATGGCTGAGAAGGTTATGTTTGCAGGCATCCAAGTCTCATCGACGAGAGGAGTGAAAGCATCCCCATCGAATGCTCATGGATCTGGACCATCCTGAGCTATGACAAAGAAATGAACGAAACATCTTGATGACTTAGAAAATGTGAAGCTTGTACCATTTATCCTTCCCGACTACATCCCACCTCTGGTTGGCACGGTGATTTGTGATAGTGTCTCGAGGGAATTATACTACACAGTCATCACTGCATACCTCACGAAGGGGATACACACATGCAGACCGTAGTTGGAGAGGATTCCAACGTTGAAGATCAATGACTATAACTTAGTATACCACAAGAACTATGGCATGCTCGCACCATACAAGTATTTGACCAGGACCAAGGGGAAGAAGTCGAAGATCATCCCCCAGTCATGGACTATGGACATCGCAAGGTCCACTATCCTGAATGTGATGAAGATACCACACTTTGGAAGGCATCAGGAGGTTAACATGTGCATTAAAATCATGTTGTCTTGATTCCATTGTCTTTATCTATGGTTGGTGTTAGTCTCTAATTTTGTCTTGGTTTAGTGAGAAACCCTTGTCCTAAACCCTCCTTACCCATTCCTCATTTTCTGTTTTCAGTTGTTTTCTATTTTTAGATTTTTATATTTCATGGTTTGCATTATAATATTTGATGATTTATTTAAGTTTGATTTTGAAAAACATTATTTAAATTTGAAGTGTCTCCTTTTATGTCGTTGGAATTTTAAAATTTCAAGTTCTCAAACGCGCTACGGAAATAAGCCTATTCCCATAGTGCCAAATAATCATTCCATAACTTGTGCCTGCCATCCCGATTTAGTTATGATGACATGATTCATGAATTGAGATTTCGTGTGCTCCCAAGAAAGATTGGCAATCATTTCCAAATCCAACAGTTTCAGAATATAATTGTTATGCACGCGTGCAGGGTTCATTTCAAAATCACCTGTTGTTTGATGATCATTATATGTTACCTGTTCGAGTTGGCTTAATTCATCCTTGCAGGGAGAAATGCAGGTATCCATTCAAAGCAAAAGAATACACTAACAATTGTAGGTAGTGAATTTGGAACCCGAGGATGACGGTTGCAGAATTGAGTTTAATGGCACCAAAGAGGAGCGGAAAAGTTTCCAGAATCGAACCATAAGGTGCCAAACTTCTTGAAGCCTATCCTCAGATGGCCCAAAGATTCATAGACGCCGTGTGGTTTGAGTTCCTCACCACATTTCAAGGTTATGAAGAGCAGGTTTCCATGGAATTTGATCTGAACTTCGATGGTCACGAGGTCAAAATCGGTAAGATGTTGATGCTGGTGATGGTGACAGAGAAGACTATAGCCAAGGCTTGCAGGCTCGTGGTTGGAGGGGAAATATGGTGGAAGAAGGATCACGTGGTTATTGAATTTGTAAATCAATTCCTCCTTCCATATAAGTAGAATCCAGATTGGAGAAGGGGAATACCTCGTAGCTGGGTTCGACCCGAATGGCACATTGCTCTGGTGGTGATTCACAGATACATCACCTGTGAAGGGAGGTTTTCAATGGTCTACATCTACCATATCAGAATACTGATGCATCTAAACAGTGATTACCCTCTAAATCTTCCTTATTTTCTGATTAAAAGTTTGACAAAAATGTCCAAGAAAGTGTAGTCAATTTCCACTAATGCTAAAGGCAGTTTGTTCCATCAAGTCCTGATTAAAACCCTAGTCGTGTCTGCCCTGAATGAATTACAGAAGCTCTGGAACTGGCTCACGCAATCCTTAAAACCTATTACTCAATCCAATAAGTAGAAAAAGGGAAGAGGAAGGAAAAGTATTAAACAGAGTCGAGATTTTTCTGATGAAAACCCTGTGAAAGATGAATCTTCTGATATCAAGATAACTAAGAAGAGAGGAAGTAAGAGACCTAGATGGGAGCCTGAAATTGAAATGCTTCGTGAGGAATATGTTAAAGGGGAGACAGAGTTAGATAATGATCTTGTTGCTCAAACTACAGTCAAGTCTGAAATGCCATCGACCAGCAAAAGGAGCGTTGCAATCAAAGGAAAAAAGAATAAAGGTGTGTGTGTATCACATAAACGTCAGAGAAATTCGACTACGGTTACTAATAAGTATAGGATGAACTCAAAGGCAATGTTCAATCCGTCAATCAAAGAAGAAAACACCATAATCATAGAAGATATAATCTATTACATTTAAAAAACACAAGATCATAATGATATAATAATAATTACATTTACAAGATCTATTACATTTAAAAATAATTTCCATTTAAAAAACACAAGATCATAATGATATAATCTATTACATTTAATACAAGATAATTTTTTATAAAAAAAAGAAAGACATGTAAACTGAAAACATAATTATTTATAAATTTGTATGGTATTTTTCCATTTAAATATATATATGGAAAATTTGTATGGTATTTTGCCAGGCCGTGGTGGTGGATAGAGAGTGCCAATGGTGCAACTCCCTGAAGGGAGGGAAGGCGGCACTAGTACTCCTGTGGGTTTCATTTCAGTCCATGTATGCTTTTGCAGAGCTCTGCCCGGCGGTGGTGGAGGACAACCTGAGCTGGTACCCTCTGAGCGGCCGGAAGGGGCCACTGGTCCTATTTTCATTTTATTCCATGTAGAGTTTGGGCTATTCTGATCCACAGTCAGGTAGGTATATCGCCCAGCAGCAACATGATTCAGAAAGAGCATGAACATAAGTTGCATATTTTTTAATATTTTTTCCCGTAATTAGTTGCATCAGATAAGTGATATAGATGAATGGTTACTTGCATCAGATTAGTGATATAGATGAATCGATGATGAGTGAAATCGCCATGGAATTATATTTTAACTACGGAATTATATTTACGGGCAGATTTTAATTGTTTTATGTTTTTATTTAGATATTTTTCTATGAAATTTGTTTAAAATTAGGTAAGAAATTGTTGAATCTGTAGATTGGAGTGATTATTTTTGTGTAATTCTAATGTAATAGGGGTTTTCAGCACTTTAAATTCATTTCTACATTAAGAATGTAATTTAAACAATAAAAAAATGTGATTTTGTGAAAATTTATGTAGCAAGAAAGAAATAAAACTTGGAACAATTAGCCAAAACCATATTTAAGTAGATAAATATTTAGTCAATTTATCATGTACTAATGAAAATAATTATCACACCTAAACATATATACATATATTGTTTTTTTTGCAAAAAGAGGAAATCAAAAAATTATTCTATAAGACCAAATCCCCACACAGTCTCAACTACTTCTAATCATCCTTCCTCCCTAACTTGCTTCCATCTTCCATCCCTATTTTTTCTCTGCTAGACTATCTTGGAGCCTCAAATATATTGACCTAACTCCAAATAGAACTCGTAAGAGGAAGTGTCAACTCTCTTCAACAAGCTTCCTCAGCAGACAACTAACAATCATCATCACACATCTAGGGGAGCATGAGCTAACATCGTCCTCCGATGACTCCAGGTTTAAGAGGATACAGAGTGGAAAATGTCTCCACCCCTTTTAATAGGACTAGGGTCCACACCCTACCATGGAACATATAGTGGAACTGTGTTGCTAGGAATTTTGTCATTGTATATTCAGTTTTAGGCAATTTCGTCACCTGAAAACTTGTACTTGTCCACATATCATAGGAATGCATTTGAACCAATATAATTTCACATACAAAATTTATACCATACTATTTCTTGGCCGATGTTCATGACATCAACCTTTTATCATCGTTATTCTTTGGCTATTTCATAGCCTCTTGACGTGCAGATTAGTCTATAACACAACTCATTAGTCTATAACACAACTCATAAATATCCCTGCATTATCATCATGTGAATGCATTTAATCATAATCTAAACTCGGTAACGTACCAACTTTAAATGTCAAATTTTTCAGGTTATAAATAGATTGCATAATATCCATCATAATTCAAATAGCATTAAACATTCATAGAATTGACATTCACATAGGTTCATATGTCTTAAAAGTTCAAGTGTATCATTAATAATTTCATAGTGAATAAAAAATGAAAGGTGATTAGGCCTTAAGTAATTCTCGGTATCTAAGCCAAAATGTGGCATCACATACACCCACCCTTCCAAACAAAACTTATTCAAGAAGTTATGGTCATTCTCAATATAAGGAAAAATTCATGACACAACTTATATGTGTCTTCTATTATGATAGAAAACCCTATTCTATACTGGTCCCATTGGAACTTCGCTTGATCAAAACATGTTGAATTCTATTAATATATTGATTTGACTACCCTTATTTAGCAAGCGCCTTACTATGTATTGACTCTATGTTCTTACCATTTGTAACTTAATTAATGCAAAGATGAACTTATTCTTTTTTCTTTTTAATATATTCACCATAAGTTCCATATATGACTCTCATGTATAAAGTATAGCCTACTGGTTTGATTGTGAGTTAGAACCTTAGCTCATCATCGATTCTCTATTTAAGCGGACCTCAAATTTAGTTTAATATAAATTTCATTAAGCTATACATACATTTCACCTAGAATACCTTGATAATTATGAACAATCATTATTGACTTTGATTATCACTCTAGCTTCACCATACACACACCCTCACTCAAGCGATGGACACACAAAATTTTTATATGCCTAAGAATATTGGATACGATATGCTAAATTATTCTAATGTGATATTGTAACTTAATGGTTTGTTATTTCCCTCCACTCCACTTCATTTTTATCTTCTTTTTTTTTTTCTTATTTCATTTATTCCCTTTTTTTTTATAATCAATTGTTAACTTCTACTATTTTCATTCTTCTTTATATTTTCTACTATTTACTTTTCCTTACCATTTAATTAACACAATACATTTTGCATTATCATTTTCCCTCATTCCTTACTTTTTTACTCTTTTCTTACTCTACTTCCTTATTTAATATTTATTACCTTTACTTTTATATTCCCTTTTTATAACTAGTTTTCTTCATCTCTTTATCTTCCTTTATCTTTATCTTCCTTTATGTTACCTTGACAACTTGTTTTCTTTACTTTCCATTTGTATATTTACATTTTATGGTACACTATATTTACTAAAAGCCTTTTACTAACACTACTATATTATTGCTTGTCTTTATACCTTGCATATATATATTTCACGAACACTACTAGTATTTTTCACTACATCTTCTATTACCCATAACATCTCCTTACTAATAACGTCTCCTTACTAGTATTTCATTCATAATTCTACTTACACCTTGATTATACCTTGCTTACTATTACCAAATATATATATATATATATATATATATATATATA
>JZKD02S1665393.1:92824-114220 GCA_000966675.3 Picea glauca | reverse complement strand
GGGTTGTGATGCCTCCCCCATTTTTCCTTAATGTGTCCCAGTGGAAAACCTATGATCTCAATTTGCAAACTTATCAAGAGTGCTTAATTCAAACTTCATGGAAAATAATGGGTTGTGATGCCTCCCCCATTTTTCCTTAAAGTGTCCCAGTGGAAAACCTATGGTCTCAATTTGAAAACTTATCAAGAGTGCTTAATTCAAACTTCATGGAAAATAATAGGTTGTGATGCCTCCCCCATTTTCCCTTAAAGTGTCCCAATTGAAAACCTATGCTCTCAATTTGCAAACTTATCAATAATGGTTAATTCAAACTTCATGGAAAATAACGGGTTGTGATGCCTCCCCCATTTTTTCTTAAACTGTCCTAGTGGAAAACCTATTCTCCCAATTTTCAAAATTATCAAGAGTGCTTAATTCAAACTTCATGGAAAATAACGGGTTGTGATGCCTCCCCCATTTTTCCTTAAAGTGTCCTATTGGAAAACCTATGCTGTCAATTTGCAAACTTATCAACAGTGGAGTTTAAGTGCCTTAGAACACATGATAATTCACATTTTTCCAACCTATGCTCTCGATTTGAAAACTTATCAATAGTGGAGTTTAAGTGCCTTGGAACACGAGGAAATTCACATTTTACAGATCTTTTAGGCACTTTTTGAAATCTCATAACAATTTGTTTTAACGAGGGATCTATGGGGCTTGGAAATGAAAGAATATACTCAATTATAACCATTGAGTCACTAATCACCAAGATATGATGACTAATTGAGTCCCTAATCACTAAGATATGATGAAATCTATCATGCTTTAGAAGTGCTAACCCTTGGACTAGAGCTAGAGCCTTCACTTGTTTGCGGCTTGTTTCTCCAAATCTCTAGGCAAAGGTAATTTCTTGTTTTCCTCTATGAGAATTCTCACGGTCTTGAAAACCTGCCTCTTCGAAAGAAAGGATTTTGGTTACAATATGGAAAAACCCTTTACAATATTTTCTCTACAGATAAGGTAATCATCGTTCTTCCCATTCAAATGCTTCGACCGATGATGAAAAATTATTCATCCCCCAAAAATACACTAAGGTTTGACCATATATATGCATGGTCATAACTAAACACTTGTCACCTTTAGACTTAGCTTTATCCACTTGGTTACTCATTCCCATCCCTTGGGAAATTAGGATAAATAAATATCCATAAATTATACTTTTTGAAAATATTAATGAAATATTCCCTTGGGCTCAAGCCCCTCTTTTCCCTTTTTGATGGAGTTTAGCCACCCGTCTCTTTTCATTTGAGAGGTATGCACGCAAATATGTGATATTATTAATAATTTGAGTGTGATTACATTTTACAAGGATAGGCGCATTGACATATATATATATATATATATATATGAATATGAGGTTGAAGAGCCTTTGTGGTTATTGGGTTGGTGAGAAAAAAGGTCAGTGCACTTATCCTTGTAAAATGTAATCAGACTCAAATTATTTCGGTCTAATGCGCACTTTCAGGTAACCCTCATGCACTTATTTAGGTGCACGCTACACTATGGAAGGTCCACACCCTTCCCTTGATGCACAATCCAAGCGCAACACTATGGAATGTGCACACTCTTTCTTTGGAAAACAATTCAGATGCACTACTCAGGTGCACGGAAAACTAAACCAGCACTTGGTGCCAATGGCTCACCAAACTAGAAATGTACATTTACAATTTCAATTACGTGCAAAACTAAACCAACACTTGGTGCTAATGAATCACCATCCTAAATGTACAATTACAATTTCATTTACAATTGGGTTTGGCTTTGGGATATTACAGAGTGCATCTTGGAGGTGGAAGTCTATAACTTTCTTTCCAACATTCAATGTTTGATAAGTAGCAGAAACATCAAATTCATTGTTTTATAATTGTGGCCACTTGGAATTTTCATGCCCATGAGAGTTAATAATTGTGGTAAGTACCACAACTGAGTGTTGACTAAGGTAGCTTGCAATATGGTTGGTGCTACCCTTCTTGTACTTAATGTTCAAGTGGAATTGTTGCATGTATGTGGACCATTTCTGATGGTGGTCACTCTGTATATTTCCTTGTTTCTACATGAATTATAGAGGCTTGTGATCAATGTGTATGATCATTTCCTTTCCCAAAATATAATGTTTCCACTATCGGCATGCCTACTCAATGGATTACATCTCCTTGTCATAGGTGGGATATTTATGAACATCATCAAATAGTGTTTCACTATGATAGAATATTTTATGTCCCTACTGAGTGAGGAAAACATCGATAGCATAGTCAAAGGCATATGTCTTGATATCAAATGGTTGTTAAAGGTATGTAAATGTGAGTAATGGTGTGGAACAGAGGCGGTGTTTCAAATCCTAGAATTCTTTCTATTGTGATTTAGACTAGGAAAACTTAGCTTTAGATTCCCCCTTGGTAACTTTACATAAGGGGAAAGCAATATGAGAGAACCCCAACATGAACCTACAATATATTTTGGTGAGGCCCAAGAAGTTGTAGACCTCTATCAGATTCGTCAGGGCTAGCCAATTGCAAATGACTTGGATCTTAGTTCGGTCCACATGCACCCCATTTTCATCTGTGATGTCTCTTATGTATTGTATTATATTCATTCCAAATGAGCATTTCTCCATATTGATATATAACTTATGTTGTTGCAAGGTGCTCATGACATGTTGAATGTATTGCAAGTACTCTTCCCATGTCCATTTGAAGGTGAGCATTTCATCCAAATAGGTGACCACAAAAGTATTTGTGAACGGATAGAAGATATTATCCATCATCATCATGGGTGTCACTAGAGCATTAGTCAAGACAAAAGATATGACCAACCACTCAAGAGTCAAATAGGCCCTCTTTATATTTGAAGGTTGTCTTCCATACATCAGTTGGTTCTATAGGAATCTAGTGATAGGTGCCTAACTTCAGATCAATCTTACTAAACAATTTAGAACCCTTAAGTCGATCAATAAGGTCATCAATTCATGGGATCGAGTATCGATTCTTGACAACTATTTTGTTTAGGGCTCTATAATCAATAGAGAGCTCCCATATCTCATCCTTCTTCCACACTAACATAATTTGGGTCCCACAAGGTGAGGAGCTCAATCGAATGTGGCCCTTTTGGATGAGATCATGAATTTGATGCTTTATTTCCTCATTCTCCATAAAGGAGCATATTTATATTTAACCATTAGGTAAGGCTAGGTATAAAATCAATGGGATTTTTTACCTCACAATGCAGAGGAACCCCTATGGTTCAAGTGAAGAGCTATTTCTACTCCTTTACAAGTTTGCAAACATATGAGATTACTATAATGAAGAGACTATTGAAAATATTGTTGATTTACTGTGCAAATATCAAGATTTGTTTCCTACTACATTTTTCAAAGATGAAAGGGATTGTTGGAGAGTTAGGAGAGATGAAGATCCCTTTGAAACCATAGGTCATCTCACATTGGTTAATTATTTACATTATTGATCGGTAATCCAATGTTTTTTTTCTATGTTTGACTCCAAATAAATCCATTCACATAGATTGAATTGTACTAGTAGGGGTTATATGTGAATAATATATGGTTTATAGAATCAACAACAACAATAGAGTTTGAGTTTGAGTTTTGGTTGAGTATTCAACTTTGATTTTCAATTTGGTTCTAATAAACATAATTCATATTTTAAGAATCTTCAACATCAACATCTTCTTCACAACATCATTATTTTGTTATCATCATGAGCAATAGTCCTTGAAGCAATAGTTTTTTTCAACATTCTAGTGATTTATTTGTTTATGTTCACAAGAATTTCACAATGCCATAAGAATTCCACAATGTTACCAGAAATACAAAGAGGTGGCAGGAAATCCTGTAGGTGACATATTTTATGACTCGGGATGACAAAAAAACAATGCATTCTCCTTCTAGTATTTCAGATGTATCTAAATCATTCAGTTGAGCTTTCATTCCATTCCAGATCTCATCAATTTTCAGAGCTGAAGAATTCATCTCTTTTGGTATGATTATTTACATTTATTTCTAGTTCTAGTTCCTGCAACATAACATCATTTGGGATCATTTATGTAAGTATCAATTAAATTATCTTGAGGTAAATATATTTTCTGACTTTTCTAGTTTATTGAATGCAAAGGAAATTTATTATTCAAACAACACTCTAAATATTTTTCATCCATCTTGAATTATCTCTTATGATTTATCCTATCCCTATCCTATCATATCCTACCTACAATATCCTATCCTAATCTTATTCCTTTCCATTCCATATTATTTCATATTGTTGTTATTATAAACCTACCATTAACTGTGGTCATTCCTCTATAACATCTATGTTCTGAATTAACCCTTGGCACGTTAGCATAATTTTTACATCATCATTTCTTGTCAATGTGATTTTATCCACTCATTTGAATCACTACAAGGATTCGATATGAGCTTCCCGATTTCAAAATCATCTCCATTTTACCTCATGATTTTTCAAACTTTGCATTTATCCAACTGATTAGCTGGTGAAGGATCGAAATAGTTATTCACTTCTCTCTGTTAATTAACCATTGTCAATTGTGTAAAAAGGTATGGGAAAGCATGGTATTGATTGGCACGAGTCCACCTATCTTTAAGTAATGGAAGGTTTCCCTGAATACGAAACATGTGAAATTATGTTCATAGCCTTAGGTTGGCATGTTTTCTTTGTGAAATTTCAAGTACATGATGATTAGGTTTCCTTACAATTCATTCAAGGTTTTGATGGTAAGATAGGATGTGTTGGTGATATAATCATGATGGTATTGGAGAATACAGTGGCCAAAGCTATTGGATTTCCACAGGATAGAGACAAGTGGTTCAAAAATAAATCATTTGAGAAACATATTTGCCCCCAATTTCTAAAAATTCCACATCAGGATGTCGATTGGACAAAGGGAGTGCCTTGTTCATGGGTCAAAGATGAATGGTGAAGTATTCTCTTCATTCGTAAAAAATACCTAACGTGCGATGGAAGGTATGGAACTATATTTCTCTATCACATCATACTATTTCTCCATTTCGATTCATATCTCAAGTTAAACTTTCCTTACTATATGTGGAGGAGCATATGTAAGATGTACAAGAAAGTTTAGAAAAAACCTACAAACCCTCACAATAGTCTCTATAATTATGGTCTTATTGAAATTTTGATTGAGGAAGAATTAAAACGCAGAAATGAAACTTGGGTTAAATTCTTAAATTGGAATGGGTTTAGTCCTCAACATGATTTAGTAGTTAAAGAACGTCAGGAAGGGTAGAGTATTCCTCATCATCCTGAATAATAAATTGGCTCTCATAGAGTCGAAGGCTTCTCACATTCGAAAAATTCATGAAAGAGGAAATCCATAGACAGTACTCTAGTAGTAGAGATTACATTCATACCTACAATTACTCAAAAAATCACAAGGAGAATGATGAGGACAACTCAACCACATATCGACCAGAAAAGTCATGTTCCTCAATGGAGTTTGATCAATAAGAAATTAATTGATTTAGAGCATGAGCAAGGATATAAAAGGGAGATACCTGATGTTTTCATTGTACCGAAAAATATGAAGACTAAATATTCATATCTTATGGAATCCATGCCCTCAAAGCCAGGTAATCTTGAATTTGATTATAAATTTGAACATGGCCATTTTGCATTTAAAATTCATGATGATTATGTGACACAAGATACATCCTAGTAGCATCTTCAATTTCTATTGTTCATTATGTGTTTACTAAATTAAATAAAAATAATACGACAATTAAGGAATTAAAGAAAGAACTTCAGAAGTATGTTATTCTAGATAGACATGTTAAGGTAGAAAATGACCGATTAAAGACACATAGTTTTAAGATTCAACATGAGAAAAAACAATTACACAAGTTGGCCAAGAAGTAGTGTAAGGAAGAAAATAAACACATTATTTATAACAAAATTTTGAAGAGGAGACTCAGAGAGGGGAGAGAGAGAGAAAGATATTATTTGAATATTATGGTTAATGTTGTAGGGCTCTGTTGAGCATTGCATATAGTCATCAGTTTTGTCCAAGTTTTGAGGCATTATTAGAATATTTATTTGCATGAGGACATGCAAACCATCCTACATGGGGGAGATTTTGGATTTCTATTTTGGAATAATTTGCATCACCAGTTGGCATCCTTTTTTACCAATCTTCCATATTCCTACACCCTATTTACCCATATTTACCCATATTTATGCAAATAATGTTCCTAACAAGCTTACATAGGTTAAATGTTGTTTATTTCTACAATTTCCTTTGTTTTTTTATGGTTTGGGAAGGTTTTGTATTGATATTTCTATGGATAGATACTTCTAGTATAATTCATGTTGTGCCTGAAGGATTCCTTCCAACGCAGTTCAGTTCCTACTGCTCCAATTCAATTATGGTTGCCATAATCATTTATTCTCATACTTCCACAACTACTCTCCTACCAACTATTCCAAAATCTTCAAGGATCAGTGCCCACCGGCCTACAACTATGCAAAAGATGATGCCTCAAGCACGTTCACTTGTGATTCTATTGCTAATTACAAAATTGTCTCCTGCCCTTGATGATCACGTAAAATCCTATCTAATATCATATTTAGAATAAAAATACCATGCTATTCACATAGCCAGTTCTATCCAAGAATATTTATATTATATTTATAATATAAATATCGACCACTTTCCTTTATACCTTTTTTTAGTTATCTATTTTTATGGTTAAGTGATAAGTACATACCATGTATTGTATACAATACTATTATGTGTTATAAATAATAATGATCTCCTTTTACTGATTTATAATTTGTTATAACTTTATATTTTTGTTCGATAACAATCATATCAATGTTATATTCATAATTATAACAATATCCATCCATTTAATAAAACGAAAGGTTATTCAAGGCTTTCAAAGTTAAACACAAATGCGATTGTTTGATTTTAAGATTTCATAATTAAAAGAATAAGTATTTTATTTTTATTTTAGTAAAATACTTGTATTATGAATAATAAATATATATAATATTAATATATGGAGAATTTTATGGAGTAGAGATGTAGGAGCAAGGAGAATGGTGGGCTAGCTCATTGTATCCTTTCTCACAAAACTATTTTAGGTAGAGAACTTAGGTAAGTAACATAGGTAAGTAACACACCTCATCGAATTTTTTTCTTTTCATGGACTTAATCATGATAAGATTGTAATTTCACTAAAGCAACCTTCAAATCCTTTTGCAAAAGGATGATTACTTCACATCATTGGAATTACAAACAAAATGTTCCATGCCCTTGCATTATTGCTCATGTCACCTCAATTCAGAATGATTGATAATTTCCTCCATACCCGGAACCAATTCATCATGCCAAGAAAAACAAGCTTTCACATAGCAATTGCTCGTGCCCTCCACCCAAGGAAACACGGTAGAAGGAATGAAAAATTCCAGTGTTTTTAGGATGAAAATTGGGAGAGTTCCTCCTTTCCACAAAAATAGAGAATAATAACACTGCATGTGGTGCGCAACACCAGACCCATCCAAAACAAGAGCACAGTGAGAGGACAGAGTGCACAAGTAGGAGGAATATGAAAATAGCGAAAATAAACCCTCAGGACGATAAACACTTCTACCCCAACGAAGTAAGAAAATAGATATTGGATGCATCTATTGCCGTCCTCCATACTGGCTGGCACAAGGGGAAGAAGGGAGAAAACCAAATGAAAACACCCTTAATAGATTTTCCCAAATTCAGATTAATCTATCTATCTATTCTATTTTTTTTAAGGTCACGGTCAAGCTAGACACAAAATTGGTGTATGAGACCCCCTTGTTTGTGGGAAAAGGGACCCTCCTTGATAGAAGGAGGTATGAACCCAAACCCCCAAAAATGTTGCAACCATCCCGCTGATGTGTGGGGTGACACTTGGCATGGGATTAGGATGTGTGGAACGAAGTGATGATGCCATCTCCTTTCTCATGCATGCCATGGAATATAGTTCAAATGATGACTTAGTGGGGTGGAAGATCCACATTTTTTGTCTATTGATGTGCATCCCAATTGTTTTCCTTTCTTCATGGCCTTAAGTAAATCTATATGGAACCTGAAATCCCAAGTGTCCCAAGGCCACACTCCCTAGCTTCCTTAGCTTGGATATCATCTATCACATTTTGGCAACGAAGGAAATGAATATAACTAACACTCCTAAAATGATTAGCTTCCTATTGAACCCATTGAAACATTCATTGTTGCAATGGAGCCCTACAGGAAGAAGGGTAAACTAATACTCTAATCCCCAGCTCTAAGTCACCAATTAGAACAACATGAAGGGGTGGATTATTTTCCAAAATCTTGAGGCCTATGTAGGATGCATGCACTTCAGCTTGATTATTTGTCTCTCTTCCCAATCCCCAAGCATATGCAAAGAGATCATTTCCACCTAGATCATATGAAATCCCCCCCACACCTGTCACCCCACACTCTTTGATAAAAAAAAGCATATATTTACATGTACAAATCCATACTCATTAATTTGTACTACAGATGGTTCGATCCATTTACATTTTAATAATATAGGACTATTTTCACCATTATAAACTTAAATAATTTCTAAGATGAATCCAACATAAAATTTCATCTCTGTTTAAAGATGCAATTCAAGATTAACATTACAATCACAATTTTCCCTTCCTTTGTCCTTTTCTTCCACTCTTAAATGACTACCATAGGCCCACATGCCATTGGAACACCAAAGCCATAAATGTAGAGATTGTGAAATCTAAATTTAATCCATTGTTATATCTGGACCTTTTTGTTTTAAGTCACTAATTACATCAACAATCCATTCATCAAATTTTGGAAAAAAATACCTCCAATCAAATCATGACATCTATGCTTTTGAGGTTGGGGCATCTCTCTTTTATTTTCTTCTTCGTATTTTCTACATATAATTTGAACATATAAGATAGTAAGAAAAATAATATAAATCTGTAAATGCAATTGAATAAATAATTTATCATGTAAAGAATATGTTCACCTTTGTCACCTTTGTAGCTTGAGGTGGCACCCATTTCCTTTTAATAATTCACTTGCAAATATCTAATCTTATTCATCATCCCATACATGTCAATTCACATTTTAAAATACTTCATATATTTTGTGCAAAATCCCATGGCTTCTTGCATTGAAAATCCCTCGAACATGTTTCCTTCCAATTTTAACTGAGTATGAAAAATATTTTTCAAAACTTTCATGCATCGTTTTATAGGATACATCCATCTCATTCTTACTAGGCCATAATAATCCAATTCACATTCTAATTGTATCAAAAGATGCGTAGAAATATTAAAGTTTGTTGTTGGAATTTCCTATTCCAATAAAAAAACTACTTCAACAACCTCTTCCCTCGAACTATCAAAGTTTGAAGTATCTAATACATGTAAACTCACCATCTTTAATATTAGGTCGAACCTTATAATTTCCAATCTTGGCCCCTTTTCCAAGCTTGATATATTGACCACAATAGGTAAAATATCATCAATTATGAGATGAGAGTCATGGGTCTTGAGGCCCTTAAGCTATTAATGGAAATTTGGCTTCTAATGTTACTACTTACATATCTAGTGGGAAAGCGAGTCTTGGGCATCAACTTTAAGAATTGTGCACGTTGTTCCTTTTTCCACACATAAGGAGAAATACATTTTCTATATTTCTCACCATCATATTTTTCAACCAGAGATTTCAATGAATATTTAGTTGTTGAAAGTCTTAAATTGATGAAACGATATCGGAAGCACCATAAAGAGTTTCTATAATAGAATTAGCTATATTTTTCTTAAGTATGCATATAATTGATAGTATGCCTAAGGGAATATCCTTAAAGTATGACAACTTATAGAATATGCATAATCATTTTACACTAGTTTCATTACATGGATCATTTCAACTACCACATATGCTAGTACGTTCAATAAACAACATTTTCTTGTGTTCATTCTCAATAATGTATTCACTTATTATTAGCAATGGTGCTTCACAATTCTCTTCATGACCATGGAAGCATGCGTTTTGTCAACAATATGAATGATCCATTTTAAGGTAAGCATGATGTCCACTATAGACTTACGCACACTACTTGAGTGCCTCACTGAATCCTCAAAGCTGCAAGTAGGACATCCATGGTATCCATGAATGGTGAGACTAGTTAGTGCACCAAAATGTAGGAAGATCATGAATTGAAAACAACAACGAAACCCTTAAAGTGAATTTCATTGAATCACCATCACATAGAAATTGAATTGCTTCAATTCCTTTCCATAATTCTATTATCTCATCATATAATGGCTCTAAATAAACATCAATTGTATCTAAATTCACACATTTATTTCCTAGTATAATCCATGATAGAATTAAAAATAAAATAAAATGACTCGCCAAGTTGACCATTTAGTAATTTGATATGAGAATGGGTTCACCCCATCTAGAGCCAAACCCAACCTGTTATTACAAGGATCTTGGGAAACATTAAGCCATCTATGTCAAAATCCATCCACATTTTAAAATTAGGCACATGTCAATATTTTCCATCATTGCTTTTAATTTGTGCATGTCATTGCATAAGTTCACCAATGTCTTGGCACCTATACATTTGAAGGAATCGTGGGATTAGTGGAAAGTGGAAAATAACCTTTCTAGGAACTATAGTTGATTTCAACCCTTGGTCTATACCTTCCTTCTTGACATTTTGGACATTTAGTCTCAACTGCTATATTTTTTTGAAATAATACAAACCTATTCGCATAAGTGTGGATGTTTTCATAGCCTAAGCCTATTTAAGTGATTGACATTCTACATTGATTTTTTTTTGTTGTCAATGCAGATTCACGTGGTAAACACGAATGTAAAAATTCCAATAACTCATTTACACCCACAAATGTCTAGCCATGCATTACTTCCAAGTTAATAATTTGAAGATTTTTTTTCCAAAGACTTAACTTGCAAGTACCATACAAAGATTTTAAAGCATCATCCATCAACTTGTTCCAATCAACATTGAGACCCTCATTGAAAATTTTATCAACTTCAAACCCATCATCTAATATTGTTTCCTCTTGATCTGTGTTTGGTGCCTCTTCATATATGTTTGGTACTCTATTTGGTCCCTCTTCAATTATGTTTGGTGTCTCTTCATCTCTCATGCTATGCAATTCTATCATATATGGATAAATATTTTCAACCCAAGGGCTTATAACATTATGCCCGCAATAAATCATAATTATTTTTTTCACCCTTCCACCATGAAAATCTTTACATGGACATGGATATCTCTCTAATCTGAAATTGAATATTTCAAATACTTGGTTGATTTTTAAGCATGTGTTAACTTATCATTCAAAAACTTAATTGAGGAAGGATATTTTAATGAAAGAATGTTGCAACCATCATAAAAAATATAGATCAACAAGTAAACATAAGGAAAAATAAACCATAACAACGAGCTTGATAACGACGTTTGGCACAATTTTACATATGTCTTTGGGATTGTCTTAGTGGGGATGACTTTCCTATTAATATTCAATGCTTCAAAAGTATATCAGAAATGCATAAAAAAGATTACAAACTGGTCACGATCTCTAGTTACAAAATGAAGAGAGAGGTCACAATCGCTAGTTTCAAGATGGACCAAGAATTAAAATCAATCGTTTCACATAGAAAGTGAAGAGGGAGGTGGTGGTCACTAGTTTCAAGATGGACCAGGAAACCCTAGAAGAATACCGGGTGTCAAACAATGACTCCATCTCGTCTAGCAAGTACATGAGACTTGTGGTATGTTGTATCTGTGGTCAATCATTATATGAAAATTCAAGTCCTCAGTCAATATTGATAGTTGGTCATACACTCCATTTCTTATCTAGTACCTATTGGTGTGACTTATTATACATTACACTCTCTACTCTGTTTTTTCTTCATAAATTTTCCATGCTGCCAACTAGATAGGAATTTTGTGCAATGTATTCTACGTTGTGGGAATAGTCACAAACCACATGGATTGTATATATATATATATATGTATGTATGTATGTATGTATGTATGTATGTATGTATGTATTTATGTATGTATGTATGTATGTATGTATGTATGTATGTATGTATGTATGTATGTATGTATGTATGTATGTATGCATGTATGTATGTATGTATTCTACGTTTGTGGGAATAGTCACAAAATGCAGTAGTCACAACACTGGTGACTACTGCAGTTTTCTCGATTGTCAAGGCTCGAGACAACCTCCTGCAATGCTTGTTGAATATACTATGGATTGGCAGCCAATCAAGGCTAATGAAACATCGATAACTATGGTGGTTTACTCAATTGTCAAGGCTCAACACAACCTCTTGTAATGCTTCCTGAATATACTCTTAATGGCGACAAAAACACCTATGCCATCTCTCTCATTGATGGTTTCAATCTCCCGCTATGCATAACTCCTTCGGACACGAGCTACACAACACCCATTTGTAACAACAACATAAATTCCATATGCTCTACAGAATTGAAAATGGTTGATGGATGCAACAATGCATGTGTTGATTTCAAGATCCCTCAATACTGTTGCACTGGGGACTACCTAAACAACTAATCTTCTACCATTTATTCTCAAATATTCAAGGATCAGTGCCAACAAAACTACAATTATGTAAAAGATGATGTCTCAAGCACATTCACTCTACTTCTAGTTCTAATTACATAATTGTGTTCTTCCCTTAATACCACATAAAATCCATTTCATAAATAAAATTAATCCTATGTAATATCATATTTATAATAAGAATACCAATGCAATATCATATTTATAAAATTAATATCATTGTATTCACTTAACAAGTTCTATCAATATTAAGGCCATTATGTTAGGTTAAATTTGATTCGATTAAAAATTCAAAGTTGTTAGCTCAACATAGGTGGTTTCAGTTACATGGTTTTGGTAGTTTTTAGAGCCTTAATTTCCACCCTATAGGCTGAAAGGGAATCCATAATAGGATAGAAGCCAAAATACACATTTTTCCTAATATTTAACCCCTTTTGAAGATCCTTCTTCTTCACAAGGAAGTTCCCTTCCACTCGACTGTAATGTGCCTCCAAAATTAGCTTTGCACACTTGCTTGAAGGAACACAAAGATGGACTAGATAGCACAAGAGTGTGTCTTGGAGGTGTAAGTCTGAAACTTGCTTGCCAACACTCAGTGCGTGATTTTAGGGGCTAAATTTCACTCATGGTCTAATTTTCCATGGCTTTTCCCCAAAAAATATTCGCTATTCTAAAAATGATTCGCCCAAATTCTATAGGATAAAATTATTTTACCTTAAAAATTGCCAAAATTTTATACAAACTATATAAAATCCTTAGAAATTTGATTATTTTTATAAAAATATCGCCAAACATTCTATAGTTGGAATATGAAGGGTTTGTAAGATTCACCAAGGTTTCTACATTTTAAAACAAATTTCCATCCTTAAAATCATCCCCGCTGATAAGTAGCAGAAAAGTCGGAGTCATTGTTTTATAATTGTGGCCGCCTAGAGGTCTTGTGTCTATAGGAGTTAAGAAATGTGAAGAGTACCACAATCTGGGGTCGACGCAGGTTCCTTCAGGAAACAATTTAACCACTAGAAGGAGATCATGGATTATTCTGAGAATGGAGTACCAATGTTTAATGGTCAGAATGGTTTAAAGTATGAGATGTGGAGAAGAAAGACAAAAGTATTTTTACAAGAACAAGGAAATTATATTTGGCTATCAGTTGTTATAGGATATAATAGTTCAAAAAGGGCAAAGACTGCAACCAAGAAGGAATTGAAGAATAACAAAATAGCAATGGATTTCATCTGGGAAGGATTACCTAATCCGGTAAGAGAAAAGGTTGGTAAATGTTCATTAGCCAAAGAACTTTGGGATAAGTTACATGACATATATTCTTCACCTATTGCAGATTCAGAAAATGCCAAAAAATATGCATATATAGATCAAGAAGAATTATGTTCACCATGTCAAACAGATTCAGAAGATGAAGAGTACATAATCACCATAGGTATGTTGTTTTGCTTTAATTGTGAAAAACACAGACATCTTGAAATAAAATGCCATGAAGGAAACGAGATAGAAAAACTAATTGAAAAGGAAGACAATTATGAAGCAGAATTGATTAGTGCTTTAGATGAACTAAGAGAAGAAAATAAATCACTCAAGAAATAATTGATGAAACAAAAGGAAATTGTTCACATTTTTGAAGAATCCCAATAGGTCATCGAGAAATTAAGAACTCAGCTAGAAGAATCCAGAACGATCGAAGAAAATCTTGAATATCAAAAGCAATATTTGGAAGCCAGCATAGCAGCACATAAGGAAGAAGCAGAAATGAGAGAGAAGATATTGACAGATCATCTTAAGGAAAGAACTAATGATCTAAACCAACTTGAGGTAGAGTTTGGTAAAGAAGAGAAATGACTTGAAGAAGAAATAATCACATTAAAAATTCACCTTGAAGAAGCGAAAAGAATAGAAGAAGTCATGAAGTCTCAGATAATGAAGAAAGAAGAGGTTGAGAAGTGTGAAGAAGAGATTGAGAAGAGTGAAGAAGAAGTTGTCACATTGATAAGTAAAATCTTCAAGCTCAACAAGAAAGTTGAAGAGACATAAAATACACATCACTTATAGAGAATGAAGAGAAGCACTCTAGGTTGCTAGAAAAGAAGAATGAAGAAAATAGAAAGAGTTATGCAGAAGTACTCAAAGGAAGGAATCATGGTCAACTAGAATGTAAGAAAACTATTGAAGATACATATTCAAGAGTACCATCCATGTTCAAACCACAAAGAAGATTCAATCATGATCATGATCAGTCAAGGAAGAATTTTAGAAGGACTATACCACAAAGAAGATCATCCACTCCCATGTATGAAAATTTCTTTTATGGTCATTGTTTTTATTGTACTAATTTTGGACATAAGGTTGCAGATTGCAGGGATTATAAAAATGTTCAAGAAAGAAATGCCTATGTGGCCCCACGTAGCATTGAATGTTACAAATGCCATAACTATGGACACATAGCTAGTGATTGTAGAAGCATGATTGATACTTCCATGAAAGAGAACACTGATATCAAATATAAGAAAGTATGGATAAGAAAACACAAAGAACAGGTGAACAAAGAACAGGTCCCATAGATCGCAAGATTGGCAATAAAACAAGATGAAGAAAATTCTACAAATAAAAAGAAAGATGTCAAATACAGAAAGGTTTGGAAAATAAATGAAAGAAAAGAAGGACATGTAAATAAGGAACATGTTCAAGAGATTGTAATTTCAAGCATTGTAGTGAAAGATGAATCCACAGACAGAAAGAAAGAAGTTGGAGCTCATAGATATGATGAATCTACCAATGAAGATGATGATGAATACACATCAGAGCAGGAATTGTTCTGAGCCATCCATCTTAGAGAATCCTAGGTAACATGAATATTAGAAAGGGGGAGTCTATGCGATAACTATGACAAACCAAAGAACCATCCTTCGAGCAACTTGTAGAGTTTGAGTAGACAGATCCAGAGTAGTCAGTTAGCAGAAGTACAATCAGTTGTAGTAGTGAAGACTTCATGATAGTATAGTGATAAATGGGTCAACATTATGGACAGTTAACAGTAGAGTCTTGGATAGTATGGACAGAGATGGATTCGTAAGAACACTTAGCAGGTTTGGAAAGATATATGACATTGGACGAGAGCATGGATTCATAGATTGGTTCAGAGAGTGGTTCAGAGACAAAGGGAATGGTTGAAATGAAACAGATTCAAAAATCAAATGTTTGATATCTAATAATGGGGGAGAGTTCACTTCAAAGGAATTTATGAACTACTACAGCAGGCATGGAATAAAAATACAATTCTTCATTGCTAGGACATGTAACACCCTGTTTCCTCCAGTCTGTAAAAATAACTATACTAGCCAAGTATTGTGGCAAACTCAGAAATGTGAATGTGTGATGTGAATGGACCTTGTGAAAAAGGTCGATGAATGTAAATAATATTATAAATATATATATTGCAGAACTACTGAGAGGGGGATGTGCTGAAAAAGAGACCATGATGGCTGAAGAAAGGCGGTGGAAGGCACCTAGAATGGTGGCATTAACTTCCACCGAGACGAATACCATATTTCGACTTCACTGGCCCGGAGAACCAAGAGCGGCTCGCTGGCCCCGAATTAAATGACTCGCTAGGTTGGTAGGTAAATGGATCCTCATGAGTAATGAGGGATGGGGGTGAATCGTCCATCCGTAGAGTCCTCAGACCTGACCACCATGAGGAAGATCGTGCCACACGCAACCTCGCCAAAAAGAGAAAAGGCAGGAAGAGTGTGGGATCAAGAGGAGATGCAAGGGAAAGAGGAGAACTCTGGAAAAATACAGAGTGAGTGATAGCAAAGAAGAAGGAGAGTAACCTTCATTCTCAGTCACTGGCAAACAGAGATGCAGTCTTCCAGCATCGTGATATCAGCTCGGGGGTGGCTAGTGGTAAATCCGTTGGGAGTCGTTGAGCCTACGGTTAGGTGGAAACGAGCACCCCTCTCAGTAGTCACAATCACACCTAGTGTTTTTTCTGATAAGCGTTTTATATCCTGTATCTTGAAGTTTATATGCTGATATGTATGATCATAGTCTGTGCAATTTATGAATGGTTTGAGCATAAGATTGTCTGTGTGGTGTTTTCACCAGAAATGGTGGTTGCATGCTTATAATGGAAAGACCACGTATGGCTTATGTTTTACGAATGGATATTTATATGCTTACCGATCTAAGTTAGACTTCAAGTCTACTCTCAGGAGATTGTTCTTTTGTTTGTCCTACCTGATGCCTTGGATAGATTTCCTCCCGAAGGCATCCTTTTGAGACCACTCCCTTACCTTCGAGAAGACCTTCCAGTCTGGTCTTCAAAACCTGGTGTAAATTACCTGAGGACCCGAAGAAGGATGTTAGAGGTTAAGTCTCAAAACCTCGTACGAGGAAGAATGGTTTGCGTAGACCTCAACATTTTGGCGTTTCGGCACCCAGAGTATCTAGGTGCGAGTTTTCTTGCACTTGTGAGTCCCAAAACCCCGACCCACGAAATCTTGAAATGGGAGCATGTGGATAAGAATCGATTGATGGACGAGATCCTATCGGAAGATTTGCAGTCATTCACGGCCATTAGATTGGAGGAGGAAACGATGGCGTTAAATGCCTTAACCCCTTTTTCCTTTATGTTCATGAGTAGCGAAGAAATCGGGACCATAGATCCCCAAGGTCCGTGGGAGTATCTGGACCATTGGTTTTTCCACGTCTAGGGAGCAGTGGGAGAGTGCACAGTGCGGGACAGATCTAAACCATCAAATCTTATTTAGAAGACCCGATAGTTGTTGGATCTATCAGAAGATGCATGAGGGTTAAGCCCTCGTGAATAGAGGCGAAAGTCCTGAAAGAGGAGTTGGTATCAGGATTTCGGACTTCGGGATTCTGGAAGTCCTGATGATGAGAGGTCGGGAAACTTCACAATGAAAGTCCCAAAATAGATCTGAGTCGTCCATCCATGGAGGACACGTGGCAGAGATTGAGAGTCCATCGGTATTTTGGATACCGGGGATTCAAATTGATAGAGTATTTGTGTCACTGGGGGTCGCAAGTTGCAAAATCGCAAAACGACGAGGACCTTCCATCTGAGGGAGGACATGTGGCTGGAATCCAGGATTTCGGGAGATTCCCGAAAGGAAGAGTCCATCGGGATTTCACAAATCGGGAATTCGGGAGTCCCGTTGACAAGAGGTCGAGCTCTTGTATTCATAAATCCTAAAAGAGATAGGACGAAGGTCTTATGAGGAATGGTCACCTGGAACAGGGCATAGCCAGGAGGGCTAATTGCTGGTAAGTGCTTCGGCATTTCGGCACCCGGGAAACCAAAGGGCAAGAACCCTTGTCTTCGCGAGTCGCGAAATCCCGATCACCGAAATCCTGAAATGGTGTGAGGTGTGAATGAGGTTAAGGAAAGCTGGGATTTGATCGTGACCATTGATCATACTGAAAAGATCACGACCATTGATCTTGGGTGAAGGTTTCCGCCATCCATCGGAGGGACACGTGGCTGTCGGTCGACGTTTCACCATCCGAGAAACCAGAGGTCCAGAAAACCTTGCCCCCGCAAATCGTGAAAAGTCGATAAGCGCTCTGCTGTCTTAAGCACGTGGACATGGAAGAGGGTCACATGGACAAGACCCCAAGTGGGAAGCTTGTCACTCGCTAGACCTGTCGGTGTTCGGCATCTCATTGT
This sequence comes from Picea glauca, assembly GCA_000966675.3. Classification (NCBI taxonomy): domain Eukaryota; kingdom Viridiplantae; phylum Streptophyta; class Pinopsida; order Pinales; family Pinaceae; genus Picea; species Picea glauca. The sequence goes on along the minus strand of JZKD02S1665393.1, from coordinate 95,812 downwards.
TTCAATCTTCGGGGTTTGCAGAGTCGTAAGACTCGACGTTATGGTAGCACTGAGTCGTGAAGTGCGAAAAGACACCGTACTGATTCGGCCCGTAGTCGTGACCCACGATCACATGGAGGTGGACATATGAGGAACTAGCTGGCGCTAGGCCCCCTGTAAGTATCTTGGGGATTCTAATCCTCGAGTAATCGACGAAAAATTTATTATTCCAGAGTGGATATGTGACAGGACACCTCAACATAATGGAGTTTTTGAAAGATAGAACAAGATAGTACATGAAATGGATCAAACAATGCTAATGGATTCCAAATTGACAGATATCTTTTGGATACATGCGGTGCATACAATGGTTCACATTAAAAACAGAGTATTTCTCAGAAAAAACACTGACAAAACTCCCTACGAGCTATGGAAAGGAAGACCAGCAAATGTGAAGCACTTTAAAGTATTTGGAAGCAAGTGGTACATCAAAAGAGAAGATGGAAGAATGAGAAAGTTTGACACTCATGTGGAAAAAGGAGTACTTGTTGGTTACTCAAGTACAAGGAAAGCATACAAGTGTTATAATCTAAGGTTGAACAAAGTTTTGGAAAGCATCAATGTAACAATTGATGAAACAGGTGGACGAGAATTAAAGGAAGAAGAAAATGAATCAATCGAACAAATTTATGAAGAAGAAGCAGAAGATGAAGAATAAGTAGAAGGGGAAGATGAAGAAGAGCAGATAGAAGTAGAAGAGAAAGTTCAGCAAGTGCCTCCAAAGACACCTAACAAACAATTATAAAAGAATCATCCTTCAGATCAGATTATAGGAAACAAAGATGCAGGAGTTGAGACTAGAAGAAGAATCTGTTCGCCAGAACAAATGCACCTAACACTCTCATCTATGATTGAACCATACAGTTTTGAAGAGGCTAGCAAGGATGAATCTTGGAATAAGGCCATGGATGAAGAATTGGATCAAATAGAGAAGAATGACACTTGGGAATTTGTTCCAAGACCAAAGAATAAGAATGTGATTGGCACAAAGTGGGTATTCAGAAATAAATTGAATGAAGATGGACAGGTTACAAGAAACAAATCTAGATTGGTATGTAAAGGATACACACAAGTTGAAGGAATCAACTTTGAAGAGACATTTTCCCCAGTTTCTAGAATGGAAGCAATCTGATTGATTTTAGCTTATGCATGCTCCAAGAATATTAAAGTGTATCATATGGATGTGAAATCAACTTTTCTGAATGGGGAACTTGAAGAAGAAGTATACATCGAACAAACACAAGGATTGCAGTTGTCAGAGAACACATATTACGTGTGCAAATTGAAGAAGGCCTTGTATGGTCTAAAATAGGCTCCTAGAGCATGGTACTCTAGAATGGATAAATATCTATAGCAGGCAGGGTTAAGAAAAGTAAGTGCAAAGATCAACCTCTACATCAAGGTAACTCAATATAATGTTTTATTAATTGAATTTTATGTTGATGATATTATTTTTGGAAGCAATGATGACCGGTTAAGCCTGGAATTTGCAAAGGATATGAAAGATGAATTTGAAATGTCATTACTCGAAGAACTATCCTTCTTTCTAGGTCTTCAGATATGTCAAAGCAACCAAGGAATTTTTATTTCTCAATCTAAGTATATCAGAGAAATGCTAAAGAGGTTCAGAATGGAAGATTGCAAACCAGTTACCACTCCTATGAAAACCAGTTGCAAGTTGAGAAAAAATGATGATTCAAAGTCTACAGACCAAAGGCAATATATGTCAATGATTGGTAGCTTACTATATCACAGGTGGAATGATTTCAAGTAGCACCAAAGGAATCACATGTCGTAGCAGTGAAGAGGATTTTCATATATCTGAAAGGAAAAAAAGAGTTTGGATTATGGTATGCAAAAGGCAAGGATATATCACTTATTGCCTACACAAATGCATATTGGGAAGGTTACATTGATGACCGACGAAGCACCAATGGAGAAACGTTCTACTTGGGTGAGTGTTTAGTATCATGGATAAGAAAGAAACAATCATCAATATCCTTATCTAAAGCCAAAGCAGAATATATTGTAGTAACAACATGTTGTACACAGGTTCTACGGATGAAACAAACTCTGACAGATATAGAGGTTGAGTATGATGAGCCCATTCCAATCTATTGTGATAATACAAGAACCATTAGTATCTCAAAGAACACGGTGACGCACTCCAAGACGAAGAATATTCCAATCAAGTATCACTTTCTACGGGAACAAGTTGCAGAGAAGAACATCAGAGTTGAATACGTGGGCACAAAATAACAAGTGGCAGACATATTTACAAAACCCCTTCCACAGGAAGCCTTTGAGTATCTTCGCTAGAGACTCGGAGTAATTTCTACTCCAAAATGAATGCTTTTGAATGCTTATCTTATATGTCTTAGATTTACATGAGGAAGCACCATAAAGATGATAGTTCAAGTTGGGAGATCAGTTTCAGGAAGAGTTCAGTCAAGGGGAGTATCCTCATGGATAGTTCAGTTAGGGGGAGTAGCCTAGGATGGAAAGATACCTTTTCCATTGATGACAAAGGGGGAGATATTTATCAGATGCAGAGCATAGAATCATGGTTCCAGGGGGAGCGATGGTCATAGGAAGAGCATGAGTGATATGAATTCAGTATTGCATCAGAGTGTTTCCATCAATGCCAAAGGGGGAGATTGTTGATTAATTGGGTTGGTTGTCATTGATGTCAACCCTTGAAGAAAGTCTAGTAGCAAATTCTGGTAGCAAAAAGGTTTGGGTAATGGACCCAAGTTTGTTTGATGGATAATGGTATGCATTTTGATATATTTGCAGGTAAAATTATTCTAGATGGATAGTACATGTCATGCCATTTCTAGTGGTATGTGTAACGTCACATAACTCTTCACGGTTAGAGAGTTATGACCATGTGAATTTGGAGAACCCTCATGAGTCATCTAGAAGCCCCAAAATGTCAAAGTAGTCAAA
>JZKD02S1665393.1:80289-92724 GCA_000966675.3 Picea glauca | reverse complement strand
TATGGAAAGTGGTTAAATTAAGTAGACAAGTGGTTATAAGTGGGTTAAGATGGTTAGAAGGTAAACCCTTAAGGAAGATACATAAAAGTATAAATAAGAGGCATGGGTCTCTCATTAAAATCACACTTGAATATCATTGAATATCTATTTTTGTGAAAGGTTATTTGGGAAGGTAATATTGACAGAGAAAAGTGTGGCAGAAAAAGTGGGACAGAAAAAGTGTGACACGAAAATTGTGGTAGAAACATTGCAGCAGAAAAAGTGTGGTAGGAAAAGTGCGGCAGGAAAAGTGTAGCAGAAAAAGTGTGGCAAAAAAATTGTAGCAAGAAAAGTGCGGCAGCAAAACTGCAACAGAAAAAATGCGGCAGAAAAATTGTAGCAGAAAAAGTACAGTAGAAAAGGTGTGGCAGGAAACTACGGAAGAAAAAGTGCAGCAGAAAAATTGCAGTAGGAAAAGTGCGACAGGAAAAGTGCAGTAGAAAAATCGCAGTAGTGGATTCACGGTAGCAAAACCGCGGCAACAAAATTCTACAAGAATAAAAAAGGTATGGTTCTCATATGTGTAGTGTTGAATTTATGAATCAAGCTTAGGGTTTTCCTTGTAAATATGTTGGATTCCCTCTTGGGAGTTTATGGCTTGTTGTAGAGGTGATTTGAGGTAGATCTAATGAAGTGTAGTATTGGTTCATGTTTGAGGGATTTTTGTTGAGGTATGTTGGTGAAGTTATTGGTACAGATAGATGTTGTATAACAATGAGGTTCTAGCACATGGTCTGAGGTAGAAGCTTGTGGTATTGTGTTTGAGGTATATGTGATCATATTAAATTGGTTAATGAGTATACAGTGATAGGTTTCTCAGTGACATATTCAGTTTCTACATTTGAGGTATATGTGATTAGATCAGATTGGTTGATGAGTATACAGTGACAGGTTTCTCAGTGACATATTCAGTTTCTACATTTGACACTTATATTTCAGGGTGGTTGGACGAGGAAATAACAGGTGGTTGTAGCTGGAGAACATAGGGGGTTGTAGCCTCCTTCTAGTTGTAGCCAGAGAATTGGGGAGTTGGATCTTCCCTCAGGTTGTAGCCTAAGAAACTAGGGGGTTGGAGCCTCCTTCCAGTTGCGGCTGAAAAACAAAGGAAGTTAGTGCTTCCAATGAATGTAATTGTTAAATACATATAAGAAAAACCATTCTGTAGTTTTCTCCCACTTTCAGTTTCCACGTAAAAACACTGGTGTACTATGTATCTATATGATTTCTCATTTGTTCATTATTTATTTACTCTGGAACTATTGGATGATAATGCTACATTGATATAACACTTGCATTTTGTGGTTAAAAATGATTGAATTGCTCTATTACTTATTCACTCCCCCTCTTAGTAATCCAATAGCCTTCACCATGACTTAGATTTTCTCTGGTAATCATGCAAACTCAAACAACCAACTGTCAACCTGCTCTGATACCACCTGATCCAAAATTGAATCTTTTAAAGACTTGGTTGAGTTTTAAGCATGTGTTAACTTATCATTCAAAAACTTAAATGAGGAAGAAGATTTTAATGGAATAATTTTGCAGCCATCATTAACAATATAGATCAGAAAGTAAACATAAGGAACAACAAACCATAATAGCAAGCTTAATAACATAGTTCGACACAAGTTTTCCTAGGTCTTCGGGCCTATCTCATTGGGGATGAATTTCTTATTAATATTCAATGATTCAAAAGTACATCATAAATGCATCCAATGGATTACAAACTAGTCTTGTTGTGTTCTACGCGACCTAAAAAATCCAACACAACTGAAGGCACTGAAAAAGGTTGAGCGTAGCTCCCGGAAATGGCCTCCAAAGTTCGCTTCCTCAATGGCTTCCCTGCATAAAAATGGCTTGATCTTCACAATTTCTTCATCATTTTGTTGTCTTTGAAATTGAAAAACACTCAATCATGCCTTTATTATATATAATTTGAGTTGGGGTTCAAAATCCCAACTTCCCCCTCTTTTTGGGATTTTTTTGGGCTCAGATCCCATTTTCTAGGAAAAAATCCACTAAAATCAGGCCTAGATTTGACCAAATCCACCAAATTTAGCCTAAAAGGTGCAACCCCCAAATCTTGGGCCCCTGGTCGTATGGTGCCCCTTGTGACTAGGGCCCTAAAAATTAGACCTAGACAACATAGGGAAAATTCAAGCTTCCACGTGGTGCCCTCTAAATGGGCCAAGTGTCACCCCCTGATTGGCTTGAGCCACATCAACATGCCCAATCAACATCCCAAATCAACATTTGTACTTTCATGTGACCTACCCAGTTAGTTGCCATGTCAACATCTGTACTTCCATGTCACCCTACCACGTCAACATCCGTACTACCACATCACCTCATGCTCAGTCAACTGCCACGTTAGCATTTGTACTACCAAGCCACCCTACCACATCAACATCTGTACTGCCACATCACTACCCAGTCCCTTGCCATGTGTCATCTATATGGCTTCCATGTCAACATTCCGTAGAGATATGTGAGCATCTGTATAGTGCCACGTGTCGCGTCCGTACAGTGCCACGTGTCAATTTTTTTTATTGGTCCACATTAGCCCCTAAAAATGCCAAAAATGAGTGACACATGTTACCTCCTGGTGCTGCCACATGTCATGATGAAATCATCATGATGTACTACTAACATCATCATGATGCATTGCTGATGTAATGTTGATGTTAGCATTGACTTTGACCTATTGACTTTAACTTTTTTGCATGTTTAGGAAATCGATTAGAATGCGATAACTTTCGCATATGGTGTCCATTTTTGGAAAAGAAATATATGCTCATAATCGGCGTGACGAGCCCAATGTAATGGTGTTGGTTTTGTCCAATTATGGAAACTTTGATTTTTAGGCCTTCCTGGATCCATTTGGATCACTCTCCAATTCCTTCTCATTGGCTATACTCTCATCATGTGCATGGTATTCATTGGTTGTCAATATTTGGCGTTGACTCATCTATGATGTTCTACAGCTAATTATGAATATCATATGTTAATTAATCAAATATTGACTAATTTAGATATTACAAGGGCTAAGACCCTATATGCATTTGAAATATCGCCAATTGTTGCATATGGATATCCTTGGTGGGCTTAGTTTGTATTACAGAGTCACAATCCCCAAATCACCATTTTCACTATCACAGACCCAAAATTCATATTAGCACTTGAGCTAGAATAGGATAGTTAGTTGTTGATCTTCAACCAAAAAATAAAACTCAATCAACATATTGTTTACATTAGGCTTCCAAATTCCTTTGTTTTATTATGTTGAATAATCTCCATAAAAAAAGTGTAGGTTGCAAATGATCAAAAAGCAAGAAAACATGAGAGAATCACTAGCCAAAAGAAATTCACAATCAAGTCTAAAAATTTACTTGACCTAACACAAAATTAATCCAATGGATAACTAGACCCAAGAGGTAATGATAGAGAATGGTAATTGTATGTGCACTTACATCACTTTCAAAAGAAAAAAAATAGTAATCACAAAGTTCAAGTTTACGTTTACCTTTAATAAATTCAAAAAAAGAAAGTGAAAACATTGAATAAATGCATTAAGTCACCAATGTAGTTTTATCCATGACCATTAGTTAAAAATGTAGTTTGTTTTTTCCTAACAAAATAATATTGGGAACCGAAAATGTAGGAAATAGTGCACCTCTTATCAATACAACTTCTATGGCCTTCAACCCAAAAATATAGTCCTAAATGGTTTAGCGAAGTGAAGGATTCTATTTCTTTGTGCAATGTTAGCTACAAAATAATTGTCAAACTTCTTGTCAAAAGACTCATTTCTTTTCATTAACTAGTTTCTATCTAAGAATTAAATAGTTTTTATGATGCATGGAAGGGAGATTTTGCACACTATTAAAGTTAAGGATGAAGTCCTCCACTTAATAAGAAAAAGAATGTCCCATCTGTGTCTCTTAAATAGGACATGTAAACAACTCATGACAACATTGGATATGAATTTTTCTTGGTGATTTCAATAAGTAAAATAAATTCATTGTCATAATGTCTTTTGGATTTTAAGGTTTTTGTTTATTGGTAATGCCATTGTACTAGTGAGCAGTGTCACAACCCAATTTTTTTACAACTTCAATAAGTGCATTGCAAGGATTTTTTTCTTTATTTGTAATCTTGTTGTAGATGCTTATGAAGTCATCTTTGGTTCAAAAGGGTGGACTTGATAAGAGGCTTCATTAAGAAACAAGTGTTTATGTTATTAATGGTTTGTTCATAGTGGCACCTGAGAGTCAAAATAAAGATACATATGTGGTAGTAAGAAAGGTTACGGACCAAAATAGTGGATCTACAAAGATACATATGTGATTTGAATTTTTATGGTAGTTAGTGTCGTTTGTTTTTTTTATTCATGCTTTTTTTCTAGAAAGCCTAAAAAAATTATAGCTTAATATGAGGGGGATGTGTAATTCCTTCCATGCTCAATTTGAAGTTCTCTTGTAGGATTTAAAAAAAATATTAATAACAAAAAAATATTTAAATATCTCCCATAAATAAAATATTTCAATGTCCACCTTCAATTAAATATTTTTATATTAACTTTATATACAAATATATTTAATTGAAAGTAAAAAATAATTAATATCTCAATAAGTGTTTTCCGCATACGAGTATAAGGGAGATGTGTAATTATTTGAGCTCTTAACATGGAGTTGACATGTGGAATTTAAAAAAATATTAATAACAAAGAAATATTTCAATACAAAGCATAAACCCACATTAAATCACAATTTCAAAATATTTGTTACAATACCAATCTTCTTAATATTATAACTCATCAAAATTATGGTGATTTAGGAACACTTATCTTAAAGTTTTTCAAACATAGAAAATAAAACAAGGGTTTATAATGCACTAAAATTGTGAGGAAAATGTGTAATTGCTTCCATACTCAAGATGGACTTTATACATGCCATATAGATCAAAAATTAAAATAAGTTTACACGACTTGGTTAAAATGTTTCTAAATCACACTCAATATGATGGAGATTTGTGATTTTTCAATACTCAACATAAAGTTAGCACTTTGCATTTAAATATATATAAAACAAAAAATATTTCCATATAACATCATTAAAATATTTCAATTCTATTTTAATTTTCTCCTAACAAATTATATAAATTCATCTTAACTCATTACATTTAAAATTATCAAATCTCTTTAAATACAAATATTTATTGAAATACAACCATACAAGAGCATATGAAAGTTTCCAATGAATCACTTCAAATATAACCATACAAGATAATATGAAAGTTTCCAATGAATCGTATTTGTCATGCAAATTTCCATGTACTAGGAATTAAAATCAAAATCCATCATCCCATACAGAAAATGAAGGGAGAGGTCACGATCGCTAGTTTCAAGATGGACCAAGAATTAAAATCAATCCTTTCACATAGAAAGTGAAGAGGTAGGTGGTGATTGCTAGTTTCAAGACGGACCAGGAAACCTTAGAAGAATACAAGGAACTAAAATAAATCGTTCACACAAAAAGAAAAGAGGGGGAGGGAGAGAGAGAAAGGGAAGGAAGTTTGATCACGAGTTTCAGGACGGACCCAGAAAATCTAAAAGAATAGGAAATATAGAAATTGAGAAGTAATTGTGATGTGCCATTCCATTTCTTCTGGCAAGTACACAAAAACTATGCTATTGTTGGTTAATCATTAAATGAAAACTATTAAAAGAAAGAGAGTAGTGAAAAAATGTTTGCATATTTCCCATTTTTTATTCCATTTAAAATGTTTAAAAAAATAAAATTAATTAATTAATTAATTAATGTTTCTATTATTATACTTGCCTATAGATATGGTATATAGTTTTGAGTTAGGCTTGACTTTTTATTAGTTCATGGTTGACCATAAAATATACACCCTTTTATCTAAAGTTTTAAAAAATAATGATTTATTTTAAATTTTAAATTTCATTTATCTGATATCTTAATTGTCAAAGACTTTGAAGTCTTATTGCTGCCTTCACTTCCCCCAATAATTTTGTAATAAATATTTCTTGTTTTTTTAATGTAAGTGAAACCCATCTTACAGAATTCTTGCGACAAGTATAGATAGCCGTACTTGTTTATAATAAATATAGACCATTTTTCTTTATACCTTTTTCCAATTATCTATTTTTATCGTTAACTGATGAGAACATAGCATATATTGTACAAAATACTAGTATGTGTTAGAGGTAATAATGATCTCCTACTCATTTATAATTTGTTATATTTATATATTTTTGCTTCATAATAAATAATTTATATTATAATAAACAATTTATTTAAAATATTATTGTAATTTTTTTTGATAAATTTAAATTTATATATTTATAATAATTATATATTAAATTTACATTTTTTTATTCTTTTTATTTTTTTTTAAATTGTTCATATATTTATAAATTTTTATTAATTATTTTTTAAATTTAATAAATTATATAGTTTATTTAATTTTTTATTTAAAATTTAATGTTTATATTCTATTTTTATATATTTTTATATATAAAATAAGGTAATTTGATATGTATCTTATTTCTATTATTTATAATATAAATATAGCATTTATTTTCTATTGTTTTTCATTTATCTATTTTTATTGTTAAGTTATGAGTACAAGCATAAACAATACTCTTATGTGTCACAAGTAATAATGGCATAGATCTCATTCTACTAATCTATAATGTGTTATATTTATAATTTTTGTTTATACAATTATTAAACTGAAAATTTATATTATAAGAAATATTTAAAAATAAAATTGTTATGACTTTTTTTTTATGATGATTTAAATTTACATATTTAAAATACGTTATCATATTTATAACAATTATATATCACGTTCATATATAATTTTCATTGAATAAAAACAACAAAGGGAGAGAGTCATAGCTCCATTGTGTGGGATACCTCCTTGTCAGGTCTTATGCCAAGTGTCCATACTACTTATGCCTTCAAACACTACCTTTTTACTTATGCCTTGAAACAATAAATATTTGCTTAATTCAAACTTCATGGAAAATAGCGGGTTGTGATGCCTCCCCCATTTTCCCTTAAATTGTCCTAGTGGAAAACCTACGCTCTCAATTTGCAAACTTATAAAGAGTGTTTAATTCAAACTTCATGGAAAATAATGGGTTATGATGCCTCCCCCATTTTTCCTTAAAGTATCTCATTGGAAAACCTATGCTCTCAATTTGCAAACTTATCAACAATGGAGTTTAAGTGCCTTAGAACATGAGAAAATTTACATTTTTCCAACCTATGCTCTCAATTTCTCAATTTGCAAACTTATCAATAGTGGAGTTTAAGTGCCTAAGAACATGAGAAAATTCACATTTTACAGAGCTTTTGGCCAATTTTTGAACTCTCATAACAATTTGTTTTAACGAGGGATCTATGGAGCTTGGAAATGAAAGAATATACTCAATTATAACCATTGAGTCCCTAATCACCAAGATATGATGACTAATTGAGTCCCTAATCACCAAGATATGATGAAATCCTTCATCCTCTAGAAGTGTTAACCCTTGGACTAGAGCTAGAGCCTTCATTTATTTGTGGGTTGTTTCTCCAAATCGCTAGGCAAAGGTAATTTCTTGTTTTCCTCTATGATAAAACATGATTATCCTTCACTACCCATCCTAGAAAGATGAAAGAATCACTAGAGCTTTGGAATATTAAAAAGTTTAAGATGGTGGTTTATGTATTGCTCAACTAGTCTATGAAAAAAATGTGGTTGAAATCTACAAATTTTAACCAAATCGTTTTGCAAAATTGCGCATTATTATATGTAATGAAAAGAAAACAAAATCTAGAGGAAAAAAGAGGAAGAGGAAGAGGATCCTATTAAATTGCATAAGGATTTCACACATACATACATACATACATATATAGACCCCATGATGGATCATATTCGTTGATATCCCTTCTAAAAATTATACCCGTGAAGAGATAGTGTAGATTTGAAGCATTGTAACTATCATGAGAAGCTCAAATTCAATCACATGGTGCCCTAGCATCCTTGTGTGATGGATATATTCTCCTCAAAAGGTAAATTTTCTAGTCTCCTCTCCGTTGCCATATCAATTTTATGTGTTTCCCTTCGTTTATGTGCAAAATGTGGATGTAATTTTTGTTGATGACAATGATGATAATCATGGTGATGATAATGATATATTTCACTCGTACACTTGGGATATAGGTGATCCAGATTATATTGAGAATGAAATGAAACACACACAGAGATATAGTAAAGAGTACAACAATATAGTGAAACCCAATTTCTATTAAGAAATAAAATAATAGAATATTGTAGAAGACAAACTCGCTATACCTTGGAAGTTTAGGACTCGAAAATCATAACAAAAATGGAAAATATGAAGAACCATGATGAGTCAATGGAAGAGGTGGGTGGCCATTGATATCCACCTGGATCAATAATCCCCCCTTAAGAACCAATGGTCCCCATTGTGTCAATTTCCCTTAGGATATGGGGGACTTCTATTGAATTTGAACCTTGGTGAGACACTTTCCTTATTGGAGTAGTTTTCCTTCTTTAACAACTTGATAGAGTTGTATGTTCTGTTGGTGGGTTTCCTTCATCGTAGTGTCCATGATCCGATCCATTAGAGCTTGCATAATGCAGTCGAGATTGAGTTATGCAGGGGTCAATTTCTCAGCCACCTCTAAGGTGTCCAACAAAGGTGGGAAATATGATCGAAGCAACTCTACATTAAATACTATGTGAAAGCCAAGGAAAGGAGGAATACACAATTTGAAATAATTATCACCCACAACCTTTATGATGGTGTAAGGCCCATATCAGGGTGGTATGAGCTTCTCGTGGGGGCCTATAAGGTGTTTTTTTCACAAATGCAACCACACCTTGTCACCAACCTGAAACTTGTGAGGAACCCAATGTTGGTCATGTCGTTGTTTATACTTGGCATTAGCTTTATCCAAGATATCATGAGCTTGTTATTGGAGGTGTTGGATCCATTCAACAAATTTGGTTGTTATGTCTTCCTCGGTCTGAACATGGGAGGAGTCTATCGAGGAAGATGGAATCGATAGAGCTACATCAATGGGGGCCAATTGTTGGAACCCCGAGCACACCTAAAAATGGTTGTAACCAATGGAGTTGTGGAGGGATCCATTATAGGTATGTTGAACATATGGAAGGCTCTCATCCCATGCACGTGGATTCTTGGAATATGCACAATAATTTTGTTATCCAGTTCTATTTTTTCATCTGTTTGGGGATGAAAGGAAATCGATTTAGTCATCTTGGTGTCCATTAGAGACAATAGGTTGAACCAGAAAGTACTAAGGAACCTGCTATCCCTATCTAAAATAATGGTCCATGGTATCCCAAAATGAACCCAAACCTGCTCAAAGAAGAGCCTAGCAGTGGCCTCAACTATGATACTCTTTTTACATGGTGTCAAAATGGCCATCTTAGAGAACCGATCGACAAAAAAAAACAAAATCATGACCATGTTTGGTGGAGGGAGAACCTAACATGTAATCCATGTATACAGACTCCCGAGGCCTATCTAGGGAATGCAAAGGAGTGTACAACACATGCTTCTTGATGGATGTCTTAGTGATGGCACAGGCAATGCACAACTTGATATATTGTACAATGCCTTATTGAAGCTTTGGCCAATAGAAATGATTCTGAAGTACTGCTACTATATTCTCCACACTAAAGTTCCCTACCACTCGATTGTAATGTGCCTCCAAAATTTGGTTTGAGCACTCTCTTGAAGGAACACAAATATGGCCTAGATATCAAAAGAACATGTAACATACCCAACCTTCTAGCTGGGATACAACTATGATACCAATTTGTAACGTACCCAGCCTCCTATCTAGGTACCACTCTCTGATACCAATCTATGACATCCCCAACTTACAGTTGAGAATTGCCACTCCAAAAATATAGTGCACATATTCTACACTATAACATTAATCTGTGTAGAAAGACGTGAGGTAACACACATGATCCCAAGCTGGATCATGCCCTGAAATTTTTTCCTCTTCACACTAGTTATAACAACATAATTAAAACATAATACAAATGCACGCATAATCATTCAGAACACACTAATATACTACACACACACTTTGAACACATGATTAATATTGTGTGCGCAACCACTATAGTGTCACACAAAGATTCAGTTATTTTTGTGCACGTGGATTGTTTTCCCATGCGCACAATGATTCCAACCTCTTGAATGCACGGATCATTTCCCTGGGCAGACAATAATTCTAGCATTTACTTAGAACTCATGACCAATATTACAAAGTTAAATAACAAGAAACTCAATATATATCATACTCTTCATGTGAAACAAAAATTATTGAATAACAACATCATGCTTTACATGTGCAAACAACATTATACAAAATAATAACAATCAATTATATGCAATGTCATAAAGGAAATAAACCCATATCATACATAGGTAAATAAGAACACAGTAAATTAGACAAGCAGATAAATAACACTTATATTTTTAAAGATTCACCAAATGCGTGCAGATCTTAGACGTTTGTCCCAACCATAATATTTGTTGCTCATATACTTTCAACAATATAGATCACCCCCAAGCTGGGGATTAAAATACACTAGGGAAAAATGATTCATAATGCCAGGCTAAGGTATGATAATCAACAAAATTGCTTTTTCCAAGGTGTCCAACTATTGCAACTAGCCTACAATCTCTCATTCCCCACATGCTTGTCCCACCCCAGGAAGTGTGCCCCTTCTCTACTCAACAATCCCTTTCATGGGATTTAGTAATAGGTCAAACAGGAAGTCTCAGAGCCCTATAACTAATTCTCATCACACCAGGGAACACTTCCTAGAAAATATATCACCTAGAGAGAATGATCACGGGCCTGACAACCCACCTCTTTCACAACGAATCTCTCACCCGGAGAGAATGCTCAGGGGCTTGACAACCCGCCTCTTTGACAACAAAGACTCTGGTTACAATATGGAAAAACCCCTGTAGAATATTTTCTCTATAGATAAGGTAATCATCGTTCTTTCCATTCAAATGCTTTGACCGATGATGAAAAATGATTCCTCCCCCCAAAATACACTAAGGTTTGACCATATATTTGCATGGTCATAACTGGACACTTGTTACCTTTAGACTCAGCTTTATCCACTTTGTTCCCATCCCTTGGGAACTTAGGATAAATAAATATCCATAAATTATACTTTTTGGAAATATTAATAAAATATTCCCTTGGTCTCAAGCCCCTCTTTTCCATTTTCAGTGGAGTTTAGCCACCCGTCTCTTTTCGTCTGAGAGGTCTATGTGCAAGGATGTGATATTATTAATAATTTTAGTGTGATTACATTTTACAAGGATAGGCGCACTGGCCTTTTTTCTCACGAGCCCAATAACCACACAGGCTCTCTAGCCTCATATATATATATATATATATATATATATATATATATATATATATATATATATGAGGCCGGAGAGCTTGTGCGGTTATTGGGCTGGTGAGAAAAAATGTCAGTGCGCCTATTCTTGTAAAATATAATCACACTCAAATTAATTCGGTCTGATGCACACTTCTAGGTAACCCTCATGCACTTACTTAAGTGCACACAACACTATGGAAGGTGCACACCCTTCCCTTGAGGCACAATCCATGCACACTAACTCAAGTGCGCACAACAATATGGAATGTGAAAATTCTTTCTTTGGAAAACAATCTAGATGCACTACTCAGGTTGTTAAGCCCTAAATAGTGGCTCATTACCCCTTAATTAGGGCATATTATATTAGTAATGTTATTTTATTTATGTCGGGTTTAGTCCATTAGTTGTAATTATACCTCCTAGTCTCCTATATATACCAAGGAGACATTTTCATTTTGAATCATCTTGTAATTGTACATTTATGTGGGCATAAGGAGGTTGCCTCCTCGAAGAGGCTTATTATCTGAGTTTCTCTCTTTTTTAAGGTGTTGAGTACTTATTCTAAGGTTTTTCTATGCTATATTGATATTTGGTTCTTAACATATGGTATTAGAGCTCAAGGACTTGGGGTTTCACTGCTACATCTGAGACACCTTTGTATTTTTTCTATAACTTTTTTCTACAACGTTTCATAAGGAACAGCTTGGAGGATATTTAGCAGACAGATCAAGGTACGTTGGGTTAAAATTTCAGCTCCTGAGGCCTTATAATTTCAGAGATATAGCCTGTGCAAGATAGGGTTCTGGAATCATCTTGAACTGAGTCATTGAGGAATTTTCGCTATAGAAAATTTTCTGTAACGTTGTAGACCCTGAACTCTGGAGGCTATTCACAGAAATTAGTAAG
>JZKD02S1665393.1:59152-76188 GCA_000966675.3 Picea glauca | reverse complement strand
AACTTGACGAGGAAGGAAAAATCATATTGGATCCTGAAGCCATCACTGACACAAGAATTCGCCAGCTGAGGAATAGATCCATTTCAGAGTATCTCATTAAATGGAGGAAACTATCAGATTCCACTTGGGAAGATGAGTCTTTTATACAGAAGCATCCAGAGTTACTCAAGTGTTGCAGACAACACTTGTCTCAAGGGGAGGGTCATGTTAAGCCCTAAATAGTGTCTCATTACCCCTTAATTAGGGCATATTATATTAGTAATGTTATTTTATTTATGTCGGCTTTATTCCATTAGTTGTAATTATACCCCCTAGTCTCCTATATATACCAAGGAGAAATTTTCATTTTGAATCATCTTGTAATTGTACATTTATGTGGGCATAAGGTGGTTTCCCCCTCGAAGAGGCTTATTATCTAAGTTTCTCTCTTTTTCAAGGCATTGAGTACTTATTCTGAGGTTTTTCTATGCTATATTGATATTTGGTTCTTAACACAGGTGCGCACAAAACCAAACCAACACTTGGTGCCAATGGCTCACCATCCTAGAAATGTACATTTACAATTTCAAGTATGTGAAAAACTGAACCAAAACTTTGCGCTAATGAATCACCATCCTAAATGTACAATTACAATTTCATTTACAATTGGGGTTCAACTTTGGGATATTACAGAGCGCATCTTGGTAGTGGAAGTATATAACTTGTTTTCCAACATTCAATGTTTGATAAGGAGAAGAAACATCAGATTCATTGTTGTATAATTGTGGCCACTTGGAATTTCCATTCCCACGAGAGTTAAGAACTATGGTGAGTACCACAATTGGGTGTTGACTAAGGTAGTTTGCAACAAGGTTTGTGCTACCCTTCTTGTACTTAATGTTCAAGTGGAATTGTTGGATGTATGTGGAACATTTTTTATGGTGGTCACTTTGTATTTTTCCTTATTTCTAAATGAACTATAGAGGCTCTTGATCAGTGTGGATGATCATTTCCTTTCCCAAAATATAATTCTTCCATTGTCGGCACGCCTACTCAATGGATTACATCTCCTTGTCATAGGTGGGATATTTATGAACATCATCAAATAATGTTTTACTATGATAGTCTATTTTATGTCCCTATTGAGTGAGGACAACATCGATAGAATAGCCAGAGGAATATCTCTCAATCTCAAATAGTTGTTAAAGGTATGGAAATGTGAGTAATGGCGTGGAATAGAGGCGATGTCTTAGATCCTAGAATGCTTTCTATTGTGATTTAGACCAGGAAAACTTAGCTTTAGCTTCCCCCTTGGTAACTTGAATTAAGGGGAAAGAAATATGAGAGAACCCCAAAATGAACCTACAATATAATTTGGTGAGACCCAAGAAGCTGCAGATCTCAGTCAGATTCGTCACGACTAGCCAATCAGGAATGACTTGGATCTTAGTTCAGTCCACATGCACCCCATTTTCATCCATGATGTGTCTTAAGTATTGTATTCTATGCATTCCAAATGATAATTTATCCATATTGATATATAACTTATGGTGTTGCAAGGTGCTTAGGACATGTTGAATGTGTTGCAAGTACTCTTCCCAAGTCCATTTGAAGGTGAGCATTTCATCCAAATAGGTGACCACAAAATCGTTTGTGAACAGATAGAAGATATCATCCATCATCGTCATGGGTGTCGCTAGATCAATAGTCAAGCCAAAATACATGACCAACCACTCAAATAGGCCATATTTAGATTTGAAGGTTGTCTTCCATACCTCAGTTGGCTCTATAGGAATCTAGTGATAGGTGCCTAACTTTAGATCTATCCTGCTAAAGAGTTTGGAACCCTTAATTTGATCAATAAGGTCATCGATTCAGGGGATTAGGTATCCGTTCTTGACAACTATTTTGTTTAGGGATCTATAATTAATACATACCTTCCATATCCCATCCTTCTTCTACACCAACATAATTGGTGTCCCATAAGGTGAGGAGCTCAATAGAATGTGGTCCATTTGGATGAGCTCATGAATTTGATGTGTTATTTCCTCATTCTCCATAAAGGAGCGTCTTTATATTTTACCATTGGGTAAAGAGGAACTAGGTATAAAATCAATGGGATTTTTAACCTCACAATGCAGAGGCACCCCTATGTGTGAAGTGAAGAGGTATTTGTACTCCTATACAAGTTTGCAAAAAAGGAGATTACTAGAATGAAGATACTGTTGAAAAGATTGTTGATTTACTATGAAAATATCAAGATCTGTTTCCTACTACAATTTTCAGAGATGAAAGGGATTGCTGGAGATTTAGGAAAGATGAAGATCCCTTTGAAACCAAATGCTAATCTAGTTAAGTAGAGACCATATGAACCCGATGTATAAGAAAAAGTTGAAAGTAGAGATAGACAGGATGTTTGAAGCAAGAATTATTGAGCTTGTCGTAGAGTCAGAGTGGATTAGTCCGATGGTGGTTCAAGATAAGAAGACACGATGAATCAAAATTTGTGTAGATTTGAGGAAACCCAATGATGCGTGCTTACATGATCTATTTCCTACTCCATTTACAAATGAAGTCTTGAATAATGTAGGAGGATGGGAAGTCTACTCATTCACTGAGGGATTTCCAGGGTATCATCATATTAATATTGTGTAGGAAGACAGACATAAGACTACATTTGTGACAGAATGGGGATGTTACCAGTACACAGTTATTCCTTTTGGATTGAAGACTACACCAATAGTATTCTCTAGAGTGGTTGTAGAAATGTTTAAAGAGTTTATTCATAAATTATTGGAAGTATACTTGGATGATTGAACATTGTTTAGTTTAATGAAAGACCATGTTGAAACTATGTGTTTGATGTTGGACAAATGCAAATAAATTTTAGATATCTTTGAACTTAAAGAAGTGCATATTTTGTGCATTGTTTGGTATTTTTGGGAGGCATGTAGTATGCAAACATGGATTGTTGGTTGATCCTAGGAAGATTGTTGTAATTATTGATTTTCCACCACTTAATTCAGTGCGAAAGTTACGAGCAACATTGGGGCATACAAGGTACTACATGAAGTTTATTAGGGGATATGCACATGTCACAACTCCATTTTAAAAGTTGTTAAAGAAGGAGGTTAAATTTCAATGGAATGAGGAATCTCAGAACAGTTTGGATGCCTTGAAGTAGAAGTTGGTTACAACGCCGATTTGGTATTTCCAGATTGGAAGAAAGAATTACATGTTCATGTGAACACATCATATGTAGCATTAGGCATAGTTATAGCATAGCTAGGAGAAGGATATTTAGATCACCCCATCATATTTTCCAACAAGAAATTGTCAACTACAAAACATAATTATACTACCACAGAACGTGAAGGATTGGAAATGGTGTATGCACTGCAAAAGTTTAGACATTATCTATTGGGTTCACATTTTAAAATGTACATAAATCATTCTGCACTAAGATACTTGGTCAATAAGTCAATGTTTTTTGGAAATACATGTAATTCAAACCGATATGACTAGAACCTAAGGATTCCAGCATTGCTATGGGCGTATAGGACAACAAGTAAGAAGTTGATAGGGCAGACACCATTCAGATTAGTGTATGGTCATAAAGTAGTTATGCTTATGGAATTCATCATGCCGAGTTTATGCATTATCATGTTGACATAGCTCACTGATTTGGGCACAGTAGAGAAAATACTTTCAGAGCTAGTATATTTTTAGGAAGAACTTTTTGTCGCAGGACTCTAGCAACAAGTTTAAAAAACACGCGTGAAATCCTGGCATGACAGACACATTAAAAAGAAGAAGTTTCAGACATGAGAGTTAGTTTTTCTTTATGATAGCAAGTTTTTGCAACACCCTGAAAAGCTCCAAATCCATTGGTTGGGTCCATATGTGATAAGGTCTGTGATATAGGTAGGTGTTTTTCAATTGGAGAAGTTGAATGGAGAAGTTGTGGAATGATTGGTGAATGGTAGTCGGTTGAAACTCTATAGGGATAGTTGTGCTTCCGCACACTAGTTTGAGAAAACAATATGTGTACCATAGTATCTATATTATAGTGTATTTTAGAAGAAAAAGAAAAAGAAAAAATGAAAAACAATAAAAGAGTTTGAGGTAAGAGATAGAAGGATGAAGTTATGCATAAGGGAATGATCAAAATAGTTAAACTAGTAAGGAGATAAACTAGAAAATGTCACAGAGGAAGGAATTGTGCAGAGGAAGGAGGATTGAATTGCGAGAAAGATATGCATAGAGGGCGGGAAAATAATTAAAGAACATGCATGATGGGATGATAATTAAAGAGAAAACATAACAGAGAGGTAGTGGAGACATGTAGTCATAAATGAAAAATGACAAGAGGAGTTTGAAAGGCTGAAAAATCTAGTATATGATCTACTGGAGGATAAGAAGTTAATGAAGAGTTAGGGAAAGAATTAAATGTGAATGAAAGTGAATTAGACTATAAATTTGGGCGCAAAGAAGAATGGAAACAACTGACGATTGGATATAAAAGAAGATGAGGGGTCGAAAATAAACATTTATTGTTGTTCAAGCATTCAGAAAGATAGAAAAAGTTGAGAAATTTTGATAGATCCAAGCAAGTAATTTGGACACGTGATTTAATTGTAGAGAGCAATGACACCACCGAAGACAAGAAAATATTCATCACAACAAAATAAACAACGAACAAAGAAGACATCGATACATGTATTCAAGGAAACCCTATAAGCATCAACATTGTGACCAAGCTCGGTTAACTTTCCAAAGGATTATGTGCCACCCAGTAAGCCAACAACGAAGTAGGTTAAGCTACCAAAGGAGTCAAAGTATGAACTTGTCGAACCATAGATCTCACCGGGGGTAATCATTGAAGGAAATTTATTAGGCGTAGTAGGGAATCTGATGTTTGCAGAACACAACTTGGAAAACGTAAAGAAATTTCTAAAGTTAGCAGAAGATAAATACATGCACAAAAAACTCAATCTTGATTCATAGGTAGTTATAGTAGAACCACGGGAGTGGGAAACAGGGCTGGAGAAAATATGCATTTTGAATCTATTAGAGATTTTGCATGGTAGGAATGCAAAGATCAAAATTTGCATCAAGATGTTATTGAGCTATGTCCATAGAGGATTTTTATGGTTGGATAGTCTGATGTCAATAGACACTCAACTCATTGTGCAAATCACTGGGTTAGCATCAACAGGGAAGGACCCACTACCACTATTCATGGATAAATCTAAGGAGAAAGTCGTGGAGAAGAGGATGAAGGATAAGTATTACACACATAGAGGAGCGTGTGTTTTGGACATTTCGAGTATTAATGATGATACTATCAGGTTCATGACGCAGGTGTTGTCCTGTAATTTTTTGAGGAAATGCTACAAATATCAAGTACCAGTGGGTGTAATAGTAGTGTCTGAGAAGTGTGTCACAGGAGTACAAATGAACTAGGTGAAGTTCCTAGTAAACTAATTCTTGATGGATTGAACGGAGGCACAAGATAAAGGAACAAAATTCCATTATGCATGTCTATTGATATTGATTGCATTAGTGGCTTGGAGGGAGATCGAAGACACTCAATTTGTGGGAGTTGCGAAGAAACCATGTTTAGTAGCAAGATATGTGAACTTGTGGCATATTGCACACAAGGAAAGAGAGTTGGATAATAAAATCACTTTTTATGTTTACAAAGAGATAATTCAACAAAGAATTCAAGATTAACCACACATACTACCGCAAGTAGTGGAAGCATACAAAGAGATTGCGCATTTTAAAGAAGGAAGACACCATATGTATATCTAAGCCAAGAGGGACTTGGATCAGAAGTGGTTGATGACCAGATACAAGGTGACATGAGATGAGGTTGGACATATTGTAGAAGACAAGGAGGAAGAATGGAAAACCCTAGTACCAAAAATGGAGTAGCCAGAAACACAACCAACATAGAATGATCCAAAAGAATAAGATGAAGAACATGAAGGATAAGGTAATGTCACACGAGACACACAGAAAACGGTACTGCTCCCTGCAGAAAATAGGAAAGAACATGATAAGGGGAAACCCTGTTGAAATGGGTACTTGACACTGAGAGGGGCGGGGTTGAATCAGTGTCACAAAAATTTGGATAATTTTCCACTTTTCACAAATTAACTAAACAACAAATATTTATTTCATTTTCTCAATCAATATATATAAAATAATAAATATTTTATTTATTAAATAACTTGAATGAATACATAAGATCAATCTTTGAATATCATCTTCATACAATTATGAAAGACCCAACTCTCTGTTACAAGCCCCATCTTGTAGTTCTTAGATCCAACTGAGAAATGAGGAATCCAACCCTCATAACAAGTCTCAACTTATTGATCTCATATTCAACTGAGATGTGAGGAATCCAATCCTCATACAAGACCCAGCTTGTAAACATGAACCAACATGATAGAATGAACCTTCATTCAATCCATTATATATTAATATATATACTTCAACAAATTCAACTACACATCTTCTCACCATTCCTTCTTGTTTATATAGTCTTCCAATTGGTGTGAATTTGAATCATTGTGTCTTTTGATATTTGAACCATTGTGCCTTTTCATTTAAAATGATAATATTAATATTTAATTAATATCATTTTTCCTTTTATCCTTTTATTCATAGTGCTCATGAATTAACTCTGTTTTAATCATGACTTTGTGTCGGTTCTTTTATCTTCATGAGTTGATCACATACATGGATCGACTCATCATATCGTTCTCATGCTTCTGTTGCATTCTATGTTCACCAACAGATCATGTTTGATCTCTTTATTGATTATCTATAATATTCTAGTGTTAACTTTGTGTAGAAGTAATCTGTATGAGGCACTTCCTTCAAACCATTTTCATATGATCACAGGCATAGAACCACTGGCTTGTTGGAAAAATAACTGAGAGGGGCGGGGGGGTCAATTAGTTATATATATATAAGCTTGAAACTTTTCAAGTTCTTTTCTGAATATTTATATATTATTATTTAATGTGTTGTTGATAAATTAACATGCATAGATATACAATATTTGATCAATCACACATAATATACAGAGACACTGATTTTCCTGAGGAAACCCATAAAGGGATAAAACCTCTTCTTCTTAGGATGTCAATCAAGCTCCAACTTTCATGTACATAATATTTGAGCACCAACTCAAATATGAGGCTACAAGCTCTGATAGCAAGCTACAACTTGCAAAGAGCACCAACTCTCAAATTCCTCTAGCACCAACTAGATGGAAGTACCAACTCCCAGGTTTCTCTAGCACCAAACAGATGGAAGCACCAACTCCCAGAATATCTTCTAGCACCAACTAGAATTTAGAGGACTACAATCCTCCCCAACACCACCCTACCACCTTGACTGAATCTTACAAAAACTTACTTACTTGATTTGTCTATGATCTGATCTGTTGCGGCTCAACGTCTTCTCTACCTTCTTCAACTTCTATGTGCTTTTCCACTTCTGGATATTTCTGCATTTTATGCTCTATGTTGCTTCTACATGCTATGTGTCACGCCTCTGCTATCTTCTTTAGATCCTACAAACAACCTCCTTCTACCCGCATGAACAACTACCAAAAATAACTTCCTCTCTTCTCTATTCTGCATTTTTATCACGCCAAGACCTCTACCACATCATCCATGCAACTCTTCACCTTCTTTGGCAATTAGCCACAGTCTATTCCTCATCAATGGTCATTATCCTGAGATTCTTGGATTCTCTGCCAGTGCAACCCTTCCTCTTATCTATTACTTTTACAGTTCATCTGACAGTTACAGTAGGTCTCTTCTAACAATTATAGGAGTTCCTCACGAAGAAGCTCCTTGTGAACTTCACCTGCGCGAACTAGCACCGGGTGCAAGTTCCTCTTCACATGTCCACAGGTTGTGACCACATGCTAACCAAAAAGGCACTACGCGACTTTGCGTTTCGCGATCTCGTGAGTTATCTCTCCTCCATTCTTCAAAGTCCAAGCTCCTGAACTCTGAACTTCATCATGCCAGATCATTGACCCACGACATTCATCAATCAATGGTCCAGATCTCTTATTCACACTTCGAGACTTCGCGACTTGCGATGTTGGAGGTTAGAGCACCTCCTTTCTTTGATTCCCAAATTTGCGCTTGCGTCATATCAACAGCCCAAATATCTCCATTATCCATAGGTCGAGATCAATTCGTGAACTCAGACTTCATGAGTTCCTGTCTCATGCATTCACTCCTTCCTCTGGATTTCATGATTTTCGAATCAATGGAGCATTGATCTCTCACCACGTATCCTTCCCAACACCAACGGCTAGGATTTCCTTCATGATTTCAAACTTCGTGAGTTTCCATTCTTCTCCTTGCAAATCTTTCAAAGTCTGAATCCTCAAACTCTCGGATCTTCTTCCACCTATCCCCCTCAATGATGGACAGTTCTGATAGACCTCGAAACTTCGGGACTTCATGAGTCTGCTTCTTCTGTGCACTCTAAAGGAATTAAGGCTCATGCACTTACCTCTGGATATACGACGGTTGGTCCATGTGCTCAAATCTAATGCCTGCGATCTATTCTCATCCTATGTGCGCTCGTTCCTCCTATCTGGAATATGATCCAATGATCCATATTCTTCACAGTTCTTGATCCGAAAGCCACTGTCGCTCCTCCTCCTAAGCTTACAATCTCTTTTGACTTAGAATATTTTCTAAGTATTCAAAGGTTTCGGCCTCCGACCCTTCTCTTGTGAGACCGGTTGAAGGGTATCATCTTCTCTTTTCTGTTTTCCATCAATGACAAGCACACTCTTCCTTTAAACATGCCAACAATATCCCCCTTTGGCATTGATGGCAACCCTAAAAGGATGCACTATTCTTCTTAGACCTCCAACTGTAGCATCCAGACCATACTCTGTTCTTCTTAGACCTCCAAATGTAGCATCCAAACCACACCTTTTTCTCCCCCTTTGACATCAATGTCAAATAAAACTGAGAGTGAATATGTTCTCCCCCTGACCAGATAGATTATTTTAACTTGATAACAGGGTCACGCCCAACTTCTGGCGTAGATACACAAACTGAGCTTTTGGAAGCGGTTTAATGAAGATATCAACAATATAATCTTTGGATGGAATATAATGGAAAGAAACAATAGTTTTGATTACGTGTTCCCTCAATAAGTGATACTTGATGGGTATATGCTTGGTCTTGGAGTGAAATATAGGATTCTTTGACACACTAATTGCACTAGTATTATCACAATGAATTGGAATTGGTGCAGTATATTTGACTTCCAAGTCTGCAAGTGTTTGAATCATCCACAATACTTGGGTAAAGCAAGTGGCAGCTACAATGTATTCAACTTCTATAGTTGATAATGAAATGGAACCTTGCTTCTTGCTCAACCATGCTACAAGATAATATCCTAACAAGAATGCACATCCACTCCCGAGTTTCCTTTCATCCATGCAGTTATCCCAATCAACATCTGAATAGACTGATAATTGAAAATTCTTATTCCTAGGATACCATAGGCCATAGTTCATTGTTCCTTTAAAGTATCTGAATATTCTTTTGACATCTGGCAAATGACTTTGTTTAGGTGCAGACTAATACCTTCCTACCATTCCAACAACATGCATTATGTCTGGACGAGATGTTGTGATGTACAATAGGCTACCTATCATGGACCTATATGAACTCTGATCAACATCAGGTGATTCATTATCCTTGCTTAACTTGCATCCAGTGACCATAGGTGTTCTCATAGGTGTAGAATCTTCCATTTGAAACCTTTTCAACATTTCTCTTAGATATTTCTTCTGAGAAAGAAATATTCCTTCAAAATTATGAGTAATTTGTAGACCAAGAAAAAATGATAGTTCCCCTATCATAGATATTTCAAATTTAGAATGCATGTCAGAAGAAAACCATTGTACCAATGAAGCATTATTACTTCCGAAGATGATGTCATCTACATAGACCAACACAATGATCAAATCATTATCCTCTGTTTTGATATATATATATATATATATATTGTAGTCAATTGTTCCTCTCTTGAACCCTTTGTCTTGAAGATAATTATCCAATCTGTAATACCAGGCACGAGGTGCTTGTTTCAACCCATATAAGGCTTAGTTCAGCTTGGAGACAAGGTCAGGATTATCTGGCAGCTAGAAACCCTCTGGTTGTTCCATATAAACTTTTTCTTTTAGATCTCCATTTAGAAAAGATGACTTGACATCCATTTGGTAAACTCTAAACTTCTCATGACAAGCATAGGAAAGAAACATTCTAATAGATTCTAATCTTGCTACAGGCGCAAATGTTTCATCAAAATCCAGTCCTTCTATTTGAGCATGCCCTTTGCAAACCAATCTATCCTTATTTCTTACAATATTTCCTTGCTCATTCATCTTAGTTTTGTAGACCCATTTGGATCCTATTACATTTTTATTTGTTGTCCTAGGAACAAGTTCCCAAGTATCATTATTTTTAATCTAATCTAGTTCCTCATTCATTGATTTTAACCAATTTACATCCTTATTGGCTTCATTAAAGTTCTTGGGTTCCACCATGGATATGAAGGCTATATGTGATTGCTCGGTGTCTTTGATTATCCTTCTCCTAGTTTGTACACCTTTGTCTTTCTCACCAATTATCTCAATTGCAGGATGATTATTTTGAGTAATTCTGGAGGAAGGATTTGATGTAGATTGTTGTCTTGACTCTTCTTGTCTGGGTGTCTCTTTTCCACTTGATTCATCATCTTCTTGTGACTCTGAGATTTTTTGTTCTTCATTTTCATTATCCTCATCATCTTCTTCATCTGACTTGGTGCTTATTCTCTGTTGATCTTTTATAGGAGCTTCTTCATCAATTCGAACATCAATATAGTCTACTAATTTATGAATTCTTTTGTTAAAGCATCTGTATCCTTTACTGTTCATTGCATATCCTAAGAAGATACCTTCATCAAATTTTCCGAGATGATCAACATTATTTTTGATGTAGCATTTACTTCCAAATACTTTGAAGTGCTTGATTGATGAAGGTCGACCAAACCACAACTCATATGGAGTTTTATCATAATTTATTTAAAATATTATTATAATTCTTTTTTTTTGATAAATTTAAATTTATATATTTATAATAATTATATATTAAATTTACACACTTTTTATTCTTTTTAATTTTTTTTAACTCTATTTAAATTGTTCATATATTTATACAATTTTTATTAATTATTTTTTAAATTTAATAAATTATATAGTTTATTTGATTTTTTATTTAAAATTTAATGTTTATATTCTATTTTTATATATAAGATAAGGTAATTTGATATGTATCTTATTTCTATTATTTATAATATAAATATAACATTTATTTTCTATTGTTTTTCATTTATCTATTTTTATTGTTAAGTTGTGAGCACACAGCATAAACAATACTCTTATGTGTCACATGTAATAATGGCATAGATCTCATTCTACTAATCTATAATGTGTTACATTTATAATTTGTGTTTATACAATTATTAACTTGAAAATTTATATTGTAAGAAATATTTAAAAATAAAATTGTTATGATTTTTTTTTATGATAATTTAAATTTACATATTTAAAATACGCTATCATATTTATAAAAATTCCCTAATCACAAAGATATGATGACTAATTGAGTCCCTAATCACCAAGATATGATGAAATCCTTCATGCTCTAGAAGTGTTAACCCTTGCACTAGAGCTAGAGCCTACACTTATTTGCGGGTTGTTTCTCCAAATCACTAGGCAAAGGTAATTTCTTGTTTTCCTCTATGATAAAACATGATTATCCTTCACTACCCATCCTAGAAAGATGAAAGAATCACTAGAGCTTTGGAATATTAAAAATTTTAAGATGGTGGTTTATTTATTGCTCAACTAGTCTATGAAAAAAATGTGGTTGAAATCTACAAATTTTAACCAAATCGTTTTGCAAAATTGTGCATTATTATATGTAATGAAAAGAAAAAAAAATCTTGAGGAAAAAAGAGGAAGATAGAGGAAGAGGAAGAGGATCCTATTAAACTGCACAAGGATTTCATACATACATACATACATATATAGACCCCATGATGGATCATATTCGTTGATATTCCTTCTAAAAATTATACCTGTGAAGAGATAGTGTAGATTTGAAGCATTGTAACTATCATGAGAAGCCCAAATTCAATCGCATGGTTCCCTAGAATCCTTGTGTGATGGATATATTCTCCTCAAAAGGTAAATTTTCTAGTCTCCTCTCCGTTGCCATATCAATTTTATGTGTTTCCCTTCGCTTATGTGCACAATGTGGATGTAATTTTTGTTGATGACGATGATGATAATCATGGTGATGATAATGATATATTTAACTCGTACACTTGGGATATAGGTGATCCAGATTATATTGAGAAAGAAATGAAACACACACAGAGATATAGTAGAGAGAACAACAATATAGTGAAACCCAATTTCTATTAATAAATAAAATAATAGAATATTGTAGAAGACAAACTCGCTATACCTTGCAAGTTTAGGACTCGAAAATCATAACAAAAATGGAAAAGATGAAGAGCGATGATGAGTCAATGGAAGAGGTGGGTGGCCACTGATATCCACCTGGATTAGTAATCCCCCCTTAAGAACCAATGGTCCCCATTGTGTCAATTTCCCTTCGGAGATGGGGAACTTTTGTTGAATTTGAACCTTGGTGAGACACTTTCCTTATTGAAGTAGTTTTCCTTCTTTGACAACTTGATAGAGTTGTATGTTCTGTTGGTGGTTTTCCTTCATCGTAGTGTCCATGATCCGATCCATTAGAGCTTGCATAATGAAGTTGGGATTGAGTTATGCAGGGGTCAATTTCTCAGCCACCTCTAAGGTGTCCAACAAAGGTGGGAAATATGATCGAAGCAACTCTACATTAAATACTATGTGCAAGCCAAGGAAAGGAGGAATACACAATTCGAAATAATTGTCACCCACTACCTTTATGATGGTGTAAGGCCCATATCAGGGTGGTATGAGCTTCTCATGGGGGCCTATAAGGTGTTTTTTTCACAAATGCAACCACACCTTGTCACCAACCTGAAACTTGTGAGGAACCTGATCTTGGTCATGTCGTTGTTTATACTTGGCATTAGATTTATCCAAGATATCATGAGCTTGTTATTGGAGGTGTCGGATCCATTCAACAAATTTGGTTGTTATGTCTTCCTTAGTCTAAACATGGGAGGAGTCTGTCAAGGACGATGGAATCAATAGAGCTACATCAATGGGGGCCAATTGTTGGAACCCCAAGCACACCTGAAAATGGTTGTAGCCAATGGAGTTGTGGAGGGCTTCATTATAGCTATGTTGAACATATGGAAGGCTCTCATCCCATGCACGTGGATTCTTGGAATATGCACAATAATTTTGTTGACTAGTTCTATTTTTTCATCTATTTGGGGATGAAACAAAATCGATTTAGTCATCTTTGTGTCCATTAGAGACAATAGGTTGAACCAGAAAGTAATAAGGAACCTGCTATCCCTATCTAAAATAATGGTCCATGGTGTCCCAAAATGAACCCAAATCTACTCAAAGAAGAGCCTAGTAGTGGCCTCAACTATGATACTCTTTTTACACGGTGTCAAAATGGCCATCTTAAAGAACCGATCAACAACCAAAAAAAAAAAATCATGACCACGTTTGGTGGAGGGAGAACCTAACATGTAATCCATGTATACGGACTTCCAAGGCCTGTTTAGGGAATGCAAAGGAGTGTACAAAACATGCTTTTTGATGGATGTCTTAGCGATGGCATATGCAATGCACAACTTGATATATTGTACGATGTCTTGTCGAAGCTTTGGCTAGTAGAAATGATTACGAAGTACTGCTACTATATTCTCCACACTAAAGTTCCCTACCACTCGACCATAATGTGCCTCCAAAATTTGGTTTGTGCACTCTCTTGAAGGAACACAAATATGGCCTAGATATCACAAGAGCATGTAACATACCCAACCTTCTAGCTGGGATACAACTATGATACCAATTTGTAACGTACCCAGCCTCCTATCTAGGTACCACGCTCTGATACCAATCTATGACATACCCAACTTACAGTTGAGAAATGCCACTCCAAAAATATAGTGCACAGATTCTACACTATAACATTAATCTGTGTAGAAAGATGTGAGGTAACACACATGATCCCAAGTTGGATCGTGCCCTGACAAATTTTCCTCTTCAGACTAGTTATAAGAATGGAATTAACACATAATACAAATACACGCATAATTATTCAGAGCACACTAATATACTATGCACACACTTTGAACAGATGATTAATATTGTGCATGCAACCACTATAGTTTCACACAAAGATTTAGTTCTTTTTTTGCACATGGATTGTTTTCCCATGTGCACAATGATTCCAACCTCTTGAATGCACGGATTATTTCCCTGCGTGGACAATAATTCTAGCATTTACTCAGAACTCATGACCAATATTACAAAGTTAAATAAAAAGAAACTCAATAAATATCATACTCTGCATGTGCAACAAAAATTATTAAATAACAACATCATGCTTTACATGTGCAAACAACATTATACAAAATAATAACAATCAATTATATGCAATGTCATAAAGGAAATAAACCCATATCATACATAGGTAAATAAGAACACAGTAAATTAGACAAGCAGATAAATAACACTTATATTTTTAAAGAGTCACCAAATGCGTGCAGAGCTTAGACATTCGTCCCAACCATAAAATCTATTGCTCATATACTTTCAACAATCTAGATCACCCCCAAGCTGGGGATTAAAATACACTAGGGCAAAAAGATTCATAATGCTAGGCTAAGGTCTGATAATCAACAAAATTGCTCTTTCCAAGGTGTCCAACTATTGCAACTAGCCTACAATCTCTCATTCCCCACATGCTTGTCCCACCCCAGGATGTGTGCCCCTTCTATGCTCAACAATCCCTTTCATGGGCTTTAGTAATCGGTCAGACAAGAAGTCTCAAAGCCCTATAACTAATTCTCAGCATACCAGGGAACAATTTCTAGAAAATATATCACCTGGAGAGAATGATCACGGGCCTGAGAACCCACCTCTTTCACAACGAATCTCTCACTTGGAGAGAATGCTCACGGGCTTGACAACCCGCCTATTCAACAACAAAGACTCTGGTTACAATATGGAAAAACCCCTTTAGAATATTTTCTCTATAGATAAGGTAATCGTCATTCTTCCCATTCAAATGCTTTAACCGATGATGAAAAATGGTTCCTCCCCCCAAAATACACTAAGGTTTGACCATATAATTGCATGGTCATAACTGGACACTTGTTACCTTTAGACTTAGCTTTATCCACTTTGTTCCCATACCTTGGGAACTTAGGATAAATAAATATCCATAAATTATACTTTTTGGAAATATTAATAAAATATTCCCTTGGTCTCAAGCCCCTCTTTTCCCTTTTTAGTGGAGTTTAGCCACCCGTCTCTTTTCTTCTGAGAGGTCTGTGTGCAACGATGTGATATTATTAATAATTTTAGCGTGATTACATTTCACAAGGATAGATGCACTGGCCTTTTTGCTCACAAGCCCAATAACCACACAGGCTCTCTGGCCGGAGATCTTGTGTGGTTATTGGGCCAGTGAGAAAAAATGTCAGTGCACCTATTCTTGTAAAATGTAATCACACTCAAAATAATTCGGTCTGATGCAACTTCCAGGTAACCCTAATGCACTTACTTAGGTGCACACAACACTATGGAAGGTGATCACCCTTCCCTTGATGCACAATCCATGCGCACTAACTCAAGTGCACACAACAATATGGAATGTGCACATTCTTTCTTTGGAAAACAATCTAGATGCACTACTCAGGTTGTTAAGCCCTAAATAGTTGCTCATTACCCCTTAATTAGGGCATATTATATTAGTAATGTTGTTTTATTTATGTCGGCTTTAGTCCATTAGTTGTAATTATACCTCCTAGTCTCCTATATATACCAAAGATACATTTTCATTTTGAATCATCTTGTAATTGTACATTTATGTGGGCATAAGGAGGTTTCCCCCTCGAAGAGGCTTATTATCTGAGTTTCTCTCTTTTTCAAGGCATTGAGCACTTATTCTGAGGTTTTTCTATGCTATATTGATATTTGGTTCTTAACATATGGTATCAGAGCATAAGGTCTTGGGGTTTCGCTGCTACATCTAAGACACGTTGGTATTTTTGCTATAAATTTTTTTTCTACAATGTTTCATAAGGAACGGCTTGGAATATATTTAGTAGATAGATCAAGGTACGTTGGGTTAAAATTTCATCTCTTGAGGCCTTTTACTTTAAGAGATACAGCTTGTGCAAGATAGGGTTCTGGAATCATCCTGAACTGAGTCATTGCAAAATTTTCACTATAAATTGTTTTCTTTAATGTTGCAGACCCTGAACTCCAAAGGCTATTTACAGAAATTTGTAAGGTATCTGTGGTAAAAATTCCATCTTCTAGGTCATCTTAAATTTGTAGATACACCCTGTGGAAGATAGGGTATCTGACTAGTCTCAAGAAGGTGTTCCAGGTAAAACAATCATAACTTCTTCCTAGAGTATCCAAATTGAGTGAGACTAGTTTCATTGGATAGTGGATAGCCTGTAGTATTTTTGGTACGAATTTCATAATTTTATATAATTTATTTTGTGAGGGGCATGCTATACAAGTGATATTTCCTGGAAAGGCCAAAAATCAACAAGTTGTGGGGAAGTTACCGTAAATTACACTTGGCACATCCAATTTTGATCAGACCCATGGAATTGCAGAGGAGAAATATCTGAGAACTACAAAAAAGAAATGTTCATACCTAGAAGGGCTGAAACTTTGGAGATACAACAGAAGAAAGATTGTCTAGCAGAACCACCTCAAAATCAAGGTTCAAAACTGATACTTGGCCAACATGCCACCCAAAAAGGGAACTTCTACACCAAAT
>JZKD02S1665393.1:27529-48138 GCA_000966675.3 Picea glauca | reverse complement strand
AACTGAGAGGGGGGGGGGTGAATTAGTTATATATATATATATAATCTTGAAACTTTTCAAGTTCTTTTTTGAATCTTTATATATTATTATTTAATACGTTGTTGATAAATTAACATGCATAAGTATACAATATTTGATGAATCACACATAATACATAGAGACATTGATTTTCCTAAGGAAACCCATAAAGGGATAAAACCTCTTCTTCTTAGGATGTCAATCAAGCTCCAACTTTCATGTACATCACAATCTTTGAGCACCAACTCAAATATGAGGCTACAAACTCTGATAGCAAGCTACAACTTGTAGAGAGCACCAACTCTCAAATTCCTCTAGAACCAATTAGATGGAAGTACCAACTCCCAGTTTCTCTAGCACCAACCAGATGGAAGCACCAACTCCCAGAATATCTTCTAGCACCAACTAGAATTTAGAGGACTACAATCCTCCCTAGCACCATCCTACCACCCTAATTGAATCTTACAAAAACTTACTTACTTGATCTATCTTTGATCTGATCTGTTGTGGCTCAGAGTCTCCTCTACCTTCTTCAACTTCTATGGGCTTTTCCACTTCTGCATGTTTCTGCATTTTATGCTCTATGTTTCTTCTGCATGCTATGTGTCGCGCTTCTGCTATCCACTTTAGATCCTGCACACAACCTCCTTCTACCTGCATGAACAACTACCAAAAAGCACTTCCTATCTTCTTTGTTCTGCATTTTTATCACGCCAAGACCTCTACCACATCATCCATGCAACTCTTCACCTTCTCTGGTAGTTAGCCACAGTCTGTTCGTCATTAGTGGTCGTTATCCTGAGATTCTTGGCTTCTCTACCAGTGCAACCCTTCCTCTTATCTATTACTATTACAGTTCATTTGACAGTTATAGGAGGTCTCTTCTGACAATTATAGGAGTTCCTCATGAAGAAGTTCCTTGTGAACTTCACCTGCGTGAACTAGCACCGGGTGCAAGTTCCTCTTCACATTTCCACAGGTTGTGACCACATGCTAACCAAAAAGGCGCTACGTGACTTCGCGTTTCGCGATCTCGTGAGTTATCTCTCCTTCATTCTTCGAAGTCCAAGCTCCTGAAATTTGAACTTCGTCATGTTAGATCAACGACCCACGACATTCATCGATCAATGGTCCATATCTCTTCTTTTCACTTCGAGACTTTGCAACTCACGATGTCGGAGGTTAGAGCACCTCCTTTCCTTGATTCCCGAATTTGTGCTTGTGTCAGATCAATAGCCCAAATATATCCATGATCCATAGGTCGAGATCAATTCATGAACTTGGACTTCGCAACTTCTTGTCTCATGCATTCACTCCTTCCTCTAGATTTCACGATTTTCGAATCAATGAAGCTCTAATCTCTCACCACGTATCCTTCCCAACACCAACGGCTAGGATTTCCTTCATGATTTCAAACTTCGCGAGTTTCCATTCTTCTCCTTGCAAATCTTTTGAAGTCTGAATCCTCAAACTCTCGGATATTCTTCCACTTATTCCCCTCGATGATGGATAGTTTTGATAGACCTGGGAACTTCCGAACTTCATGAGTCCGCTTCTCCTGTGCACTCTAAAGGAATTAAGGCTTGTGCACTTACCTCTGGATCTACGACGGTTGGTCGATGTGCTCAAATATAATGCCTATGATCTATTCTCCTCTTCTGTGCGCTCATTCCTCCTATATGGAATATGATCCAACGATACATATTCTTCACATTGCTCAATCTGATAGCCACTATCGCTCCTCCTCCTAAGCTTACAATCTCTTCTGACTTAGAATATTTTGTAAGTATTCAAAGGTTTTGGCCTCCGACCCTTCTCTTGTGATACTGGTTGAAGGGTATCATCTTCTATTTTTTGTTTTCCATCAATGACAAGCACACTCTTCTTGTAAACATGCCAACAATACCCCCCTTTGGCATTGATGGCAACTCTAAAAGGCTGCACTATTCTGCTTAGACCTCCAACTGTAGCATCCAGACCACACTCTATTCTTCTTAGACCTCCAAATGTAGCATCAAGACCACACCTTTTTCTCCCCCTTTGACATCAATTTCAAATAAAACTGAGAGTGAATCTGTTCTCCCCCTGATCAGATATACTATGAGCACTCTCCCCCTGATCAGATAGACTATTTTAATTTGATATCAAGGTCACGCCCAACTTTTGGCGTAGATACTCAAACTAAGCTTTCAGAAGTGGTTTAATGAAGATATCAACAATATGATCTTTGGATGGAATATAATGCAAAGAAACAACAGTGTTGATTATGTGTTCCCTCAATAAGTGATACTTGATGGGTATATGCTTGGTCTTGGAGTGAAATACATGATTCTTTGACACACTAATTGCACTAGTATTATCACAATGAATTGGAATTGGTGTAGTATATTTGACTTCCAAGTCTGCAAGTGTTTGAATCATCCACAATACTTGGGTAAAGCAAGTGGCAACTGAAATGTATTCAAATTCTGTAGTTGATAAGAAAATGGAACCTTGCTTCTTGCTCAACCATGCTACAAGATAATATCCTAACAAGAATGCACATCCACTCCTGAGTTTCCTTTCATCCATGCAGTTAGCCCAATCAGCATCTGAATAGACTGATAATTGAAAATTCTTATTCCTAGGATACCATAGGCCATAGTTCATTGTTCTTTTAAAGTATCTGAATATTCTTTTGACAGCTAGAAAATGACTTTGTTTAGGTGCAGACTAATACCTTCCTACCATTCCAACAACATGAATTATGTCTGGACGAGATGTTGTGATGTACAACAGGCTTCCTATCATAGACCTATATCAACTCTAATCAACATTAGGTGATTCATCATCCTTGCTTAACTTGCATCTAGTGACCATAGGTGTTCCCATAGGTGTAGAATCTTCCATTTGAACCCTTTTCAACATTTCTCTTAGATATTTCTCCTGAGAAAGAAATATTCCTTCAAACCTGTGAGTAATTTGCAGACCAAGAAAAAATGACAGTTCCCCTATCATAGACATTTCAAATTCAGAATGCATGGCAGAAGCAAACCATTGTACCAATGAAGCATTATTACTTCCAAAGATGATGTCATCTACATAGACCAACACAATGATCAAATTATTATCCTCTGTTTTGATATATATATTGCAGTCAATGGTTCCTCTCTTGAATCCTTTGTCTTGAAGATACTTATCCAATCTGTAATACCAGGCACGAGAAGCTTGTTTCAACCCATATAAGGCTTTGTTCAGCTTGCAGACAAGGTCAGGATTATCTGACAGCTGGAAACCCTCTGGTTGTTCCATATAGACTTTTTCTTTTAGATCTCCATTTAGAAAAGCTGACTTGACATCCATTTGGTAGACTCTAAACTTCTTATGACAAGCATAGGAAAGCAACATTCTAATATCTTCTAATCTTGATACAGGCGCAAATGTTTCATCAAAATCCAGTCCTTTTATTTGAGCATACCCTTTGCAGACCAATCTAGCCTTATTTCTGACAATATTTCCTTGCTCATTCATCTTATTTTTGTAGACCCATTTGGATCCTATTACATTTTTATTTGTTGGCCTAGGAACAAGTTACCAAGTATCATTATTTTTAATCTGATCTAGTTCCTCATTCATTGATTTTAACCAATTTACATCCTTACTAGATTCATTAAAGTTCTTGGGTTCCACCATGGATATGAAGGCCATATGTGATTTCTTGGTGTCTTTCATTATACTTTTCCTGGTTTGTACACCTTTGTCTTTCTCACCAATTATCTCAATTGCAGGATGATTATTTTGAGTAATTCTAGAGGAAGGATTTGATGTTGATTGTTGTCTTGACTCTTCTTGTCTGGGTGTCTCTTCTCCACCTGATTCATCATCTTCTTGTGACTCTAAGATTTGTTGTTCTTCATTTTCATTATCCTCATCATCTTCTTCATCTGACTTGGTGCTTATTCTATGATGATCTTTTACAGGAGCTTCTTCATCAATTCGAACATCAATATAGTCTACTAATTTATGAATTCTTCTGTTAAAGCATCTGTATCCTTTAACATTCATTGCATATCCTAAGAATATACCTTCATCATCTCTACCATCAAATTTTCTGAGATGATCAACATTATTTTTTATGTAGCATTTACTTCCAAATACTTTGAAGTGCTTGATTGATGCAAGTCGACCAAACCACAACTCATATGGAGTTTTATTATTGTTCGGCGTTAGATGCACTTTGTTTAGAATATAAACAACCCTATGAACAACCTCAACCCAGAAGGTTTGTGAAATGTCCCTTTCACTCATCGTAGCCTTTGCCATCTGCTGAACTGATCTATTTTGGCATTCCACAACTCCATTTTGTTGAGGAGTACCTGGAATAGTATATTCTCTTTTAATTCCATGTCTGTCACAGAATTATTTGAAATATATTGACATAAATTCTCCTCCCCTGTCTGAGAAAATTACCTTTAAATTCCTTCCTGTCTTATTCTCAGCTAACGCCTTAAAGATTTTGAACTTCTCAAACGCATCATATTTTTCTCTCAGAAAGGAAACCCACATAAGTCTGGAGAAATCATCAATGACCAGGATAAAGTAATGTTCTCCTCCAGTTCCTTCCTTTCGCGATGGTCCACACAGATCCATATGAATAATTTGAAGTGGTTTCTCTAAAGATGTGAAACTCTTCGATTTGAATTGAACATGAGTCACCTTCCCCATTTGACAGGATTCACATACAAAGTTATGAGGCTTAGATATTCTTGGAAGATCTTTCACAACACCTTCATTATTCAGGTTGACAATATTATCAAAATTTAGGTGTCCAAGCCTTTTGTGCCATAACCAACTTTCATCAAATTTTCTTAAATGGCATTCCTCCTTATCTTCCTTCATAGCATAGACATTATTTTCAGTTCTAACCCCTTTTGCAATCATCTCTCTTGTGTTCACTTTTTTTACTTTACAATCTTTGGCAGTGAAAGTGACTTCACATCCTCTGTAACACACCTGACTGACACTAAGAAGATTATACTTTAATCCATCAACAAATAATACATCTTGAGCTTTGGCTCTTCCATTACCTAAGCTTACTAGACCTTTACCTCTGATATTTCCTAGAGCATCATTTCCAAAGGTCACATTTCCTGATTTACTTTCTTTGAGTGATAGGAACTTACTTTTGTCACCTGTCATATGAATAGAGCATCTGTTGTTAGTATACTAGGGGTTCTTTTGTCTTTGAGCTGCCAACACTAATCCACACTTGTTATCTTCTTTCTTCTACCAAACATTGACGTTTTCAACTCTATGATTTGAAACTGGCTTATAGTTCTTTAGATGATATTTTGCATCTTTATGTCCATAATTATGGAAGATGTAAAATTCTAGTTCATTGAATAAAGGATCATAATGATTCTTATGCTTAATTTGCATCCTTTTTCAAACCATCACATGATTTGCAGTCTGTGTTTGTTTGTTACTTGGTTGTATCATTCTTTGTTGTCACAATATTTATTCCTTGGGTGTCTTGATTGTTCATGCCTAAATCTTATCAAACAATTTACAGCTTTGTGGCCAAAGCTAGAACAATAAAAATAATATCCATAGAAAAAATCTTTGTACCTGGAAAATGGTTGTCTTATTTGAGCAGGTTGATTCTTCCATGTTGATGATTTCCTTGAGCAGAGGGTGTATTATTTTTATGTTCTATAGATTCAGTTCTGGTACCTTTTTCTTCACTCCTCCTTGGTGGTTGATTATCTTCCTTTGTTTCTGCAGGTTTGTTGTTATCAATGGTTGTAGATTTGACAAACTTGATGGATTATTTGTTTCTTGGCTGACCACTACTTGATCCCTCTTCATAAACCAAACCAGTTTACAACTTTGAATTCCTTTGCTGATTCAGAATGATGGCCAATCCTTCTAAGGATTTAATACTTGTCAGATTCTGATGATATAAGGCTTGAAATTTCTCTAGATCTTTTCTGATAGAAACTACTTCAACTTCCAATTTTTCACCGTTTGTTTTGGCTTCCTTTAATTGTTATGTGAGGATGTCCTCAATCCTCTTAGCTTCTTATAACTTAAATTTCATCAGAGAAATTTCTTTAGATGGTTCATTGCATGTTTTCTCATACCTGAGCATTTATTGTTTTTGTTTTGTTTTCTTTTCTCTAAGTCTATCAATCTCTTCCATGGCACTGACAAGTTCTCATTCAAGATATACTGCTGCTTCACAATCAACGAACTCACTTCCTATATATTCAATGTTTAGATATTCTAAGGATATTAGCATGACATCATTTATTTTACTTTCAATAGAAGAGTCATTGTCTTCATCATCTGAAGGATCGTCATCATTGTTTACACAAAGGATTTTCTTATTAAAATTATTCTCTCTATAGACCTTCTTGTGTTTATGCTTTTCTTCATCGTCATAGGTCTGATCCTTTCTTTTGTGAGGAAACTTAGATGAAAAATGACCTATATTACCACAATTGAAACATTTGAAGGGAAGTTTACCTTTGTATTTGCCTGATCCTTTCATCGGTCTTTTCACAAAATTTGCTTCAATCTCATCTATATCGGATTCTGTGTTTTTCTCTATTTTAAAGGATGCCTCTCTTGTAGTGGATTTACCTTTGGTGATTCTCATTTCATAAGAAGTTAGGGTTCAAAGAATTTGATCTAGTGTCAACGATTTGACATCAGTTATTTCCTCTATAGCAGAGACCTTTGAGTTAAATCTATCAGGAAGAGATATTAATATTTTCTGGACTAGAAAATATTCATCTATCATTTCACCTAGACCTTTCATAGTGTTTACAATTTCTTCTAAAAATAAGAAGTACTTACTGATAGTTTCGTCTTCATCCATATTTAACTGCTCAAATTTCAGTCTGTGAGTCTGAAGTTTTGCGTCTTTCACCTTTTCATTACCTTCATAACTACTTATTAGCTTGTCCCACATAACTTTTGTTGAATCAAAGTGCATTACTTTGACAAACTCGGCTTCTGAAAGTCCATTAAGGATGGCATTCATTTCTTTTGCATTAAATATAAACTCTAGCTTATCATATTTTGAGGCCAAGACTATAAGCTTCACATATCCATTTTCAACGAAATACCAAACATCAACACCCAAGGACATTAAATATGATCTCATCCTTATTTTCCAGAAGGCAAAGTTTATTCCATCAAATAGAGGGAGTCTATTAGTTGAACATCCTTCATGACTACTCATGATCAAGTTATGGATCTACCTTTGATCAAAGGCAATGACTCTGATACCAATTGTTGGAAAAATAATGAGAGGGGGGGTTGAATCAGTTATATATAAGCTTGAAAATTTTCAAGTTCTTTTCTGAATCTTTCTATATTATTATATAATGTGTTGTTGATAAATTAACATGCATAGTTATAAAATATTTGATCAATCACACAAAATACACAGAGACACTGATTTTCCCGAGGAAACCCATAAAGGGAGAAAACCTCTTCTTCTTAGGATGTCAATTAAGCTCCAAATTTCATGTACATCACAGTCTTTGAGCACCAACTCAAATATGCGGCTACAACCTCTGATAGCAAGCTACAACATGAAGAGAGCACCAACTCTCATATTTCTCTAGCACCAACTAGATGGAAGTACCAACTCCCAGGTTTCTCTAGCACCAACCAGATGGAAGCACCAACTCCCAGAATATCTTCTAGCACCAACTATAATTTAAAGGACTACAATCCTCTCTAGCACCAACCTACCACTCTGATTGAATCTTACAAAAACTTACTTAATTTATCTATCTCTGATCGGATCTTTTGAAGCTTAGAGTCTCCTCTACCTTCTTCAGATTCTATGCGCTTGTCCACTTCTGCATCTTTTTGCATTTTATGCTCTATGTTTCTTCTACATGCTATGTGTCGTTTCTCTGCTATATGCTTTAGATCTTGCACAAAGCCTCCTTCTACCCACATGAACAACTACCAAAATTCACTTCCTCTCTTATTTGTTCTGTGTTTTTATCATGCCAAGACCTCTACCACATAATCCATGCAACTGTTCACCTTCTCTGGCAGTTAGCCACAGTTTGTTCGTCATCAGTGGTCATTATCCTGAGATTCTTGGATTCTCTGCTAGTGTGACCCTTCCTCTTCTCTGTTATAGTTACAGTTCATTTGATAGTTACAGGAGGTCTCTTCTGACAGTTACAAGAGTTCCTCATGAAGAAGATTCTTGTGAACTTCACCTACATGAACTAGCACCAGATGCAAGTTCCTCTTTACATGTCCATAGGCTATGAGCACATGCAAACCAAAAAGGTGCTACATGACTTCACGTTTCACGATATCGTGAGTTATCTCTCCTCCATTCTTCAAAGTCTGAGCTCCTGAACTCCGAGCTTCTGAAATCTGAACTTCGTCATTCCAGATCAACGACCCACAAAATTCCTTGATTGATGGTCTAGATCTCTTCTTCACACTTTGAGACTTTGTGAATCACGATGTCGGAGGTTAGAGAACCTCCTTTCTTCGATTCCCTAATTTGCACTTGCGTCAAATCAACGACCCATATCTCTCCATGATCCAATGGTTGAGATCAATTCGTGAACTCATACTTCATGAGTTCCTGTCTCATGCATTCACTCCTTCCTCTGGATTTCATGATTTATGAATCAACGAAGTGCTGATCTCTCACCACGTATCCTTCCCAGCACCAACGACTAGGATTTCCTTCACAATTTCGAACTTCATGAGTTTCCACTCTTCTCTTTTTAAATATTTCAAAGTTTGAATCCTCAAAATCTTGGATCTGCTTCCACGTGTCCCCCTCGATGATGGATGATTATGATAGACCTCGAAACTTCAGGACTTTGTGAGTCTGCTTCTCCTGTGCACTCTAGAGGAATTAAGGCTCGTGCACTTACTTCTGGATCCAACGACGGTTCGTCCATGTGCTCAGATCTAACACCTGATATCTATTCTCCTCCTCTCCACGCTTGTTCCTCCTATCTAGACTCTAATTCAACAATCCAGATTCTTCACAGTGCTCGATCCGATGAGCATTGTTTCTCCTCCTCCTGATCTTACGATCTCTTCCAACTTAAAAGATTTTCTAAGTATTCAAAGGTTTCATCCTTTGACCCTTCTCTTGCGAGACCGGTTGAAGGCTCTCATATTTGATTTTCTGTTTTCCATCAATGAAAAGCACACTCTTCCTGTAAACATGCCAACGTGACTTATCAATTTAAGAGATGCCTTCATTTTACCCTTATTTGTCTATTCCATACAACTAACGGCGGTGACCAGATGCTAGGCCAAATGAGCGCTTATCAAAATCAACAGTCATGATTTAATCTCCCAATGATATGGACAACTGTCGAGACTTCGAGACTTCTCCCTTCGGCACTTTCAACCTATCAAATATTCTGAATAAGATTTCACCAAATAGATCAGACAGTTCACGTTTATTTCATGGAACCAAATCAATGGTAAGATTCGGTGCTTACACTTATCCTTTCACTTCTTAATATGATGGCTAGGGATTAATCAAGCATTGATATGGATGGCCACCATTTACTTCAGGACTTTGACTATCCTACTTACGCTATCCTTCCATTGTATTTTATCAATAGTTAAGAATGCACCCGAAGTGTTCTTCAGATCAGACGACTCGTGTCCACTTCAAGACTTCAGAATTCAAGACTTCGGGACTTAGGGCATTTGCTGGTGGTGAAACTCTTGAACTAAAAATCCCAGAGTGATGTAAATTTCTTACGTCACTTGATGACGTGTCACAAGCTGAGTAGCTTCCACGTGTCACTCAGATTCATGATTTACATGTACCTGAAATGTTGATTTCAACTTGACACTAGTCATTATTTGACTGTGCCACGTGTCCTTGCTAACGTGTTTTATTGACATGATCTGCCACATGTCCTTATTGACGTGGTATGTTGACGTAGATATCCCTAATCTAATGGTCTGAATAGTATCCAAAATGTATCTCATATCGACGAATGAGAGTTACTTCATATTTTCGACTTTCGGGACTTCGGATAATTTGATCTCTCGACTTCACAATACTTCCGAAGTAAGATTCCCTGAAGTGTAACTTCCTCACAAATTTTAACCCAAAATGAATGTTGTTCATTGATCATGGTTCTAGATTGACAGCTTGATCTATCTATGATACTTATTTTCCTTGGATTAAATCCAACCGCTCTTCTTCTATCTTATCTTGTCCTTCCACTTTGGAAGTGATCCAATGGACGAGAAGACTCTCGAAGTAGATCAACAATCAAGGATGTTTGTGGGGTCTTCAACTAGCACAACTTTTAATACTATCGTCAAGTTCCACAATGGAAACCGTTCATTGGTATTCAAACTGATTCCAATCGTAGATCTATTGTCGAGTGACCATCGATGGTCGATGTGGATTGTGGAACCACAAATTGCTAGTGGTTTAATTTGTTACCCAAGCTCTGCAATTTATCCCTATCGTTGATCTGATGCTTGTGTATTCGACGATAACGACTTAATATGACTTAATATAATCATTTGTTGGATCAATCACAGTCGTCGATATTTGAATTTATGAGATCTGACGATCTAGACCAATTATGGGATTGAAACTAGCGAGTCATTTAATTCTCCTTTCTCTCTCTGCAATTCATTCTTGTTGTTGATCTGGCGCATGCGTATCAACGGTCTTGATTTGATCCGATCATTGACTATTCCTCCAACAATCCTTTAAGCCTACGGTCACTCATATGACTGACCTTCGTTACATGAGATGATCAACACTGTCAATTTATTGATCATATGGTTGTTGAGGCTTCTCACCTTTTCCTGTGCATCGATCGACTTCTCAATATTTCTGTCAATCCTGATGACATTTCTACAATGCGCTCTTCCTTCTGAGCTTTGATCTTCATTTGCTAACCTTCCTGAGCTTTAATCTTTGACATACTGTCATACTGTTTGACATTCTCATCCTTTGCATACTTTCAATGTGCTTTTCCTTATGATCTTTTAACTCTGCATATTGTTTGACATTCTCTTCTAACAGATATACTGTTTACATCAATGACAATTTCATCTATGATAAATCAACAATGAAAATTCATCATAACATCTTATCATCACATCATAATGACGTCGACTGTTGAAATCAATGACAACATATCAATGAAAATATGTCCAACAATCTCCCCCTTTGTCATTGATAGCAACAAACCAACTTCATACACAATCTCCCCCTGTGATGATGCTTTTCTCTATGAAGTCACCCTCCCCCTTTGACATCAATGGAAAAGGGTTGCTCCCCTTATGATCAACCCTTTTTTGTATTCATTTTGTTGATCAAAATATGAGCTTGGGTAACTCTCCCTATATTCATGTTCTGCCTGCAATAATTGTATGACTCCCCTGTCAATATGCTCTCTCTGCCTCTGACTACTCTCTCCCTTTGTTTCTGAAAGGGTAATTCTTCCTGACAAGGTCTCTTCTCCTGTTAATTTTAAAAACTCTTGTCATAATCCTTTGATTTTGTAGAACCCAATTTAAACTTCCTTTTATTTATTTTTTGTATTTTCTTTCTTTGGCTAACAAATTAGGACTTCATCAGAATTTGATATTGT
This sequence comes from Picea glauca, assembly GCA_000966675.3. Classification (NCBI taxonomy): domain Eukaryota; kingdom Viridiplantae; phylum Streptophyta; class Pinopsida; order Pinales; family Pinaceae; genus Picea; species Picea glauca. The sequence continues at coordinate 36,496 of JZKD02S1665393.1, read as the reverse complement.
CCCATATTCTTCTATAGGTACTTCCTTTTCTTGAGATTGATTTATCTCATATTGAATTTCACATTCTTTATTAGGACTTTTACCCATCATGTTCTTATTATTAGTTTCTTCATTTTCAGGTGTAACAACATCTTTCTTGCTTTCTCTTTCATATTTTCTTCTCCATATCTTTCTGTGAGATATTCTGCTTTTTGGATCTTCTCTTTCCAATTATGTTTTTGGAGATTTTTTATCTCCTTTATCCTTCCAACTTTTATTAGGATTTGTCATTGACTTGAATGAATTATTCAAATATTGACTTTTTGTATTCTTGTAGTTTTAATATTTGTGCCCAAACCTATCACAATTGTAACATCTCATTGTATGACAAAATTTTGATGTGTGCCCAACAAAATTACATCTGCAACATCTAATTGAGTTTTTGGATTTTCTTGTATATCCTTTCTCTAGTTTCTTGCAGTCCATTGATTTATGGCCAAAGCTATGACAAGAAAAGCAATATCCATTGAAGGTGTTTCCATTCTTGATTTTATTTTGTCTTGAAGGATATGTCATTTGATTTTCTTCATCCTTTTTACTTCTATAGCTATCTTCCTTAAAAAAGTTCATGACTTGTAATTGCTTTGTACTTGCACTTTTTCCTTTTAAGAAGGATGAACCTTTCTCAAGTTTGTAAATGGTGCTCCATTTGTTATTGTATTCTTTCTTATTATATCCAAGACCATTTTTTTCATCAGATGATCTTTGTCTCTTCCGAATCTTATCTAGGATAGCTGAGATATTCTAGAAATTGACAATATTATTTGTCTTTTCATTCACCTTTTTGAGATTGATTGTTTCTAACTTCAACATGTGACATACTTCTTCCTTTTTATTCAACTGAATCTTCAGGGCTTCTTCCACTTCTTTAGCATGTTCAAGCTGATTCTTTAGATTGATGACTGTTTCTTCTTTCTCATCCAAGACTTCTTTTCATTTAATATATTTTTCTTATGTATTAAATTCTTTCATATATTTTGTTAGATAAAAAACTTTAGTTTTCACTATTTTGATTTCTTCCTCGTATTCTAGTTGAATCCTTTTGAGGTTGATGGCTTCTAATTCAAACATTTGGCATGATTCTTCCTTTTTAGTTACTTGGATCTTCTAGGATTCTTCCTTTTTCTTAGCTTCTTCAATTTGAGTCAGTAGATCTGCATTATTACTTTCATTTATCTTTTTGAAATTGATGATTTCCAATTCCAACATGTGGTAAGAATTTTCTTTCCTTGTTAACTGGATCTTTAGGTCTTCTTCACTTTCTTTAATTTCTTCAAGTTGAGTGTTTAGATTGTTAACTAATTCTTCTGATTCTTTTAGTACTTCTTTTCTTTTACTGTCATGTTTCTTTAATTCTTCCATTTCTTCTGTTAGATTAATAACTTTGGTTTTCAAATTTTGATCCTTTTTTTTTTGTTGTTTTCTAGATGAAACTTTTGTGCATGCTCTTAATGGTTAGATTGATCTAGTTGTTGTAGTAGCATCATATCTTTATGTTGAAGTTTCTCCAACTCTTCTAGAGTGCACACGGTTGTGTAATGGAGATTGTCAAGAGCCTCCACAGGAAGTTTAATATGCATATAATTTCCTGGTTCCAAACGAATCTCTCCTATAGTAGCTGCAACATCAGTTTTAAGATTATGTAATTTTTCTTTAGTGATTACTGAGGTATGCCTCAATTCCTTGATGAGGTTGTCTTCCTCATTTTTTACTGAGATTGAATCTTGCATTTCATTAAAATTAGAAATATTTTTCTCTGAACTATGTTCTTCAATTTGATTGCATTTTTTATTTTCTTTATCTTCTTCATTATCTTGATAAGAACTATCTTCTTCTGAGTCTTGTCACTCACTTTGACTGGATTTATCTTCTTCTTGTGTTTCATTATGATAACAATTTTCTAGTTGGAGCCATAATTATTTAGCAGATTTGCAGTGCCTCATCTTTTCTCTGACTTGGTTTCACAATCCATCCTGAATTGCTTTTAAGGCTACTGAAATGTTTCTCCTTGATTCCTTTGTAGTTTTGGATTTTCTCTTTGAAGTAGTTAAGTGTCAGGGCTTACTTAATACCGAATCCCAAAGTCTAGATCCTCTTTATTTCAAAAATATTTTCATATTTTCCCTCCATGATAAATAATATGTTCCATCAAATAAGGGAGCTTCATTTGTGGAGATAACAATTTGTCCACCCATTTCTTTTGAATCTACCTTCAGTGTTTAAACTGTGCTGAAGGAACCCGCTCTGATACCAATTGTTGAAATGGGTACTTGACATTGAGAGGGGGGGCTGAATCAGTGTCAAAAAACTTTGGACAATTTTCCACTTTTCACAAATTAACTAAACAACAAATATTTATTTCAGTTTCTCAATCAATATATATAAAATAATAAATATTTTATTTATTAAATAACTTGAATGAATACATAAGATCAATCTTTGAATATCATCTTCATACAATTATGAGAGACCCAACTCTCTATTACAAGACCCAGCTTGTAGTTCTCATATCCAACTGAGAAATGAGGAATCCAACCCTCATAACAAGTCCCAGCTTCTTGATCTCAGATCCAACTGAGATGTGAGGAATCCAATCCTCATACAAGACCCAACTTGTAAACAGGCACCAACCTAATAGAATGAACCTTCATTCAATCCATTATATATTAATATATATACTTCAACAAACTCAAGTACACATCTTCTCACCATTCCTTCTTGTTTATATAGTCTTCCAACTGGTGTGAATTTGAATTATTGTGTCTTTTGATATTTGAACCATTGTACCTTTTCATTTAAAATAATAATATTAATCTTTAATTAATATCATTTTTCCTTTTATCCTTTATTCATAATGCTCGCGAATTAACTCTCTTTTAATCATGACTGTGTGTCAGTTCTTTTGTCTTCATGAGTTGATCACAGACATGGATAGACTCATCATATCGTTCTCATGCTTCTGCTGCATTCTCTGTTCACCAACAGATCATATTTGATCTCTTTATCGATTCTCCGTAATGTTCTAGTGTTAACTCTATGTCGAAGTAATCAGTATGAGGCGCTTCCTTCAAACCATTTTCATATGATCATAGGCGTAGAACCACAGGCTTATCAATTTAAGTGATGTATTCATTTTACCCTTATTTCCCTATTCCATATGACTAATGGTGGTGAACAAATGCTAGGCCAAATGAGCGCTTGAGCGTTTATCAAAATCAATAGTCATGATTTAATCTACCGATGAGATGGACGACTATCAGGACTTCAGGACTTCTCCCTTCTGGACTTTCAACCTATCAAATCTTCTGAATAAGATTTCACCGAATAGATCAGATGGTTCACGCTTATTTCATGGAACCGGATCAATGGTCAGATTCGATCCTTACACTTCTTAATCTGACATCTAGGGATTAATCAAGCATTGAGATGTATGGCCACCATTTACTTTGAGACTTCGGCTATTCTACTTACGCTATATTTCCACTGTATTTGATCAATGGTTGAGAATGCACCTGAAGTGTTCTTGAGATCGGAAGACTCGTGTCCACTTCGGGACTTAGGCACTCAAGACTTAGGGAATTTGATGGTGGTGAAACTCTCGAAGTAAAACTCCCGAAGTGATGTAACTTTCTTATGGCACTTGATGATGTGGAACGATCCGAGTAGTTGCCGCATGTCACTTGGATTTGTGATTTACACGTACATGAAATGTCGATTTCAACTTGACACTTGTCATTATCTGACTGTGCCACGTGTCCTTGTTGGCGTGTTCTGTTGACGTGGTCTACCACATGTCCTTATTGATGTGGTCTGTTGACATAGATTTCCCTTATCTAATGGTCAGAATAGTATCTGAAATGTATCTCATATCGACAACTGAGAGTTACTTCTAATTTTTGTCTTTCAGGACTTCAGATAATTTGATCTATCAACTTCACAATCCTTTCGAAGTAAGATTCCCCAAAGTGTAACTTCCTCACAATTTTTAACCCGAAACAAATGTTGTTCGTTGATCATGGTTTTAGATCAACGACTTGATCTATCTGTGATACTGCTTTGCCTTGGATTAAATCCAACGACTCTTCTTCTATCTTATCATGTCCTTCCACTTTGGAAGTGATCCAACGGATGAGAAGACTCTCGAAGCAGATCAACAATCAAGGATGATTGTGGGGTCTTCAACTAGCACGAATTTTAAGACTATCGTCGAGTTCTGCAATGGAAACTGTTTGTTGGTAGTGGAACTGATTTCAACCATAGATCTATTGTTGAGTGACCATCGACGGTCGATGTGGATTATGGAACCACAACTTGCGAGTGGTTTAATTTGTTACCCGAGCTCTGCAATTTATCCCTGTCGTTGATCTGACACTTGCATATCCGACGGTCATGAATTAATATGACTTAATCTGCTCATTTGTTGGATCAACCATAGTCGTCGATATTTGATTTTATGAGATATGACGATCTAGAACAATTGTGGGATTGGAACTAGCAAGTCATTTAATTCTCCTTTCGCTCTGCACAATTCATTCATGTCGTTGATCTGGCGCATGAGTATCAACGATCTTAATTTGATCTGATTGTTGACTATTCCTCCAATGATCCTTTAATCCTACATTCACTCATATGACTGACGTCTATTACATGAGATGATCAACACAACCAATTTCTTGATCGGACGGCTGCTGAGGCTTCTCACCTTTTCCTATGCATCGATCGACTTCTCAATCTTTCCATCGATCCTAATGACATTTCTACAATGTGCTCTTCCTTATGAGCTTTGATATTCATTCACTAACCTTCCTGAGCTTTAATATTTGGCATATTGTTTGACATTCTCATCCTTTGCATACTTTCAATGCACTTTTCGTTCTAAGTTTTAACTTTGCATACTATTTTACATTCTCTGCTAATTGATACATTATTGACATCAATGACGATTTCATCTATGATAAATCAACAATGTCAATTCATCATAACAACTTATCATCACATCATAGTGACATCGACTGTTGACATCAATGACAACATATCATGAATGAAAATATGTCTGACAAACCCATACCCCAACACAAGAAGAGGAAATCATTCAGGGAAGTGGCCACCCAGGCCTTGACATAAGAGGACCTAGAGAAAATTGGAGATCAAGTAAAGGAAGTGACAAACAAAGCATTTTAGCATGCATCATAGAAACAAGAGGAGATACACACATATGTGTAGGAGAAGATAGCTTCATTGTGTTATCTTTTGGAAGTAGCCAAGATAGCACCAGAGAAAAGAATAAAGGAAGAACATATGGAGAGTACAACAAAGATTATAGAAGCAAGAATGATGACTTCTCACCCATGAAAAGCATCAGTAGAGCGCCAAATGATAAATATATCACCATGATCTATAGAGCTCCCCTCGATAGATATGCAGGAGCAAGCACAAGCATTAAGTCACATTGACTTAGTCTTGTCGTAGTTGTTTATGAATGTATTAAAGGGTTTCCACACAAGTGTTACGCAAGAGAGAAATTTGTGCGCAAAGTTGATGACGATGGAGTTGACCAAAGTGACAAATGATAGGGCATCATTGCAGATAGAATATGAAAAATTTATAATGGAGTGGGACGAGGTCGAACAAAAATAAGAAAGGCTACAACAAGAAATCCAAAAGGTTTATAGGGTCATTCTGGAGGTCCTGATAGAAGTATATGCTCCATTAGAAGAGAAAGTGTTGAATATTAGCAAATACATTCAAGTCTTCTGCATGAATATATTAGACTTAGAAGCATGCACTACGCCAAGAAATCCACATGAGGATAGGGAGCAAATGGAGAAGACAACGATGAAAATAGTGGAAAGTACCAATATTTTGGAGGAGGAGTGTTCCAAGTTGTATGGAAAAAGCACACGAGTATGGACTCAACTAATAGAAGATGCAAAGTTACAAGGAATAGAGAAGAAGTTGCAGGTTGTGCAGGACAAGGCACAAAATTCTATAGAGACGATGAGCACTCTGCTACCAACAAAAAACATGGTTGCAATCGTGGAGAATATGAATTTGTACTTAGACATAAACCAAATGATATAATAACAATAGGCTCCCACATAGAAGATTGAGACACTGCAGGAGCAAGTGTTTCGGGTAACACAAAAAATTGTAGTTGCGCAAAGCATAGTGAAGAAGACAGTGCAAGAGAGTTTAGACAAGTTGAAGACCCACATTATTGGAAAGACAATAGAGGGAATTTTGCAACAGGAAAAAAAAGTAAAGGAAAAGGTCATGAATACAAGAGAAACGTTCTAGAAGTTCATTGCGACATGGAAGAAGGACTCAAGTGGCTCAGGAGAAGCCACAGGTGAGTGTTGGAGGCCTGTTGGAGCAGGACATTTTTGGATTAAATTTGGGAGTCGCGCAAGAGAAAACCATGTGACAAGTCAGGTAGGGAGCAATGCGCGTGGAAGAAAGGAAGGAAGTTAGCACATTTTCAAGGGTCAGCACGTGCAAAAGGCAGAAGACAGTTAGAAGTTAGGCCTTTTGGTCCATTTCATAACGGGCTAAGCCCTAATGTAAAGGTGTAAATATGTAAAGGGTTTTGGGGTAGAAGTGAGCTAGACCGAGAGTTGGAGAGTGAGAATGAGCTAAGTGTGCACTGTATGCACGAATGACAAGGGTATTTTGGGATAGAACCGAGATATCATGTATGAGCATGGTGTGCACCTTATATAAGAGACAGTCTTGAATAATAATATAAGAAGCATGTCATTGTGGACATATCCAATATTGGGTGAACCACGTTCAAATACGACGTCTCTGTGTTATGTTGTGATGTGTGTGTTTACTGTTCTATTTATTACATGCGCTTAATGTATTTTCGTTAATATGAATCTATGATATGATGTTATGGTTTTGCGCACATAATGAATGGGATAATGAATGAATGGTAAGTTGAATGGTTATAATGAATGCTTCACATTCCTCCATGACTGTGGAAACCTGGTTCATGCAGTCCCCATAGGAACCTGAGGTGAACTTCACTTGCTTGGGGGTGATGCTGAAAGAGACAGTATCTTTAGGGTTTTGTTGGTGAATTAATGTCGAATCCTGGGTCTTCCCATGTGCACCAACACCCTTACTCTAGATTAATATTCTTTTTGATGTGGAGCTTGAGTAAGGGTTGACAAAATTTCTTCAAGCTCAATATTCTTGTTGATAGGGAGTTGAGAAAATGGTATGCTTACCATTATTCAAGCTCATAGGTTTATTGTTGAGAAACAAATATGGAAAGAGTTGACCAATCCTTCCTTTAAACTAATATTCTCATCGAGGAGGAGTTGGAAAAAGGGTTAGCTAACCCTTCCTATAGATTAATATTGTGATTGAGGAGGATCTTGAAGAAGATTTGATTGACCCTTCTTCAAGATGAGTATTATTTTCAAGAGGGAGCTTGGGTAAGGGCTAGCTAACCCTTCTTCAAGATTGAAGGGGGAAACATGTTACAAGAGGTATTTGAACCTGGGTGGAGAGGATAACAACTTCTCCTCTAAATCACCCAAGATAATCCAATGGACTACAATGTTTGTAACATCTCATTGCACCCTCAAATTTTTTTGGAACAACTCATCACACCCTTAAGAACTTATGTGAGACTAAGATTCTTAGTATTCTCCTAGCGCAAATTGGCCCACAAGAGGCAAAAATTTCACAAGAGAGAATTGAATCTAGGCAGGGAGGATAGCAACTTATGATCTTAAACACCCAAACTACGCCTAATTGACTAAAATGATTGGAAGCAAGAGAGAAATTGTTGGCACCTTCTTAGCTGCAATCAACCCATCATAAGAAAATATGTGACAAGCCAAATTTGAACATGGGATCGGAGGATAACAACTTATCCTCTTAACCATCCAAGTTAAACTCCATTAATAATAGAATGTTTAGTAACATCTTTTCCCACCCAAACTTACTTAAGTTGGAGTGGAATTGTTATTAACATGCTAGCTCTCTTGGCCCACTAGGAGAAAAAATGTTACAAAGAAGATTTGAATTTAAGTGGAAAGATAATAACTTATGCTTTTAATGACCCATACGTATGTATGTATATGAAGAAAACCATTAACTCTAAGAAGAGTGTGTCGTTATAAAAATTGATAAAATGGTACATCAATTAATGTCAATACATGTCACAATTATAGAAAGTGTCACCACTCGATTACCATCATAGCCCTCACGTGACAAAATATTGTGGAAATAATCCATTGCTATCATCTTTCACTTTCTGCCAAAATTGACTAGACATATGGGAATGAAGAAAAGGGACATCCGCAACATACATTTCCACGAATTCATAATGCATCACACTTATAGTACGTGGTTTGAAATACGTTGCACTATGAGTTCACATTATAAAATTAGATGATTCAAATAGTAAAAATCAAGATGTGATAGAATTAATTGCTCCCAAGACTAAGAAACAAAGAAATAAAATAAAAGAATTCATGGGGTGAAAAAGTATCTTCTCTAGAATCTTAAATGATAAGTTAAGATGGGGTATTAAAGAATGTGCAATATATGTCATGCATAAATGATCATATTGCAATTTGGTAGAGAAGTTGCTTACATTTTCATGTGACAAGAGAATTGGGCTAAGATTACAAGTTTTTTTTTTTTAGTTATTGTAAAAACCAAAAATAATTCTCTTTCTCTTGGTTGTTTTTAGCTCTCTATTTTTGTCTCTCTTTTTCTCCTCTTTCCCTCTCTTTTTGTATCCCTCTTTACTCTCCTCTCTATTCTATCATCTCCTCCTCCTCTCTCTCTCTCTCTCTCTCTCTCTCTCTCAGTTTTTGTCTCCCCCTCTTCCCACCTCCTCCCCCTATCTCTCTTTTTACCTCTAGCTCTCCCTTCCTCTATTTCTCTCTCTCTCCATCCCTCCCTCAC
>JZKD02S1665392.1:713719-728352 GCA_000966675.3 Picea glauca | reverse complement strand
AAATAAATCTATTTCCCTGGTCAAGGCAATAATGCATTTCAGGACCTATATTTTGTTAGCTCACATCATTGCTTCTGTGCCACATTCACTCGTAAATATGTTTCTTAATTAACAACTCTGAGAGGGTATATGTGAAAATTGGTTAGGAAATCTTCAAGAGTATGGTTTAGAAATTAAACCTCTAAAGGTTGTCAAGGGGCAAGGACCATGTCAATTCATCACTAGAATTGAAGCTGTAAATATCTCTCCTCTAAGTACAATTGATGTTGTCATATAGAGAACAAGTTTAGCAACATATGAATGGTACAAAGACATCATATTTTATCTAAAATACAACCAATTTCCCCCTAGAATGTCTTCTAAAGAAAGGATAACTTTGAAGATGAAAACTAATCAATATGTACTAGTCTTAGGAGTTCTCTTCCGAATGAATTTTGATGGAATTCTATTAAGATGTTTAGATTGTCCAAAGCCCAAGGAAATGCTTCAAGAATTTCATAATGGAATTTGTGGTGGACATTTTTTCGCCAGTTGTAACTGCTCACAAAATCATCTGGGCTGGTTATTATTGGCCAACTATGTTCAAATATTCTTACACAATGATTCGAAAAATGCCTCCCATGCCAAAACTTTTCAGGGAAGATGAAGAGGGATACAATGCCGCTACAACCTATAAAAGTAAAGGAACCATTTGCACAATGGGGCCTAGATGTGATTGGTCCAATAAATCCAAAATTGAGTAAAGGGAATGCTTATATTATCACTACAACCGACTATTTTACCAAGTGGAAATAAGTTGTTTCTTTAAGAAATGATGATTCAGAACAATTGATCCTTTTTTCTGAAATAAGATATCTTGTCTAGATTTCGTGTACTAGAAAAGTTCATTTTTTTTCCTTGGAAAAGATCATAATTTCATTACGGTATAACAAAATTACATACACAGATAGGAACCAGTTAATATGTAACTGCGTTCATATTTTCCAACAAAAAAGGAAATGTTGTTTTATCTCCCATTGTTGCATATACATACTTCACTTTACAATTTATGTTAACATTTTTGTTCCCAATATTTTTAGTAGTCTTTTATAATGGTTCCAGATTCATATACATTCCTTCCATGGTTCAAAAAAGAAATAATAAAGTCCCTTCAAAATATAGAGGCTCCTCTTATGAGAGGTATTTTAGTTCCCAAAATTAGTTGTCTCGTCTTTCATGGAAGGGTCGATGGTAGTATCCCTATGTTCCATCGAGAGTGTGTTCAGTAATGTGCCATAGTCCAAAGTCTAACCGCGTGGCTTCCTTGGAATGTCTGTTTTCCATTTGATTCCTTTCCTTGTAAATATGAGAAAAAGAGATATTTTCAAATTAAATTTTGATTCGGATTACATCCTCTAGCAAAGGAAGCAAGCGAGAATTTTTGCATCTATGTATCCCCTTAAACAAGTTGATGATAACTAGAGAATCACCAAAGACTTGTAGAGCTTTGCATCCCTTCTCAATAGCAAAGAGTAAGAGTAGTTTTAAGGCCAAGAGTTCAGAGTAGTTATTTTTGCCGCCCCACAGCCCCTCCTTAAGGTAAAAGTAATGTGTAAGTGAGAGAAAGAGGCAGCCACTCCCCCCCACAATTTTCTCTGATCATATGGGGAGGCTCCATAGAAGAAATCCCATGGGATACTTGGATCAGGGGACTCCTCCCTGACATCCCTTGGATGTGCTGCAGTGCCCCCGTCGGAGCATGAAAATGATTTGTAAATCCCAATTCTTTGGACCGCTACTCTTTCTGCTGAAAAAATTTCCTCCTGGAAGCTGTGACCATTTCGGGTGATCCAGATTCCCTAGGAGATAATGAAAGGGAAGGCCCAAAGTTCCTCTTGTCCACGTCTTGTTAACCAGTCCTTTAAGGCCAGTTCAAAGGAAGTTCCTTTCCTGGCTGGGAGTGTGGGTAATAATTCCTTTGCAAAAGTATAGACTTCCTTGACAAAAGGACACAGTAGAAAAATATGGTCCATTGTTTCTAAGTGTGTTTTACAAAGAGCAAAACGACCTGGCCCAAAAAATAGGCGTCTTTGTAGATTGTCTCAGGTGGGAATTTTATTTTCCAGAATGGACCAGATTAAAAGTTTCCCCTTCGCTAGACAAGATTGTTTCCAAATCTTACGCCACCACCAAATAGGCTCTCGTTAATGAAGATCCGCTGATAACTTTAAATATCTAGAACAAGGAGTATATTCACCATCCCCTACACCATCCCAAAGTAACTTGTCATCTCTATCAACCAATTGTATTGAGGATTCCCGTAGGTTCTGCAAGTATATGTTCCAAAAAGGCAAGTCATCCTCTAAGATTCCAATCCTATGCCCCGCCAACCATCCTTGATGCCACAAATTTGTAGTGAGGGGATCGCTCACCTGTGCCAGATGGAAGAAGCCTCCCAAAGTCAATCTCTACTTTAATCCCTCGAGAAGGATATGTCCAAGCTGGCTCCCAGGCCAAGGATCCAGGCCTAGGCGCACCGAGTGTCCATTACCCACTCTCCACACCAAAACCGTCCCCACTAGAGAAAAAGCCTTAATCAAATCCTTCCATATAATAGAATCCCTCACTGAAGACTTGTTTAAGGATCGAACCCAATCTAAAATTGAAAGTGGAGCAATATACTTCTGGTGGATTACCTGGGTCTAGAGACTAGAAGTATTTATTAGCCGCCAAGAGCATTTTTCTGCGAGAGATGTAGATAAGAGGAAAATATTCTTCAGGCCCCATCCATCGAGGGCCTTTGGATTTGCGATCTGATCCCATTGTACCCAGGGTAAAACCTTTTTGTCCTTATTTCCCTGCCAAAGATATGTGAAGCATAATTTCCTCAATTTATCTAGAGTGCCTTTGGGAATCTAGGCTAAAGACATCCAGTAGACCAGAATGGCTTCTAATACTGACTTTACCAGTACTTGCCACCCAACCCTTGAGAGCCATCGATGGCTCCAACATTTAATCCGTTTCTCCAATTTTGCTATAAGCCACCGCCAATCGATCTTCCTATAATCATTTGGTTTTAATAGAAACCCAAGGTATTTCAACCCTTCATCAATATCAAGGACTTGAAAGGGAAGTCTCTCCATAAGGTAAAGTGTTTCCTCTTCATCTAACGGAGAGAAAGTGATACTTGACTTTTGTTCATTGATTTCCATGCCACTGGCTTGTTTGAAGAGTAATATACTATCACACAGTTTTCCAATATCCTGTCTTGAGCCATCACAAAATATTAAAATTTCATCCACAAAGAGTAAGTGTGATATGTATAATTCTTGAGAGATTTTGATGCCTCTAAAGCTTCCTATAGATTTGGCTTCGTTCAAGTAACGACTAAGACACTCCGTGACTAGCAGAAAGAGAAGTGGAGAAAGGGGACAACCCTGTCTAAGCCCTCTTTCTGCCTTGAAAAAAGGGGTGGCTGAGCCATTGATCAAGAGAGAGAAGGATACTGAGGATAAATAAGCCGTAATACAATTTGTAAAGGCTATTCCAAATCCAAGATGAATTAACAACATGTGAATATAGAGCCGGTTTACTCTGTCAAAATCCTTTGAGAGATCAATTTTTATCGCTGCACCTTTGAGTTTTTTAATTTTCATGCTGTGTAGAACTTCTTGTGCCACTCCGATTGCTTGATGGATTTGTCTGCCTTTTATAAAGCCAAACTGTTCCTCTGAGATATGCCGTGAAAGAGTATCTTTTAAACGAAGGTTGATGAATTTTGAAATCATTTTGTAGATGCAGTTGCAGAGAGAGATCATACGAAAATCATCAAAAGTATCTAGATTATCGGATTTTGGGATTAGAGCAATAAAAGTGGAATTTAAAAGTTCATGAATACACCCATTTTGGCGAGATTCCTCCACTACTTTTAGAATATTGTTCCCCCCAAAATCAAAGAAACCAGAAACAATTAAATCGACCATTCGTATGGACCTGGAATCTTCCCTTTCTGGAAGGATTTCATGACAGCTAGTAATTCTTGTTCAGTGACCAGAGCCATTAGTGACTCCCTCTCCTCTTCCTCCATAGAACGTGGGAAGAATCTGGGTTCTTTCACAATTTCCCTGATTGATGAACCCGACTGAGATTTGAACAATTCTGGAAAATGAGAGGTCCCTAATGTTGAGAGCCCTTCGAAGGTGTTGACTAGTTGGCCATCCCTCTAAGTGAGATCCCAAATGGTATTATTCAATTTCCTGCCTTTGGAAAAATCATGGAATAATTTTGTGTTCTCGTCCCCATAAGCGAGCCAAATAGCCTGATTTTTTAGTCTCCATAAAGCTTCCTTGTTAGCCAAAATAATTCTTTGCCAAAGTTCCACTTGAGCAAGTTCCTCCCTAGCTTCCCTAGATCGGAAGCCAATATCAGGGTCAACCCGCCAGTCCAAGATCTTTTTTTCAAGAGAGAGAAGCTCCTATTCTTCTTTTACTCTTTTCTCATGCACCCATGAGATGGTAGCCTGTTTAACTTTCTTTAGATTTTCCATAAAAATAATTGTTGCATGTGAGTTTTGTAGAGGTCCAATGGGAACCACAAATTGTGAACTAAGGTCTGATACTCAGGATTCTTTAGCCAACCTTCGAAGAATTTGAAGGGGCTGGGTGTGTGTGGGGTGCTTCCCCTTAATTCCAAAACAATTGGGTTGTGATCTGATTCTCCACTGCTAGTGACCCATTGGTGAGCAAGGCCCAAGGAGTCCACCAGATCCTTCGTCAGTAGAAAGCGATCCAAACATTTTGCAACTCTAGCATCACCAGTCCTCAAATTCCTCCAAGTTAGCTGTAGTTTAACTAGAAATAGATCCAACAATCCCAATGTATCGAGATAATTCGTGAAATAGTTAGTCAAGGGATCCAAAGTCGATCGGGGTCCCCAGAACTCCACCGATCCTAAGGAAAATTTTAGGGCCCCTCCCATTATAACCCCTGCCTGAGAAAGCCAAGGGCATAAGGCCAGAGAATCCTAGTATTGTTTTCTCTCAACATAGGGACTGTAAATATTAATGAGCACCAAGGCACGCCCTATCTCCTTAGAGAATAAAATGAGATCAATCCCCAAACACTATCACATCTGTCGCTCTTGAGTCTCCATCCCGTGGAAAGAACCCTAGAGCGTCCTTTTGCATCAACCACCATAAATGACCAACCAGGAAGAAGTGTTTCCAAAGAATGTACCACTACCTCACTGACTCCCATGGTTTCTTGGAGAAAGATTATGTCTCGTTTGTTTACAGAAACAAGTATTTTCAGAGACGATATTTTAGCCGGGCTCACCAAACCCCTGCAGTCGAGGGAGATAATTTTCATGAGGTAACCATATCCTAGGGTTGCTTTTCTTTAAGCACCCATTCAATGGAGGATTGCCTTCCCGAAGCCACATCGAGTTTGGATCGATCTTGAGCTAGTAGAAAGTGTGAGCGTCTGCCCTGTCCCCATGAGGAATACAAATCCTGAGTAAGAAACCCCAGGCCCGACCCAAAGGGATCATCCGCAGTGCAACCAATCAGAATTTCAAAGAGGATATCCCTATTGCATAGCTGATCCTGGACACCTTAGAATATCAGGAACTGAAGGAGGACTAAAAAGTAGAGAGAGAGAGAGGATGTCCCATTAGGAGGACTAGGAGGGGAGGGTATGGAAGAGTTAGTCTCCAAAGGCAAGGATACAGAGGCGGAAGATGAACCCCTAAGGAAAAAAATCATTGGGGTCGTCGATACCAAGGGGTGACCGAACGAATAGTAAACACTTGACACTTGACCCAGAGTAACCACTGGTGTGCAAATCAGATAAGGAAAAAGAGCCCCAAGGGGAGGGAGAAAAAGGTCGACACAGGCCAAGGAAGAAAAAGGGGAGAAGGAAGACCCAACGAAGGAGGGAAGTATAGTCCCAAAGTGCCCAAAAAAAGTTCCAAATAAAAAATAGAAGCAGCAGCCAAAGGCAAAGAGAATTGTTTCTTATGGTGTCATATGAGTTCTTGGACAAGCATGCAGAGAAGATTTGTGTACCTTTGTGAGTGTCGGGTCTCTGTCCACCGAAGAAGGACCCAAGGGGGGGAGACATTTTTCGCCTACTGACCCTACCAGAATCCCCTGCTTGATTGCCTCCAGTGACCCCGTGGTCCTGTCCTGCTCTGCCCAGCCCTGGGCCTGTTCCAGTAGCCAAAGAGCCCCTAAATTTTCCTTTAAAGGGAAGTTTGCAGTCCACCACTCCATGCCCATAAATGTGGCATCTATGGAATCTGAAGGGAATACCTTCATAGTCTAGGGGCTAAAGAAAAGTACTAGAGGCCGTCTTAATTTTCATCTTCTTTAAAAGACCCGGTTGGAGGTCCAACTGCACCAAGATCTTGGCTACTGTCATAAGCCTCGTTTCTTCAAAAGAGTAATCAACCTCCAGGAAATCATCGATTCTTCTACCAATGGTTGAGAAGCGTGCCAAGTTCCAATATTGCATAGGAATGCCTAGTAGCCAGACCCAAACTGGAACCACATCAACTCTCTCCCTTTTGGCTTCAAATATTGGGGTCCAGTGCTTAAGAACAATAGGGGTGCCAACCATTGTCCAAGTTTTAGAGAGAACCCAATCCACATCAGAAGAGGCCTTGAAAACAAAAGAGAACCAACCCCTGGATAAAAACTGACTACTGGGAAAGGAAGTAAGTTTTTTTCCCCAGGAAGTTTCCACCCAAGAGCGAAGAAAGGTAGTTGCCAACCTTTTTCCTCTTGCTCACCCTACAACAATGAATTCGGAAAACTCGACCACAAGATCCATATCTATGTCCTCTCCAAAAACCAAACAGTCTGGATCAGATCAATCCCAAGCACACTGTGTACTCCTAGGTTCCAAGCGCTTTGAACCCCCAAAATCCTTCGAGTGTTCTTGTCCTCCTCTCTTTTCCAAACCCTTGGATACCTGACCTAGAGGAGTTTCAATAAGACTAGAAACCCTACCAGGGGAAGGTTCCCTCCCAAAGTAATCAACAACCATCGCCACAGGTTCTAGGAAAGTTCCCTGATTGTTGATGAGCTCTGAGGGTGAGAAAAGGGATCCAGATTCATCCTCCTCCAAATATTTTTGTGGTGAGGCCCAACAACCAGAATTAAATAAAGCCCTAGGCTCGGAACCGATGCACTCAAATAAACCCTCTGACAGAACCATAAGTGGTTCCAACCCAACCTCAAGACCCACCATAGTATTCGTCAAAGCTCCATATGTCAACCCACTTTAAAAAGACAAAGCAGACAAGGTGTGATTCCCTAGATAAACGCCATATGTCAGAGGTATGTTCAAACCCTCTAGGTTCATCTCCTCTAATACCAATGAAATAGTGACAGGGTTGTCTGGGGCCCCAGAAACTGGTCCACCCACCACAGTTTCCAAATCCATCGCCCCACCCGGATCCATAACGATCTAGCCAAAACCAAAGGATGCACGGAAATTCTGCCTTCCAAGCTTGAACCAATCCAACCCCCCCCAAAAAACTAGGTCCTGCCTGGAATGCCTTGTTTGAAAATCGCCACCCACTCTCAGTCCCGACCAATATAGCCTAGAAGCTGCCCCCCAGCCCAACCGCCGACTACCAGGTCCGACCTCCACAGTTGCTTGTACTCCTATCCAGTCTCCATTGTTTCAAAACCCTTGCCGCAGCAGTCGCTCTCTCCATCAGTATGTGAATCATATTCTTGGTTCCCTTTGCATCATTGATTTGATTTGGGTCTTCCCAATTTAATGTTTCCATGTTAGCAACACCAACAAGTCACATAAAACCATGTATATGTGCAGAGCCTCGATGTTTCCATTCATACCTACAAAAGGAATCTTACTAGAAAATTTCATAACAAACAATGGTTCAATATTTATGGGGTCAAAGTTCACGCATTTTTGTGGAGAATATGGAATCATCATGGGACAATCATCCAAGTATTGCCCACAAGGAAATGGTTTGAATAAGTCAATAAACAAAACATTAATTCAAATTCTCAAAAAGACAATTGCAACCAACCATAAAAATTGACATAAGAAATTGGCATAAAAAATTGATATATGCACTATGGGAAAGCCACCTTACTCCAAAAGATAACACTGGGCATTCCCCATACACCTTGGTATATGTAAAAGAAGAAATGTTACCATTTCATTTGGAATTGAATGCTTTGGTTCTTTCTATAAACAATGAAGATACATAATAACAATCACCTATGAAGAAAACATATCATGAATTTTTGCAACTCGAAGAATAAAAAGAACAGGAAATAACGACAATAAACAAAAGACAAAAAGTGGTCAAAATATATTTTGACAAGAGAAATACCTCAAGAGATTTTAAAAAACACCAACTGGTTCTATTGTGGAATAAACCAAAAGAAAAACCATATTTTGATTCAAAGTTTGAAGCTCTTTGGATTGGTCTGTACCAAATCGAGAAGGTCATTGGTTACAATTCTTATTTGTTGAAGGATATGAAAGGAACGATTCAACCATTGCTTGCAAATGGTCAGTATCTTAAGCATATATTTTGTTAACCCCCAACCCATAATCTATTTATAGTCCTTTCTCTGTACTCCTTTGTATATTCTTCATATCTCATTTCCCCCTTTTCCTTATTCCTTTCTTTTTTCAACTCCATTTTTCCAATGGACAAGGTTTTTTGGATTCTCAATAACCCACAGGGGGTTATTATCCCACAATTGGAGCTGAATGTTGATATAAATTCATCGATCACCATTGGCATATACATATCCATCCTTATTCTTATTTTTTTCTTCATATGTTCCTTGTATATTCTTTACTTAGTCATTTTTGTCTTTGAAATGTGGGTTGTGGATCAAGATACTATCAATTCTGTAGGTCCGTAAACCCACAAACCCGCAAGTCTATACTTAGTCATTTTTTCTTACTTCACAGTCTCAACACTTAGTCATTTTTATGTGTTGCGGAAGACCAATCCACCCCTATCCCGCAAATGCTCATGTCCCGCAGCCCACAAATGTGCAACACTCAGAATGACCCCTTTCTATTTCCGCGTCATGTATAATGCACTTCTTACCTTTACCTTCCATTCCATTTACCTTTTTCCCAATGCCCGTGTCCCACAACCTGCAATCTCGCATCCTCCAAAATGACTCATTCACTTCCGCAACCCACAAAATCAACTTTTTCTTGTACTCTGTTATTTTACTATTGTAGATGCAAAAATCTCTCCTTGTCATCTTTCTGACTCTCCATGCCTACAGTCCCACATCCTGCAATCCCAGACTCATCATATTTCACTTTCCATTTCCTACTTTGCACTTCCATACTTAACCATTTTTCATTTTTCTCGACATCACATCACCATTCCCGATGGAATTTACTTCCCCTCCACCACGTCAACCATCACTTATGTGAACCTAAATACCATTATTAAGTGGCGTAGATTTCGTAAAATATTTGTAATAAATTCAAAATATGACTGTGAAAACATACAACTTTGAAATAACAACTATATCAATTGATAATCAAGGCAGTACATGGTAATAAAGAATTAAAACACCATGTTGTCAAAAGGTTATATCGACATGAATGCCACCTATTCGTAAAAGGGAAATCAATGTTAAGACATGTCAAGTAAAATAAAGGATTTGTATTACATAGACACTCTCAACACTCTTAGATGATAAGATCATCAATTCCAGTGGTCACAAGCATATAAGTGGTATTTGGTTCTTCCCCCTACAAAGAAGGAGGTAAATAAGGTTTGGATTTTAGGAATAACATTGGTTGGGTGTTTACCTAAGGTGATAGACTTCAAATAACTGATACTTTGGTGCACAGATAAGTTCGACACAGAAGGAAGAATTATTCAAATCCAAGGAAATCTGCCAATCTCTTTGACTCCCTCAATATTCAAGAGAATGTTGTGACTTCCAAACCCCACTATGTTGTTTAAGAATGAGGAAGTCGATGAATTTATCAAGGAACACCAAGAAGGAGTAGAGATCCTTGAGAATCATCTCACCAACCTGAGAATTAACAATAATTTCGCTTAGATTGAGGTAAGTTCTCTGAAATACCCATACAAAGAATTTTCTTGGATTTTTTCCTGAATAATTTGATTAGAGTCTGTGTCCTCTGTGTTGAAATACATTGTTTACATTCTCCACTTTCTTGTTCATGAAGACGCCATGATTGAATGGTCCCAAATCATTTCAAATGAAATATCATTTCAGTTGGGTGGCCTAAGAAAAACCAAAAAATGTTACATGACTTCTTATTTGGTCTATGTTATTTCTTACTGTCACATATTTGAAGACTTGACTAGGGAAAGGAATGTTGATTTTAATATGGAACCAAATTTTGTCTGGTGCTTGAATTTATGGGGACATAAATCCCAATACAATTTCTACGTAGCCCAAAATGGTTTTATGTCTACATTCAAAAAACTGACTCATGGTCATACTGCATCGAGGTTGTCACTAGGGGATGTATCCTTTCTCGTCGAGAAATGAATTTTTGAAAATTTGGAGGATTTTGGTCTTTTCAGACTGTTTAGGTTCGAGGGAAAACCCTTATTTTTACCCTTCTATGTGTCTGATTATTTTTTTTTTCATCGAGGTGTGTAGATATTATAAATATTGAGCACACTTTTTCAATGAAAAAAGAAAGAAAAAATTTATTCCATTGGGGAAATATCTGTCAAACATATTTCCCATTAGATGAATCCGTTGGTCAATTGGATCAACTTGGTTTAAAATAATCTCAATGCATCAAGGATTTTGACTCTAGAAACTTATTTTTTGTACATATGTCCCTAGTCATATACTCTTCATATTTTAGTAAGTCTGAACAATTTGAAGGAGGGGGAGATAATCAAAATCTCCCTGAGGAATATATTGAAGAAATCATGAATGACATTGAAGAACCAACAAACACTAATGATTTCTATAGACAGAAGGGAAGAGAGCCAACCAATAAGAACCCTAGTTCACCCAATATTTCACAAAGAGGTGCTTCCGCAAAAAAAAATCCTAGAAGTAGTGGTATGGAAATAAGAAGGAGATTCGTCGAAAATTCAGATGACAGTGGGGATAAAGATCCTACAAAGAAAAAATTGTAAAAATATCATGTTGGGCAACACCCAAATGATCCTTTCATATTCAGATGCTACAAGAATGCCATGCCCTCAAATGTGAATTATGAAACAAGAGATTCAAAAACAAATAACTTGAATGAGGCAATCCAGAAGGAAACAAAAATGTAAGAGTACATGTTAGAGATTAATGTTGATCCTGATATTGTTCTTGGAAAAGTGTAAAGACAAATGACCAATCTGTCTATAACACCTTAGGGACCATTCACTTCTAGAAGTTTTGAAAATTGAGAAATTGGGGGAGGGATTCTCCAAGGCATGCCCCCTAATGTGAGAAATGATCTTGGAGTATCCCAAGAAACAAGAAAAAATACAGAAATTGATCAAATGAACATAACAATTAGACAAATGAAAAACAAGATAACTCGACTCAAGAGGAGTGAGAATCTCATTCCATTCAATAAAAATATGAGAGATCCATTACCTAATAAAAGTGGAAGAAATGATAGAATTGAAGATCATAGACCAAGATAACCCAGAGTTCCAAATCCAAATGCTGTTGTGCTAGAATAGATTGTAGAAGAAGAAATTTTTTAAAACTACAATCATTAATCAAGATGAAGTTTTGGAGTCAGTACAAATGGAAGAAGGTTCATCATATTTTTATATTTTTTTATGAACAAGAGGATCCTGACCATTCACAAGACAATGTTGTTCAAACCAGAACTCAAGTAAATAAATTCAAGACAAGGGAACAACTAGAAAAATAAAAAGCGAAAGATAACGTTCTAGAGCCAACAAAACAACAACCAATTGTTAATTAGACGAAGACTCCATTGAAAATGAATTATAATCTAGTTGATGTGTTAGCTAATATTCAAATTATTTTACCATTCATGGAAGTAGTCAAGATACCTCAACAAAGGGAGAATATTCTTAAGATATTGGATGATACAAATTCAAGAATAAAGGTATATGTGGTGAACACTAGACAACAACAAAATATCACATCGGTACGACGAAGAGGAAAAGTTCCACCATTTTATATATCTTTAAAGAATCATGATTTTACACTTCATAACTGTTGGGTGGATAGTGGAGCCACTAACGATATCATGCCATTATCAATGATAGAGGCCCTTGGCATGGAGTGACAAAATACTATGAAACCGATGAAAACATATATTCCATAGACTCAAGAAAAAATCTAGCTTATGGAGAAATTAAATATTTTTGTGCATGAATAAGTGAGACACCTCACATTACAAAAATGTTTACTATCATAGTAGTTGATATGCCTCCAACATATGGTGTTGTATTAGGAATATATTGGTGTTCGTTGATTAGAGGATATATAATGAATCATGGAAGTTGCATGATGCTTCCAAATAAAGATGGAACAATAATCACAATTCCTCGAGAGCACAAAAGCCAATATTATTTAAGAAGAAGGAAACTAAAATGATGTAAAACTATGTAGATGTTGGTATCAAGAATTATGTTGTTTTCAATATAGAACAACTAAATCCACCTAAGCAAGATGAATAAAGTTCTTTCCAAGGTTTTTGGAAAATGTCATTTGATGGTGCTTGTTTTAAATCTAAAACTAGAGATGGTATTTTTTTTCAAAATTCCTCAATATGGTGTTTTCCCACATGAAATTAGATTAGAGTTCCCTTGTACCAACAATGAAGAGAAATATGAAGCATTGATCCAAGGACTGATCCTTGCCCTTCAAATGCAAGTGGAAAATCTGGTGTTGACTGGTGATTCAAAACTGGTTATCAATAATATCAAGAAAAAATGCAAAATCAAGAAAGAAAGATTAAAACATCATGGAAGGAGAGCATGGGAAATCACATATTCATTTAACTCTTCTAATATTTCCTTTTTTCCTCGAGAGAAAAATAAAAAAAAGATGATTCATTGGTAGTAGCCGCAACTCTCTTTAATTCACATGTTTCTCAAAATCAAAGTACTTTTCATGTCAAGACAATTTTTTGACCTTCAATACTTGATAATCAAGACTATTGACAAGTTTTTGAAAATTATGAGCACATTACAAGATTCCTCACAGGCCATGACTGAATGTTATCAGATGATTCAGAAGAAAGCCAAGATTCTCAAAAGTAAATTTGTGTTCAGAGTGTTGTACTCTCTCCTAAGAATTATGCCAGTTTGGAATCACTTTTTACAAGATATGGTCAAACAAATATCTTGGATTCTAAAGAGGAACCATCTATTAGGAAGGTTCAAGAGACACATAAAATCGACATCACTACACTTGATTATTCAAAATACATAAATCTTGGTACTAGTTGCACCATTGAAGAAATAACTCAATATACACTTTCGTTCAAAGACTTTCATGATACTTTTGCTTGGAGTTATGATGATTTAAAGGAGTATGACAAATATATATTCCAGAATGTTATAACACTCAAAGAGGGATCAAAAAATTTTCAGCAAAAGTTTAAAATGATAAATCCCAAATTGAATTCCTTAGTGAAGATGGAGTTGGAAAAACTAAAAAAAATTGGAATAATTTTTCCAATCATACACTCAGAATGGATTTCAAATCTTGTGGTAGCTGTGAGGAAAAATAATAGAGAGATTCATATTTGTGTTGATTTCAGAGATCTCAATCAAGAAAGTATTAAAGACAACTACCCACTCCCAAACATGGAAATGTTATTAAAACAAGTTATCGGTTCTGCACTAATGTCTATGCTAGATGGATTTTCTAGATACAATCAAGTCCTCGTGGATGAGGAATATACACCAAAGACTGCATTCATTATACCATAGGGAACTTATGATTATGTTTGTATTCCATTTGGATTAAATAATGCAGGTGTAACTTTTCAAAGGGAAATGGACCATGCTTTTAAAGATCTAATTGGAAAATTGATGGCAAATTATAAAGATGATTTGATAGTTCATTCAAAACCAAGAAAAAGACATTTAAAACATCTCATATAATTCTTTAAAATATGTAGAATGTATGGAATATATTTGAATCCAAAAAGGTGTATGTTTTCCATATCAGAAGGAAACATCCTGGGTCATGTTATGAGAAAAGAAGGAATATACATTGATATAGAAAGAGTTAAATAAATAAATGACCTAAATCCACCTACATCAAGAAAATGAGTACAATCTTTATTTGGAAAGATAAATTTGAATGGACACTAGACATTCAAAAGGATTTCATAGAAATCAAACATGCCATTAGTACTGCCCCTATTCTTACCATTCTTGAATTTGACAAAGATTTTATATTATACTCATTCTCTTAAGAGGAAACTATTGGCTCAATTCTTACCCATAAAAATGAGAAAGTAGAAGAATTTCCAATTAATTTCATGAGTAAGACCTTGCATGATTATGAATTAAATTACTCTATGATTGAAAATAAATCTATTTCCCTGGTCAAGGCAATAATGCATTTCAGGACCTATATTTTGTTAGCTCACATCATTGCTTCTGTGCCACATTCACTCGTAAATATGTTTCTTAATTAACAA
>JZKD02S1665392.1:666034-677374 GCA_000966675.3 Picea glauca | reverse complement strand
CATTCAACCATTAAGCATGAGATTATGAGTAAATGAAATAAACTTGAAAAGGAAACTATGTGTGATTACTAACTAGATAATTGACTATTAAGCATAAATCAACACAAGAGTATTATACATGTTATTTTTACCAATAAGGTGAAAAATGTATTTGTTCCTTTATCTCTATTGAAATGATATATTTAGGGTATTTTTTTGTAAATCCGAGCTATGATATTAGATGATAATTGATAGTTTTGTCAAGGGAAATTTAAAATATCGAATAAGAACAATTACTATAATAATAGGAAAATATGTGCTTAGTCTTGAGAAGGTATTAGTCTCTGGGTTTATTTTAACATGTAGATAGTTAAAATAAATTATAAACTTTTAATTGTTATCATCCCATAGTGTTTGTTGGAACAGGGGAAGACCCAGGGTTCAACGATTCAACAATGCACCAACAAAACCATAACTACTGACCCTTTCGGCAACACCTGCGAAGAATATGAAGTCTCACCCGAGGTAGATGTAGGTGGGGTTGCAGAAATCAAGTGTCTACACCCTAGCTGGGACACAAATCTGTGATCACAATACTTAACAAAGAACTTAGTAGTTGATATTCATTAGTCTTTAGTCCCTTATCCACATCGCAGGTAAAACCCTAATTACAGAACAACATATTATTCAACGAGATCTAACACATCCAAGCACTTATCACATAGAAATAGATCATATGTAGCATTCATTCATGTTATTAAGCACTAAGATACTACATTAGATGCATCTAACATACATAAAGATTCAACACTAAGCATAAATCACATCAATATCACAAAGCAGTTACAACACATGATGTACACGGTTCACCCCAGTGTGGGGCTACGTCCACCAACTCTTCTTCGTCTTTATTATCTTCTTTCAATATTCTTATATGCACAGATCCACAAAACCAACTCCGCATAGAACATGAGATCTACGTGCACCTCGCCAAATCCTCCTTCCCTGAGTTGGGTCATAGCACAAAGCCTTCTTACACAGTTTGCACACAAGATTATTACAATCGCTTGCACTTAGCTCTACAAGTCTTAACACATAGTATGCATAAAGCCTCTAGATCTTCACTAAGCCGATTCTACTAGGTCTCCTCCTTCTTACATCTCCTAAATATCTGTTTATACATTACAAATGGGGCCTAAACATGGGATGACATCCCATACCCATTACATAAACCCTAATCCCCAAAAAATCTCGCAAAAGGGGGTGAGATCCTGCGATCTTCGTCTTCGACCAACCCGTCGAAGTCCCAAAAATGGTCAAACACGACCAAGGTTATCCAAAACTTGGTCGAGGGCCAAAATGCCCCCAACACTCACCTGTGACTCATCCCGAGCCACTCTTATCTAGGGAATTTTTCTTCGAATGCCTCGAGCTTGGCTCAAGCTGCCTCGACTTTCTGCTTCGCCAGAGCCTCCTGCTTGACGAACTCTTGAAGGATTTTCTCTATGACCAGTCCTTCCAAGCATTGTTCCAACAAGGTGACTACTCGTTCTAGCTGTGCTCATTGTCCCTCTATCTCCTCAAAAAGTGTGCAAACTTCATCCTGTACCAGCTAGAATCTCTGGGTCACTTCTATGACTTTACTCTGGATGGCATGGACTTGCTGCTGAATTGCACATTGTTCTTGTGACATTTTCATCTTATCAACTGCTGAAAGAAGTTTCAGCTGCGCTTGCATTGTTGATGCTTGTTTCTTTGCCTCTTGAAGATGTGCTTCTAATTCTCTTACTTTCGGGTCCTCTGCGAGGCACTCGTAGGTTTTCACATTGTGGTTGTTGAGTAGCTTACATTTTGAGGCCAACGCCTTGATTCTTTCTACTACGCTCCTGGTAGTTTCTTCTCTCTGGTCTTGTACTTCCTACAAAGTGCTTGGCACTGCTTGCAGTTCTAGTTCTACAACTCTTACTTGAGGCTGTTGAATAGCTTCAGTGAGCTTCTCCACTTGACTCTCCACTGTGTCTTCTTCTATCTATGCGAGGCTCGGCACAGAGTGAAGTTATTTAGTGACTTCTTCTTTGACTCCAATCTACTCTATGAGCAACTGTTCTTTTTCCTTCTGTATCTGCACTTTATCCTCTATAAACTTCACCTAGAGGTCATCTTTCTCTTGCTACGCAACCTGACGTTCCTCTAAGGCTTCCTCCTTTTCTTTCTTTAATGCCTCTGTGGCCTGCTCCTTTTCCTCCTGGACCCAACGAAGGTGAGCCTTTGTCGAATATGATAATCTGCGTAGCTGGGCAGGCCCATATTCTAGTTCTATGCCCCCTGATGACAACGACACAGTAGACACTACGTGACTCGAATAAAGAGCTTGCTATACCCCTTTGAGCTCCACCTCAATATTGTCAAACATTGTCTCCTGTTTGGCTTCGTTTCATTGCAAAATGTCCTCCGAGGTGTCTGATACATCTGCAATGATAAGGTCAATATCATCCACTGTGAGTACAGTTTGTAATTCAGGCTTATTTGCTCGTGATTTCTTCCATGTTGATGGTTTCTTCGAGGAAACATTCATTTTCTTGGATTTATCAGCCTCCGTGATGGGATCCTTAGGTGGTGTCACTTCACCATGTTCCTATTTTTTTTCTTCCCCTTCATTCTCTTCTTGGTCTACTTTGTCATCTCCTCCTCCTCCTAGTGAACCTGGTGTAGTTTCCTTTGATGCACTGTTCATTTCCTGTACTTCTTCCTTCTTCTTCGTTCTGCTGCTCCCGGGTCCATCATACTCTTCTCGAGTGACTATAGGAATTCCAATGAGGTCAGGGTTGGAGAGTTTTGTCTGTTCGACTGGTACAAGGAACTTTGCAAGCCATTCCTTGGTTATTTGTTCCACGTCCTCCTCTGTGAGTTTGTAATAGGATTGGAGCTCTTCCTTGTGTTCATCCCCACGCGTAGTGATGTAAATGAAATGCCTATCTATGCAGAACTTCACAAGTGGCCTGAACCTGTGCAGAGTATTCGACGTCATGCAAGGGGAATATTCAATGGCCCTCTTCAACTGTAAATAATATGTGTGGAACAATGCATTACATTGCCATTTTTTTTCCATGTCGCTCGAATACCAGAGCATAGTGAACTTTGCGGCCAGTGGTTTAGACGACTCAATTTCAGGGAAGTTCGCTCCTTCCAGCATCTCCCAAGTGATGAAGGCAATGAGAATCAACAACCAGCTAAAATGAAACTCGTAGCCTTGGTTCTGTGCTTCGTGACAATCTTGCTCCAACTGGTTGACGAGGTAGCTCACCCAGTTCATTTGCATCCCTTCGACGCATTTTCCTGCGAGGTCGATGACGAACCCCATGACCTACGTTGGTCTATTCTTCCCGATGAGCTTACCAACGATTAACTGGCAAGCTAGGCGCACTGCACCATTTTGGATGGAGGATACCTTGTATCCCCGCTTCCCTTTCTCTATATCGTCATAAGTTTCTTTTATGCGTTGTGCCAGGGCATGATCTGCAACCTTCCCTGGGTAAAAATCCCGAGGTTTGGGTCCTTGCATGGTCAATCCGGTGACCTGATGGATCAACGTTGGATCTACGGTGATGCGCCGATCCAACCACAGGTAACCACCATGGTATAATGATAGGAGGAGTTTAATGCAGACGTTAACCTCCTGATGTCTGCCGAAGTGTGGTATCTTCATCACATTAAGGATTATTGATCTTGCGATGTCCATGGTCCACGACTGGGGGATTATATTCGACTTCTTCCTCATTGTCTTTGTCAAATAATTATGTGGGGCGAGCATTCCATAATTTTTGTGGTCTCCCAAGTTGAAATCACTGCTCTTTAACGTCATAATCTCTCCTAATTGCAGTCCAACTACGCATATCCCCTTCGAGAGGTATGAAGTAATCAGTGTATAGTCGAAGTCCCTTGAGACGCTATCACGACTAACTGTTCTAGCTAGAGGCGAGATATAGTTGGGCAGGATTGATGGATGAGCTTCGCATTTTCCAAGTCATCACGATGCTTGCTCTATTTCTCTGTCATAGTTCGAGATGGCCCAGATTGACATGAAGTCGATGGAGAGGTTTGCAATCCTCTCGTCGATGAGGCATGTGCTCATGCAGACATGACCTTCTCAACCATGAGGTCTATTAGGATCTCTTTGATGGATTTCTCTACTGCGCTAAGGTCGCTCGACATGCACGCTCGTAATCAAATGTCTCAGATAGGTGGACAAACGCTCAAGTTAAGAAGAATGGGTGGCAAGGTGTCAATAAACATTGCGCGAAAGAAATTAGTTCTCTATGGGCTCGAATAATCATAATTCGTGAAAGTGTCCTCGGTGCAACATTTGACGGGATAAATAGACAATGTCGTAACAGACTCCTCCAATGGGCAGGAATGCCTTAATCAATACAATTCCATCCGTTATGGCACGGTTCCAACGGTCCAATGGAAAATGCTTCAACAATAATTGCGTTTCTAGCTATTCTGGAGAATCGTTCTAACAGTCGGGACTCCTCCAACGATCATATTGCTTCATCATGGCAAAGTTCCAATCGATGTTGTGCTGCTATTCCAACGAGGTTCAAGTTCTTTAAACCTTTCTTCTGCGAAGTCCTCTCTGGAACCTTCTGCAATTTTTCTAGCTTTTCTTTCTTCTTACTGAGCTTTATTTCTTTCTTCCCTGTGATCTACATCTCTGGATTCCTCTTTTTGTTATTGTTCTTATCCTTTCTTAGCATAGTAACTTTGCACTGCTGAGGGTCTTTTACAAGGTTTGACGGTAATACTTTCTTTCTTACTATTTCTTGAGTAGGTGCTATACTCTTCTGCATGGATAGGTTCTTTGTGCCTTCTTGTGCTCTTTCAACTTCGACAACTAAGTCTCTGGCCCTTAGTTGCTTTGACTTGTCCTCTTGTTCTTATATTAAGTGCACTATTCTCTTAGCCATGAAATCTCTTAATTCTTGTTGTTTCTGTTCTCTAGCTTCCTCTTCTTCTCTCCTTCAGATCTGATCTCTCTCAATCCAAGTCCTTCCTAACAAAAGTGCAAAAGGGGTGTTGTTCTCAACAAAATTAATGACCTCTAATCCTTCTTCTGTCAATGTTCCATGAGAACTCATAGGTACATGAGTAAGTCTTCCACATAGGGTTATTATCTTTCCTTTAAACAATGCTATTCCTCCCAATGAAGGAATCATAGCAGGCTTTCCTAAGATTTCCCAAGTACTTTCTGGCATAATATTCACCCGTGTCTCTATGTCCAATACACAGTCTATGTCGAAGTCTCCTATTATTGTTTCTATGCACTCTTTCTCTTTTAATATCTCTGATAAACTGATGTCTCTGTGATCATTCAATGTTTCTTTCATCTGTAATAATATAGCCTCAGATTATTTTTGGTTCTTTGGCATAATATTAGTCTCTTGACCATCCTCATGGTTTTCTTGTCTCATGTTCATCTTTTCAACTTTAGCAATCATTCTAGGGAAATCTAAAACTTCATGTCCAGTAGCCTTACAACAAAGGAAAATAGGACCTCTACCAGGGAATTCCTTAGCAAGATGTCCTGGTCTTCTGCAACTATAAAAAAGAGTCAATCCTCTCTTTCTCTTAAACGATCCACAACCTTTCCTGTACTACGCACTAGGATCACAGTGATAAACCTGCAAAAAATTCTTTCTAGGATCCTGCATCCACTTGTTAGTCCAAAAATTCGTTCTATGCATAGGAATAACATATCTTTCACTATTTCTATCATATCTATTCATATCACATATTCTTTCTTCTAGCTATGCCCTAGTTTTCAGACTAGGACGAGATTTATCAAATATACCTAGATCCATTCGTTCGAAACAAAAATTTCCACTTATCTTACCTTTATCAGAGCACCAAGCTTTAATATATTACCTCTTTTCTTCATATAAGACTTCTCTTCTTGGCATGAAACTTCATAATTCAAGTAGAGTATTGCGCACTACAACAATAGATCTATGCACATAGATTTCTCTTTTCCTCAGTTCCCAACATTCACAGTTTCAGGTCCCGACAACAGAACCATTTGTTGGCACAGGGGCAGACCCAGGGTTCAACGCTTTAACAACACACCAAAAAAAACCTAACTACCGACCCTTTCGACAACACCTGCAAAGCAGATGAAGTCTCACCCGAGGTAGATGTAGGGGGGGTTGTAGGACTCAAGTGTCTACAACCTAGTTGGGACACATATATGTGATCACAATACTTAATGGAGCACTTAGCAATTAATATTCATTAGTATTTAGTCCTTTATCCACATTGCAGGTAAAAACCTAATTACAGAACATTGCACTATTCAACAAGATCTAACACATCCAAGCACTTATCACATAGAGATATATCATATCTAGCATTGATTCATGTTATTAAGCACTAATCTACTACATCTGATGCATCTAACATACATAAAGATTCAAAACTAAGCATAAATCACATTAATAGCACAAAGCAATTACAACACATGATGTACGTGGTTCACCCCAGTGTGGGGCTACATCCACCAACTTTGCTTCTTCTTTATTATCTTCTTTCAATCTTCTTACATGCACAGAGCCATAAAACCAACTCCGCATAGGACATGAGATATGCGCGCAGCTCGCTAGATCCTCCTTCCCCAAGTTAGGTCACATCACAAAGCCTTCTTACACAGTCTACACACAAGCTTCTTACAATCACTTGCACTTAGCTCTGCAAGTATTAACACATAATATGCACAAAGCCTCTAGATTCACACTAAGCCGATTCTACTAGGTCTCCTCCTTCTTACATCGCCTAGATATCTATTTATACATTACATATGGGGCCTAAACATGGGTAAACCCATGGGACGACATCCCATACCCATTACATAAATATTAATACCCAAAAAACCCACAAAAGGGGGCGAGATCCCACGATCTCTGCTTCGCCTGGGCGCTCTGTCTTCGACCATCCTGTCAAAGTCCCAAAAATGGTCAAACATGACCAAGGTTCTCCAAAACTTGGTCAAGGGCCAACAATGTTCTTCATACACTGATTGCCCCCATCCCATAAAAATAAATAAAATGTTAATATAGATGGTGAAAGGAAATTCAAAACTGATTTCCCCCATCTTGTCCAAAATATACGGTGAAAGGAAATTCATTTAAATGATTTCTCTCATCTCAAAATTAATAAAATTATGATAAAATAGTGGGATGGTGAAAGCAAATTCAGGATTGGGGAAAACATATATCTTCACTAGGGCTATGGATGCCTGACTAGCAGTGAAGCAATGCCTTTGATGACTGTAATGAACTACAACTACATATTTTCACTTATACCTTGCTATTAGTTTCTTTCAATATTCTCTATATTCCAATCCAATTGAGTTGTATTAAAAATGAATAAGAAAACTAACTTTAACCTTGAGTTAAAACAATTATCAGTTAGAAATTTAATGTCTTAGCCTCATTCTGAGTAATTACCTTAGCTAACTCCACAATAAATTTTGATAAAGAAAATCTTTAATAACTTTTTTTGAAATCTAGAAGTTTAGCATGCTTAGAATTTTAATTGTCAATAGTTCTAATGCTACTGATATGAGATTTATATTGAAAAGTGAGAAAAGATTTTGGATTCATTTGAATAAATTTTATCTTAAAAACTATGTAATAATGACTCCATTTCCAAATAATGAAGGCACCAAGTCTACATGTTCTTCCGTGCCTCGCAGGGAGACACAATCCCCAGGTGGAGCTTAATATTGTAACATAGGTTAGAATTTCTAGATGAAATTCAAGATTTGTTTTTATCTTATATTAGTTGTTTCTTAAATTTTTTCTGCTTAGTCTAGAATGTACATGCTTGTTTAATTTTTACTCTATCCTAGTTAAATGGTAGTAAGGTTAGTTTTGTTATTTTTTCTTAATAGTTAATTATTTAAAAGTGTATATAATAGAAATTGTAAATAAACTACAATATATTATATTATATATAGTTATATATCAATATAATTATAGTTAATTTTAATTTTATATGGTTATATGTTATATATATTATATAGTTTTAATTTATAATCGAATTATTAAGTTTTGTAATATATATCATTAATGTTTACGCTTGTTTGTAGGTCAGATCTGGCACGATCCCATATCGATGGCTATAATCTAAATCACATTCCAACTTGCATAGAAGATAAAAGACATGCATAGACCCAAAAACCTTTATATCAAATTCATCCCATGCCACATGTATAATGTAGGTTTTATCACATTTTGGCTTGGGACATTTCAAATCTGCATGGCTAAATGAGAAACACAATATAACATCTCCACATAGCACTCTTGTATCGGGTAGCAAAAGAGAATCAATTCTCATTGACTTATTTATTGGCAAATCACATCTCGTCACATATTCAAAATCAATATCTAAGATAAAAGTGGTTTTGGTTTGTTATTGTTTTATCTTCCGAACAAACTACCAGCTAATGCCATCGCTTGAGTCGTCATCAAAACACATTCAACATACTGGTTCATGTCACCTGTCAAAATGATATCCAAGGCATCTTCCTATTTCCAAATGTAATAATTCTAGTTTTATAAAATTAGGTTGGTTGTTGTAAATAAGAGGCTGAAAGATAGCCATCTCAACCAATTTTGGTTGAAGAACTTTTTGTATAAAGGAGCAGAGTTATATGTAATCAGGGTGGGATTTTTGGCTGGGACCTGTTAATCTTTTTAATAAAATTATTTTACCAAGTAGTAAAGGATTCTTGGTTTTGATCTTTGGCATATGCGATCCTTCTTAGTAATTTGTTATTGTTGTTTTTCTTCCTTTCTTTCAAATGTACATGAAATGGTAATCAAGACAATTTAGTACAACCACTATTGTTTACATCAAGCACTATTTAAGGTTCTATATTTCGTTGTTTCAACTGTAAGTTAAAATCATGACCCGTTTCTTTAATCTTAAATTTTGTTTATGCTTTGAAATGTAATCTCACATAAACGAATAGATCTCATTCATATTTGTCTGTTTTTTTCTTCTATTAAAGGTAATTTTGATATTTATCTTTAGATACATCATTGTTTATCTTTGATTCTGTTTTCCCACTATTCTACCAACAATAATTTAAATTGTTCCAAAGCATTAAGATATAAACCCTTTATGGTTTGACTATTAATGAAATATAATTATCATAGAGAATCTCAGTCAAAACATGTATTAAACTAGTTGTTCTTGGAACAAATTTTAAAAAACCTCAACAACCTGAAATTTAAAATGTCCTTGGCACTGTTTTCCTAGCCAAGAAATATCTCAAGGAAGACAACAGGTTGAAGTAAGTTAAGCACCTTGATGAGAAAAAAATTTCCTAGAAGTAGTTCAAGAAATATTTTCAGCAACAATACTTGTTAGAGAAATATTATGACAAGAAGATGCAAGATTTATTTGAACTCAAACTTGGGAACATGACCATGGATGAATATGAGAGAAATTTCTTGAAATTTCTTAGGTATAGAAGCTTCTTCGGATATGAGAAGGTCAAAATTCATAGGTTCTTGAGTGGAATGCCATCCTCTTACAAGGATAAAATTTAGTTTGATGATCCCAAGAATTTAGAAGAAGCCATAAGAAAGGCCAAGTATTTGTATGAGAAAAATAGAGGAAAACCAACTTTCCAAAGGGCCTGGGATGATAAGAAGAAAGGAAAGATGGATCAAAGGAAGAAAGGATTCAAGCTTCCTTTCATCATATATAGATCTCAATCATATCATCCAAGGAAACCATCTCAAGGTGATAAAAAATGACAGTCCTTGGGAAAGATGCCAAGGCAATAGCCTATAAAGTTTTAGGGATGTCATGGAGATCACATGTATAAATATTGTCCTCATAGGGGAGATAAGGTGAATACTTTTCATAAAATCAATAAGGAGGATCAAGTAGAGGACATGGGAAAAATCTTGCCAAGGATTTATGCAGCCTTGGACAATCTACAAGCAAACTATCAATCCCACATGATTGAAGTGGAAGGAAAGATTGATAATCATCCCATAAGTATTTTAATTGATTATGGAGCTAGTCATAGCTACATAGATCCAAATATAGTTGAAATATTTAAATTGAATAAACGTAAGCATGATAGGTCTTTGTTAGTTAAGCCAACTACTAGAACCGAGAGAATAATTAATGATCTTGTTAAAGAATTCCCTATAAACATTAATGGAACTAACACACTAAGGCAAATTTGAACATCATACCACTTGAGTCTTATGACTGCTTGATTGGTATGGATTGGATAGAAAATAATCATGTTGTTTTAGATTGTTATAACAAGGTTTTCACATGTATTGATGAAGAAGGGAATTCAAGGATAGTGCAAGGTATTTAAAGGCCTATGTCTGTCCAAGATATTTCAACATTGTAGATGAAAAGAAGTTTTAGAAAAGGTTGTCAGATATATGCAACCCATATGGAAGATCCAATAAAGGATACAAAACCAAGTCTCAAATATTATCCAGTCTTGAAAGAGTATGAAGATGTGTTTGAGGAGTTGCAAGGATTTCCACCAAAGAGGGATACATATTTCTCAATTGACTTAATTCTTTGAGATGCCCCAGTATCTAAGACTCCCTACAGAATGAGCACACTGGAGCTAAAAGAGTTGCAAATGCAACTAGAAGAGTTGTTAAAAAAAAGGGTACATACGCCCAAGTGTTTCTCCTTGGGGTACCTCAGTTATTTTTGCCAAGAAGAAATACAGAACGATGAGGTTATGTATTGACTTTAGACATTTGAAAAAGGTTACAATCAAGAATAAATATCCTTTGCCAAGGATTGATGATATTTTTGATCAGATGAAGGGAGAAAATATATTCTCCAAGATTGAAATGAGGTCAGATTATCATCAAGTGAGAATCAAAGAAGCATACACTAGCAAAACAACCTTTAGGACAAGATATGGAAACTATGAATTTGTGGTGGTGCCTTTTGGATTGACAAACACACCAGATACATTTATGTGTCTTATGAATGGGGTGTTCAAAGATTTCCTGGACAAGGTTGTAATTGTATTCTTGGATGATATTCTTATCTATTCCAAGACATAAGAAGAGCATGAGAAATTTTTTAGGATGGTGCTACAAGTGTTAAGAGAACACCAATTGTGTTCCAAATTAAGTAAATTCACTTTTTATAAAAAAAAGATCCATTATTTGGGTCACATTGTTTCAGAAGATGGAATTGTTGGCACAGGGGCAGACCTAGGGTTCAACACTTCAACAACACACACAAAAAACCCTAATTACCGACCCTTTCGGAAACACCTGTGAAGCAGGCGAAGTCTCACTC
>JZKD02S1665392.1:641068-666028 GCA_000966675.3 Picea glauca | reverse complement strand
GGGGGGGGGGGTTATAGGACGCAGATGTCTATAACCAAGATGGGGCACAAATATGTGATAACTAAACTTCATAGAGTATTCTATCAACACTTAGAAGGTGATATGAATTAGTTTATTATCTTTAATAACATCACAAAACATACCCTAATAGAGACCGACACAATAACAACAATGGTTAAACACTTCAACCACTTAGCACATAGCATTAGGTTAGATCTAGCATTCATTCATCTTTAAGACAAGTAAGAAATAAGCAATAACATATCTATCTATCATACATAATAATCAAATCATTGAGAATATTCATAACATAAACAATACAACACAAAGCCAACCAAAGACACAATAAATACATGTTTCACCCCAGTGTGTGGCTACATCCACGAACTACTTCATCTTCTTTATTATTCTTCAATCTCTTACATTCATTTTCTCCTGTGCACCAAGCCACAGAGCCAAGATTCACACCGAACAAGAGATATATGCGCTGAGCACCAAATCGTCCTTCCAAAACCCAGTAAAGGCATAGAGCCAACTTCTCTAGCGAGCACAGAGCCTTCACACATACACATCCTATTGCACAAAGCAATTCAAAAATATTTTCACTTAGCTACCAAGACTTCTCTCTTCTACCATACATTCTTACTTATTTGTAATTTTACAATCCATTACAATAAGGCCTACTCATGGGTAAAACCCATGGGCTGACATCCCATAACCCATTACAAAAACCCTAGAGACCCATTGCTAGTTCCATATAGCCCACAAAATAAGTGAGATCCATGATCTGAGCTCTGCCTGGGCGCTCCTTTCTCGACCAATGTGTCGAAGTCCAAAAAGTGGTCAAGCCTGACCAAGGTTTTCTCAAAACTTGGTCAAGGGCCAACAGGCCCCCAAAACTCACCTGTGACTCGTCCCGAGTCACTCAGGTCTGGGTAATGTTGCTTTGAAGGCCTCGAGCTTCACTCAAGCTACCTCGATTTGCATCTTCTCTTGAGCCTCCTACTTAGCAAGCTCCTGAATCATCTGCTCTGTAACATGCACTTCCAGGCATTGCTCCACTACTGCAACCACCTGGTCCAATTGAGAGCCCTGTCCCTCAATCTCTTCAAACATCGTGCATGATTTTTCCTGCACAGGTTGCAACTTCTGCGTGACTTCCATTACCCTGCCCTAGAGGGAAGTGATCTATTGCTGAACTTCACGCTGCTCCTAGGATATTTTCATTCTTTCAACTACAGTGAGTAGCTTCATGTTGGCACAGGGGAAGGCCCAGGGTTCAATTCTTAAGGGCACACCAACAAAGCCCTAACTACCGGCCCTTTCGGCAACACCTGCGAAGCAGATGAAGTCTCACCCAAGGTAGAGTCAGGGGTGGTTGCAAGACTCAGGTGTCTGCAACCTTAGTTGGGACACATATATGTGATTATATCCTTTACATATCACTTAGCACCATTCATTCATCACTATTCACCCTTATTGTACTTCGCAGATAAGACATAACGTCACAATACTTGCTCAGATATAAGATATTTTAGTGCTTAACAATAATAAAACATATTAGATCCCATAGATTAGCACTAAGCATCCTCATACACATAAGATATACTGTTCATATACATCTAGTGAATCAACAAGCATAAGCAAATCTATCTAATCATGGCATAGCATTTAGCAAGATAATGAAAAAACAAGGAAGAAACAAGACAAATCATGACACAGAGGTTTACGTGGTTCACCCCCACCCTGGGGCTACACCCACAAAGTCTTCTTCTTCTTTACTAGCTTGGTCAATCTGATTACAACACAGAGCTCAACTTGTACTCCACATAGGACAGGGGATCTGCGCGCACCTCACCAGATCCTCCTTCCCCGAGTAGATCTAGCACAGAGCCTTCTTACAATCCATGCACTCAACACTTACAACACTTGTATTTAGCTCTGCAAGACTCTTACAATCATGCACATAGTATTTACATTTAATCACATAGATCTAATTACTAGCACTAAGCCATCGAGCCTTCTTACATTGCCTAACTACTTATTTATACTTTTCAACATAGGCCTAAGCATAGGTAAACCCATGGGCCAACATCCCTTTCCAATTACATTAACCCAAAACCGTAAAAGGGCCCCAAAAGTGGGACGAGATCCCGTGATATTTTCTTCTCCTAGTGCTCCATCTTTGATAGGGTGTTGATGTCCAAAAACAATCAAATATGACCAAGTGTTCCTCAAAACTTGGTCAAGGGCCAACAGGCCCCCAACACTCATCTGTGACTTGTCCCGAGTCACTCTGGTCTGATCAACTCCCGTTTGAATGTCTCGAGCTTGGCTCAAGCTACTTCAACCTGCTGCAGTGCGGAAACCTCAATGAACTCCTAGATCACTTCATTGTTTACTAGTCCTTCCATGCGTTGTTCTGCGGTGATGACAACCTATTCAAGCTCGATTGCCTGACTCTCAACTTCAGTGAATAGGTGGCATGATTTCTCTTGGAGTGGTTGAAGTCATTGAGAGACTTCCATCACTTTACTTTATATCATGTGTACCTGTTGTTGGGCGGTGCGTTGTTTTGGAAATTGCTTCATTTTTTCAACTGGGGTCAAGGCCTTTAGCTGCACCTGTAGCGTATCTGCATGCTTCTTTTCTTCTTGGAGGTGTGCTTCTAATGTCTGCAATTTTGGGTTTTCTGTGAGGTTTTCATTAGTCTGGGTGCTTCTAGTGCTTATCTTCTTACATTCCAAAGACAAGGTTTTTAATCTGTCAACTGCACTGTGGGAAGTTGCCTCCCTTAGGTCTCTTACTTCTTGTGGAGTCTTGGGCATAGTACGAAGTTCCAGATCTATGATGCACTACTGAAGTTGCTGGATTACTTCTTCAAGTTGTGACACCTGCTGTGAGACACGTTCTTCCATTTTCACTTCAATTACCATCACAGAGAGAAGTTCTCTATGAACTCTTTCCTGTACTTCAAGTTGCTTTGCTAGCAACTGGTCCTTGCTCTGCTGTAACTGTTCTTTTTCCTCCTCCCACTTCACTTCCAGGGAAATATTTTCCTATTCTGCCTTCCTCTTTTGTACTCTATGTGCGTTCTGTACTTGTGCCAAAGCCTGGGTGGCTTGTGCTGTGTCTTCTTGAGCTCGTCAAAGGCGAGCTTCGAATTTCTCGACGATCTGGCATAATTGGGTGGGATCATCAACTATTTCAATTGTCAAGGGCACCGTAGAAACTTCTCTGCTGGACTGGAGTGCTTGTTGCACTTCTTGAAGTTCACCCTTGATCCGGATGAATACCTCCTCCTGCTTTGCTTCTTGCTTTTCTGCGATCTCTAGTGAGGCATCATTCAACGCAATGATCAAAAAGTCGAAGTCGTCCTGTGTGAGGGAAGTCTTAAACGTAGTTCAGGTGGCCTTAGATTTCTTTCGGGACGAGGGATTTGGTCGGGTAATCTTCCTTTTCTTGGAGGGATCCTCCTCCTCTCTAAGCAGAGTAACCTCACCTTTGTTTTGCTCAACTTCTGTGCCACCTAGTTCTTCACCATCACCTCCCTTTGCAGGTGATATAGAAGTAGTCTTCGTGGATGTGCTATGGATATCTTGAACTTCCACATCCTTCTTAGTCTTGCGTGGTCCAGGTGTATCCGACATAACTTCAGGACTATCCACGTCGGACATCTTTGTGGGGTCTGCTGCAACAAGGAGGTCCTCCGACCATTCCTTGGTAATCTGCTCCAAGTCTTCTTCTGTCAACTTATAGTACGACTGGAGTTGTTGTTTGTGCTCATCAGCGCGTTGTGATATAGGTGAAGTGGTGGTCTACACTAAATATTATCAAAGGTCTAAACCTATGAAGTGTGTTTGGTGTGAGGTGTGGTGTAGACTGGATTGCATTCTTCAATTGATTGTAATAATCATGGAAGATGACATTGGACTACCACTGCTTGTTCATGTTGCTGGAGTACCACACCATACAGAACTTTGTGGCCAGTGGTTCAAAGGATTCGATCTCCATAAAAGTGGCACCTTATGGTAGCTCCCAAACGATGAAAGTGATGAGTATGAGCAACCAACTAAAGTGGAACTCATACCCTTGGTCTTGTTCTTGTCTGCAGTCAAGCTCTAGTTGATTTACAAGGTACTTTGCCCAGTTCATTTGTAGTCCCTCCACGCACTTCCATGTGAGGTCAACTACAAATCCAGTCACCTGTGTGGGTCTGTTTTTGTGGACTAACTTCCCCGTGATCAGCTGGCAACCGAGGCGCACTGCTGCATTCTCAATGGAGGCTAGCTTGTAACCTCACGTTCCCTTCTCTAGATCACCATATGTGTCTTTTATTCACTGGGAGAGAGCATGATCTGCGGTCTTTCAAGGGTAAAGCTCGTGCGGGTCAGGGCCCTGCATGCTTAGCCTTGTGATCCGATTGATCAGAATCAGATCCACAGTGATGCAACGGTCCAAACATAAGTATCCTCTATTGTAGTAGGAAAATAACAATTTTACGCATGCATTCACTCCCTGATGCCTCTGGAAATGAGGAATCCTCATTACATTGAGGAGGGTTGATTGTGTGAGGTTATGGGTTCATTACTGACGAACAATCTTTGTGTTCCTCCCTTTTGTGATAGTTAAGTACTTGTGCAGGGCTAGCATACTGTAAACCTCAGATCACCAAGGTTAAAATCATTAAATTTTAGCGCTGTGAGCTTATCCTGGTCAGCACAAACTACGCGTACCCCTTTCGGGAGGTACGCAGTGACCACATCATAGTCGAGGTCTTTGGGTACAGTTTATCGATTCAATGTGTCACTTAGTGGTGGGATATGCTTAGGCAAGATACTTGGGATCATCTTCACAATGGTGAAGTCGTTTCCGAGCTTAGATCGTCTTTCTGAAGGCAGTCATGATGGTCTTGCTCGAGCAGTGGAGGGGGAAGCTGGCAATGCTCCCGAGGATGATGCCTGTACACCTGTAGATTTTCCTTTCTCCAACATGACTCTCTCAGTCATTAAGTCAATTATAACTTCTTCAACGATTTTCTCAGCAACACTGAGCTCGCCCAACATACAATCTTGGGTCAGCTAGCTCGGGTGCGAAAGGAATTCAGAGACTACAATGAATAGTATGGGAACAAAGCAATGATCTCAGGGTGAGTTAATATTAGGTTTCATGCTCAAATTCTCACTTAGAAAAAAGTATTCTCGATGTGTGGCGCGATGGACTAAGTAAGGAAATTTAGTAATAGTTTGATAGCAACAGTTATGATCCTTCATTAACTCCTTTTTGACCCGTTATGGTGCATTTCAACGCTTGGATGATGTCCCTTTGTTTATTTTCTACCCGTTCAGAGAAAAATTCGAATAGATATATCGGCCCCAACGACTATATTGCTTCGTCATGGCGAGGTACTCTATGTCGTTGTTCTGATGTCTCGACGAAGTTCCAATTCTCCAATTTCTGTATGTGAAGTATCCTCTAGAACCTCTTGTAACCTTACAGTATTACCCCTTTTCTTTCTTAACTTTCTAGCCTTCTTCCCAGTGAGCTTCATCTCAGTAATGCTTTTACCATTCTGATGCTTATCTTCTGTGGTCTTAGTTACTTTTCACTATTGAAAGTCTTTCCTAGGGTTCCTGGATAATATTTCTTCTATATCAAAAATAGGTAACTCAATCTTTTTTGGATCCTCTAGTGTTCTCTTAGCCTCGGCATCGGAGTTGCTAGTATTAAATATCTGCGATCTGCTCTTCTGTTCTTCAATCAAGTGCTCAATCCTTCTGGTCATAAAGTCTTTTAACTCTTGCTTCTTCTGTTCCAAAACTTCTTCTTCCTCTTTTCGTCTGGCTTGTTCTCTATCAATCCAAGGTTTTCCTATGAGCATGGTAAACAGGGCACTGTCTTCAACAAATTTAATAATCTCAAATTCTTCCTCTATCTAAGTTCCATTGACAGTCATAGGTATCCGGGTGAGCCTTCCACATAGGTTTACTAGCTTTTCTCTGAATAAAATTGTCCCTCCTAGGGAAGGGATCATGGCATGATTTCCTATAGCTTCCCAAGTTCTTTCTAGAATAATGTTCACTTGTGTTTCTTCATCAAGAATACATTCAATGTCGAAGTCCCCTATTCTTTCTCCGACTTTCTCCATTTCTTTGAAGATCTCTGATAGCCTAACATGTCGGTGATAATTCAAGGTGTCTTTCATCTATAGCAATATATTTTCTGATTCCTTCTGAGTTTCTACTATTTCTGGATCTGCCTTAGGGTTTTCTTCATTCAGATTCATTCTTTCAAGCTTAGAAATCATTCTATGGAAATCCAACACTTCATGGTCCAAAGCTTTGCAACAGAGACAACTAGGTATTCCACCAGGGCATTCCTTAGCAAGATGTCTCGGTCTTCTGCAACTATAACAGAGGGTTAACCCTCTCTTTCGTTTAAGTGTTCTCCAACTTATTCTATACTATGCACCAAGATCATGGTAGCTATCCTGCAAAAAACTCTTTCTAGGATCCTGCATCCACTTGTTAGTCTAGAAATTCTTTCTATGCATAGGTATAACATATTTATCATTATACTTATCAAATCTATTCATATCAAACTTTCTTTCATCTATTAATGCCCTAGTTTTGAATCTAGGACAAAATCTATCAAGCATACCTAGATCCATTCTTTAGAAACAAACAATTTCACTTATCTTACTTCTACAGAGCACAAAACTTTCAGATCTAAAAACTTTTGACTATTCTTACCTTTATTAGAGCACAGAGCTTACAGATCTTACCTCTTTTCTGTAGATCTGACTTCTTTCTTTCAGAAATTTCCACTTTTACTTTTCTTAGAGCATAGAGCGTTCAGATATCACTTCTTTTCTTCAGATATGATCTTATTCCTGGCACAAATCTTCATAGGTTGAGTAAAAATCTGTGCACTAGGGCAACAGATCTACGCACAAAGCTTTATTTCGCACAAAGTTTTTTCTTCCTTAGTTCCCAGCAATCATAGTTTCAGGTCCCGGCAACGGAACCATTTGTTTGCATAGGGGAAGACCCAGGTTTCAACAGTCAAGGGCGCACCAACAAAGCCCTAACTACCGACCCTTTCGGCAACACCTGCGAAGTAGATGAAGTCTCATCCGAGGTAGAGGCAGGGGTGGTTGCAAGAATCAGGTGCCTGCAACCTTAGCTGGGACACAAATCTGTGATTATATCCTTTATAGAGCACTTAGCACTGTTCATTCATCACTATTCACTGTTATTGTACTATCAGATAAGATAGAACGTCGCAATACTTGCTCGCATATAAGATATTTCAGTGCTTAACAACAACAAAACATATTAGATCCTGTAGATCGGCACTAAGAATCCTCATACACATGAAATATACTATTCATATACATCTAGTGAATCACCAAGCATAAGAAAATCTATCTAATCATGGCATAGCATTTAGCAAGATAATGAAAACACAAGGAAGCAACATCACAAAGCATGACACACAGGTTTATGTGGTTCACCCCCACCCTGGGGCTACGTTCACAAAGTCTTCATCTTCTTTATTAGATTGGTCAATCTGATTACAACATAGAGCTCAACTTGTACTTCACATAGTACAGGAGATCTGTGTGCACCTCACTAGATCCTCCTTCCTCGAGTAGATCTAGCATAGAGCCTTCTTACAATCCATGTACTCAACACTTACAACACTTGCACTCATCTCTGCAAGCCTCTTATGATCATGAATAGAGTATTTACATTCGATCACACAAATCTAATTACTATCACTAAGCCATCGAGCCTTCTTACATTGCCTAG
Source organism: Picea glauca (assembly GCA_000966675.3). Lineage (NCBI taxonomy): Eukaryota > Viridiplantae > Streptophyta > Pinopsida > Pinales > Pinaceae > Picea > Picea glauca. The sequence goes on along the minus strand of JZKD02S1665392.1, from coordinate 658,214 downwards.
CTACTTATTTATACTTTAAAACATAGGCCTAAGCATGGGTAAACCTATGGGCCGACATCCCTTTCCGATTACATTAACCGAAAACCCTAAAAGGGCCCCAAAAGTGGGCCGAGATTCCATGATCTTTGCTTCGCCTGGCGCTCCATCTTTGACAGGGTGTCGATGTCCCAAAATGGTCAAATATGACCAAGTGTTCCTCAAAACTTGGTCAAGGGCCAACACTTCATCTGTGGTTGCATGAAGAATGCCTGCTGCTACACCTCTTGTAACTGCACTTCCAGTTTCCTTACCTCAGGATCTTATGTGAGGCATTTATAAGTCTACACGCTTCTATCACTCAATTGTTTGCACTTTGAGGCGAGGGCCCTTATCCTTATTACTGTGTTCTTGGTGATTTCCTCCCTATGATCGCACACTTCCTGTGAGGTGCTCAGTACTTCTTGGACCTCCAACTCTATTATCCTCACTTGAAGCTACTGGATGATCTCAACAAGCTTCACTACTTGAGCCTCGACCAACTTCTGTTCCTCCTATGCCAAGCCAGGCACAAAGAGATATGATTTATTTAACGCTTATTTGACCATAGTCTGCTCTATCGGAAACTGCTCCTTTTCTCTCTGTAGCTTCACTTTTTCCTCCCAGAGCATCGCCCAAAACTCTTCTCTTTCACTTTAATATGTAGTTACACTATAATGAGCTACTTGTAATTTCTCTAAGACTTCATATTTCTCTTGTTTCAAGGCTTCTGTAGCCTTCTCCTTTTCTTCCTGTATTTTCTGAAGTCGAGCCTCTGTCACATTTGCTACTCTTCTCAATTGGGCCGATTCATCCCCCAACTCTGCAATCCATGACGAGGAAGGCGTAGTAGGTACTATGCAGACCAAACAAATAGCTTGTTGTATTTCCTTTAGTTCCTTCTCGATCCTTCCATACAACTCCTCCTGCTTCGCTCCATATATCTGCAAGATGTCCTTGGAAGCATCCTCCATGGCTCCATGGACCAAACTGATGTCGTCTTTTGTGAGCGTTGCTTCTAACTGGGGATTACTGGTGCACGTCTTCTTTCTTGCTGAAGGTTTCTGTGGAGAAACCTTTCTCTTCTATAGTGTTACTGTTTCAGTAGGGGGAACTTTCGACAGTGTAGATTTGCCTTCTCCTTGGTTATCCCCTCCTCCTTGTCCATATGCTTCATCTCTTCCTCCTTCTGGTGAGCCAGATCCATTTTCTTTGGAGGCATTATCCTCCTCATCGATCTTTATATTCTGGACTTCTTCCTACTTCTTCTTCTTCTTTGTCCCATTGGACAGTCCGACATTCTCAACTTGGGTGACCATGGGGCTTCCTATGGTGTTAGTGTCAGAGAGTTTTGCATCATCAACGAGTAAAAGGAACTCCTCCGACCATTCCTTGGTGATCTTCTCCACATCTTCATTTGTTAGCTTATAGTATGATTGTAACTCTTTCTTGTTCTCATCTCTGCACGCAGTGATATAGATAAAATGCATATCTGCGTGGAACTTTGCTATTGGTCTGTACTTGTGTAGGGTGCGTGGTGTCATGCACGGAAATGACTCAATGGAAACCTTCAGTTGCTGATAATAGGCATGAAACACAACATTGGACTGCCATTGCTTTGTCATGTTGTTGGTGTACCACAAGGTAGAAAACCTAGAGGCCAACGACTCTGATGGTTCGATCTCCCGAAAGGTGGCTCCTTCAGGCATTTGAAGTGGAATTCGTATCCCAAATCCTCAGCTTTGTGACAATATTTCTCCAGTTCATTGATGAGGTAACTCACCCAATTCATCTGTATGCCCTCCACACATTTTTCTGTGAGGTCCAGCACGAACCCGGTGACCTGTCTGGGGCGGTTATTCCTTAGGAACTTACCAAATATGAGTTGACAAGAGAGGCACACTGCACCATCCTGTATAGAGGATAAATTGTAACCTCGCTTTCCTTTGTCGACTTTTCCATAAGCCTCCTTGATGTGTTGTGCCATGGAGCACTCCAAGGCCTTCCCTCGGTAAAACTGTTGAGGGTCAGGTCCCTTCATCCTTAGTCCTATAATCTGGTGGATCAATGTCAGATCCACAGTAATCCTTCGATCAAGCCATGGGTATCTGCCATGATATCACAACAAGAGGAGTTTAACGCAAGCGTTAACCTCCTGGTGATGACAAAAAATGGGGAATATTCATCACATTTATCACGGTGGACTGCGCCAGTCCCTTAGTCGATGGCTGGGAGATGAGGCGAGACTTCTTTCCAGTTGACTTTGCCAAGTATCTGTGGGGTGATAGCATAACATAGTTATTTCTGTCTCCTAGGTTGAAGTCGTTGTTCTTTAACAATGGGATTTGTACTAGCTATCTCCCAACTATGCATATTCCTTTCAGAATGTACGTGGTGAACAAGGTGTAATCATAGTCTTGTGGAATGATATCGTCGTTAACTGCACCAACCAAAGGTGGGATATAGTCTGGTAGGATGGATAGGATCTGCTTCGAATTAGCCAGATTGCCACAATGCTTACTTCATTGCTCATACGCAGGGTTGACACAGCTAGAATGTCATCTTGTCGAAGGAGAAGGCTGCAGTCCCCGAGTCGAGGATGTTTGGATAGTTTTAGATAACTGTCTATCGACCATTATCTTCTTGAGGACCTCCTTGATATACTTCTATAATTCATTAGGTTCGTCGAACATTCTCACTGTTAAACAAATAGGTCGGGGTAAGAAAACAGATAAGCAGGGTAGACAAATAGACAATGACATCTAGTTTCTGATAACATCGCTCAACACACAATCAATTCTCTGTTAGCTCAGTTAATCACGAGTGGAAAAAAGTGGTCCTGACGCAGCGTCCAACGAGTTAAATAAGTGGGGCCTTGTAACAGATTCTTCCAATGGGCAGGAATACTTTCATCAATGCAAATTTTTTTGTTATGGCATGGTCTCAACATCACAAAAGCAGTCCATCCACCCATAAATGTGTTTTCTAACCATTCTGGAGCATCGTTCTAACATTCAGAGCACCTCCAACGGTCATATAGCTTTTCCAGGATGAAGTCCCATTCTGCACAATCCTGTTGTTCGAGCGAAGTTCAAATCTTGCGAACTTGCCTCCGGTGAGGTTCCAGTCTGTGAAGTCTTCCATCTGGTCTCTATAGCTTTATGTAGCTTTTCCATCTTATCTTTCTTTTTACTAAGCTTCCTTTCCTTCTTTCCTCTTATCTACAAATCTCTAACTTTGTCTTGGATCCTCTTTCCATTCTCATTCTTATCTTCTCCTAGTGTAGTGACTTCACACTGCTGATGTGCTCTCATAGGGTCTGAAGTTAATATCCCTTGTCTTAATACTTCTTGGGTGGATATACTTCTTTCTTGCATGGATAGGTCCTTCAAACCTTCTTACATTCTTTCAACCTTGATAACTAATTCCCTTTCCTTCTGTCCCTCCTGTGTTGTTACTTTGTTCTGTTGCTTTGACTTATCCTCTCGTTCTTCTATTAGTCTGTTTATTTTTCTAGCTATAAAATCCCTTAGTTCTTTCTTTTTCTTTTTTGTGGCCTCTCCCTATGTTTTTCTTCTGATTTGATCCCTCTCAATCCAATTCTTTCCTAACAAAAGTGGGAAAGGGGTGTTGTTCTCAAAAAACTTAATGACTTCAAATTCCTCTTCAGTCGATGTTCCATGGATAATAATGGGTACATTAGTAACTCTTCCACATAAAGTTATCATCTTACCCTTAAACAAGCCTATCCTTCCCAATGAAGGTACCACGACAGGCTTTCCCAAAATTTCCCAAGTTTCTTTTGTCATAATATTCACTTGTGTTTCCTCATCCAAGACACTGTCTATGTCGAAGTCTTCTATTCTTGCACTTATGCGTTATTTTACTTCCAGGATCTATGGTAAACTGACATCTTTGTGAACATCCATCATTTCTTTCAACTGTTATAACATATTCTGAGATTTATCATATTCTTTCTCTTTATGATTCTCTAACATGCTCTTATTCTCTTGACTTCCTTCATAGTTTTCTTGTCTCATGTTCATTCTTTCAACTTTAGCAATCATCCTTGGACAATCCTCAACCTCATGACCAATAGCTTCACAACAAAGACAAATAGGACCTGTACTAGGAAATTCCTTAGCAATATGTCCCGGTCTTCTGTAGTTATAACACAATGTCAATCCTCTTTTCCTCTTGTATGTTCCCCAACCTCTTCTGTACTACGCACTAGGATCACAATGCTGGACCTGCAATGTTTAAAATTTCTTTCTAGGTTCCTGCATCCACTTATTAGTACAAAAACTTTTTCTATGCATAGGAATAACATATATTTCTTCATTTCTATTAACTTTACTCAAATCAACTCTTTCTTACAACTACGTCCTAGCCTTTAGACTAGGACAAAACCTATTAAACACACTTAAATTCATGCTTCCGAAACATAATTTTTCACTTATATTTCTCTTATCAAAGCACAAAGCTTACCTCTTTTCTTCAGATCAGATTTCTTTCTTAGCACAAATATTCGCAAGTCAAGTAGAGTACTGCGCACAACAACAACAGATCTACGCACAACTATTCTCTTTTCTTTACTTCAGTTCCCAAAAATCACAGTTTCAGGTCCTGACAACGGAACCATTTGTTGGCACAGTGGTAGACCTAGGGTTAAAATCTTCAACAACGCACCAAAAAAACCCTAGCTACCGACCCTTTCGGCAACACCTGCGAAGCAGGCGAAGTCTCACCCAAGGTAGAAGCAGGGGGGTTACAGGATGCAAGTGTCTGTAACCAAGCTGAGACATAGATCTGTGATAACAACACTTCGCAGAGTATTCTATCAACACTTATAAGGTGATATGCATTAATTTATTAGATTTAATAACACCACAGAGCATACGCTAATAGAGATCAGTGTAGTAACAACAAGGGTTAAGAACTTCAACCACTTAACACATAGCATTAGGTTAGATCTATAATTCATTCATCTTTAAGACAAGTAAGCACTAAGAAACAACATATCTATCTATCATACATAATAATCAAAGCAACGAGCATATTCATAACATAAACAATACAACACAAAGCCAACCAAAGACACAAGATATACGTGGTTCACCCCAGTGTGGGGCTACGTCCACCAACTAATTTTTCTTTTTTATTATTCTTCAATCTCTTACATTCATTTTCTTGTGTGCACCAAGCCACAAATCCAAGCTTCACATCAGACATGATATCTGTGCACTGAGCACCAGATCCTCTTTTCAAAACCTGGTCAAGGCGCAGAGACAACTTCTCTAGCGAGCACAAATCCTTCACACATACACAACCTGTTGCACAAAGCAATTCAAAACTATTTGCACTTAGCTACCCAAACTTCTCTCTTATACCATACATTCTTACTCATTTATTCTTTTACAATCCCTTACAATAAGGCCCAGTCATGGATAAACCCCATGGGCCGACATCCCATAACCAATTACAAAAACCCTAGAGACCCCTTTCTAGGTCCACATAGCCCGCAAAATAAGTGAGATCCGTGATCTTAGCTCCACTTGGGCACTCCTTTCTTGACCAATGTGTCGAAGTCCAAAAAGTGGTCAAGCCTGACCAAGGTTTTCTCAAAACTTGGTCGAGGGCCAACATGCATAGAAGTGGATCCGGAAAAGATTGAAGCAATCAAGAGTTGGTCAATGCCAACAAATATTTTATAGTTTATATCATTTATGTCTCTAGCTGGTTACTATAGGAGAGTCATTGTGGGATTCTCCAAAATTGCACACCCAATAACATATTTTCAAAAGAAAGGAGTAAGGTTTGAGTGGAGTGCCAAGGGTGAAGAAAATTTCTAGTGCTTAAAGAATTTGACAACAATTTCCCCTATTTTAAAATTTGCATATCCAGATGAGGATTTTGTTGTGTGCATGGATGCAAGCAAGGAAGGGCTCGGTGGAGTCGTTATGCAAAATGAACATGCAATTTGTTATGAGTCTAGAAAATTGAAGGAACATGAAATAAATTATGCCACACATGACTTAGAGTTAGCATCTATAGTACATGCCTTAAGGATGTGGAGGCATTACCTCATGGGAAGACAATTTGAATTAAGGACATACCATAGTGGTGTGAAATATCTGTTTGAACAACCAACACTAAATGCTAGACAAACTAGATGGCTGAAATTTCTTAGTGAATATAAGTTTGATATCAAGCACATAAAGGGAAAAGAGAACAAGGTGGTTGATAAAATCAATAGAAGGGTGCATAAAATGCATACTACAACCATTATTATGTACATTACATATTTAAAAGATAAAATTCTATAGGTTGTAACAACATATCAACATTATGTGCAAGTTAAAGAAATCTTACAACAAAATGATATACAACAAAAATATAAGGATTACAAGTTGGAAGAGGATGGAATCCTCTTATTTCAGAACATATTTTATGTTCCCAATCCTCAGGAATTGAGAAATTTAGTCATAAAGGAGATGCATAATGTACCATACGCTGGAAATCCAATATATTAGAAATCTGTTACAACTGTAAGAGGCCAATATTTTTGGCATGGTATGAAGAAATATGTTACTAATTATTTAGCCAGAGGCATGGACTGTCATAAGATAAAGTTTGAGCACAAACATCCAACATGATTACTGCAACCTTTTCCCATTCTTGAATGGAAATGATAATTTGTTACTATCGATTTCATTACTAAATTGCCAAGGACAACCAGACAACATGATTCCATCATGGTAGTGGTGGATAAACTCACAAAGGCTTCACATTTCATTTCGATAAAATTAACTCATAAGGAAACCAATATTGCAGAAATGTATATGAGACAAATTTCTAGGCTACATGGTGTGCTCAAGGAAATAGTGTCGGATCGAGATCCCAAGTTCACTTCCAATTTATATAAGGGGTTGTTTAAGGGATTTGGGACAAATTTGAATTTAAATACAACATATCACCCAAATTCATATGGGAAGACAGAGAGAATTAATCGAATAATTGAAGATATGTTGAGAATGTATATAATGGACAAGCCTTCTAAGTGGGAGGACTATATCCATGTAGTTGAGTTTGCATACAACAATGGGTATAAAGAATCATTGAAGAGGATCCTTTTTGAAGCATTGTATGGAAAACAATGAAGCACACCAATAATTTGGGATAGCCCAACACATATAGTTGTGATTGGGTCAGAGTTGATAAAGGAAATGGAAGAACATATGGTAAAAATCAAGAAGAATTTAAAAGTTTCACAATATTGACATAAGAGCTATGCTGATAGAAAGATAACAAATAGAGGATTAAAAGTGGGAGAGCATGTGATTTTAAAATTTAAATCCAAGAGAAGCTCATTGAAATTGGGAGTTTTCCCAAAGTTGGTAGTGAGATATTGTGGGCCTTTTGAGGTCTTGGAAAAGATAGGACCAGTTGACTACATGCTAGCATTACCTGCATCCATGAGAATCCATAATGTGTTCCATGTGTCTTTATTAAAAAAGTATGTACCTGATCCTAATATCTGATTGATTGGAATGTGATCTAGGTGGAACACGAAGGGGATTTCCACATGGAACTAGTGCGCATCCTGGATCGGAAATTCAAAGTGGTTAGGAACAAAGCAATCGACTTGGTAAAGTTTCAATGGACATGTTACAATCATGAAGATGCTACATGGTGCTATGGGGAAAATCCTCCTAAACTGGGTCTAAGGAATAGGCATAGTGACAGCTTCCTTAAAAGACTGATCTACCTTTAATATACCCCAAAACCATCTAAACTAAGTGACAAGAGAAAGAGGAAAGAAAGGGTTAATGAGTTCACCTTCAATCCTTACGATTGGTGTAGACCTCTTTCAGTTGTTGTTGCCTTCTAGATCATAGATCTCTTCCCAAAGCTGACCTGCAAGGGGTTAGGAATATAATGAAACAACATATACAATTTCTAATAATCACTTTAAAAGCCTAAATATAGATATAAATGCTCAAATTCACAATAACATGTAAACATAGGGTTTTGGGACAAAGATAGTCTCTTTTATTCGAATTCAAGATAAAAAAAGGTTACAACCTTTCCTGGCGACTGCTCTACGAACCAAGTCCAGGCTCCTCTTTCGTGGCTCCAAGTGCATCAATCCCACATTATATTCTCATAACCAACATACCATCAAGGGAAGGAGGAAGGTTTGCAAAGGGAGAATGGATGGAGGGGAAATCTGAGGCTAAAAATCAGAGCAAGATGCAAATCTTGGGCAATGAGAGGGAAAGGATTTTGGCAGAGTTTTCTTATTCTCTTTTTCATGTCCACAAATGACTCCCCAAGACCTCTTTTTATATGAGAAAAAGATGGTTATTTGGTTTGGGGATGGGCTACAAGGGATAAAATGGTTAGGAAACCCTCCATAGCACATACACTCCGTCGAATTCCGCACAATTTTATATTTTTTGAAAATTTTGGAGGTAAACGCGGGCTAACTAGCATGCAACACATGTGTGTATGTAGGATAACTAGCATGCAACACGTGGGTGTATGTAGGCTATTAGTGCAGTAGGGCACATACACTATCCAAAAAAATATTTTTTAGAAGGAAGCCTCAACAATATTTTTGGAAAAAGTATGCAAATGGATGGGCCAATGTCTTGGATGCACCTAAATGGAATTTTTAGATTATAATCGATTCCCCCTATTGTATGAGGTCAAAAGAGAAACTGATGGCCGAAATACATTACAATATATTTACACAGTGGGAAGTCACGGAGTTGAGTGAGCCTGAGACGAGTGTTTATGAGCATGTCATCTGCAAAGTAATGATAATCTCTCCAAGGTGGGAATACCCATGCCCGGGATGAACTAAGCATGGTTTCCAATAAAGTACACTGCAGATCCATGTCATATATATAGTAATCATGGCTACATGAATAATGTGTATTCCAATAAAAGTGTAGCCGGGAATAGTACACAATGGATCTACATCTCAAAATCATCTGAAGGTATACAAGTATAATATGATATGCATATTTAGGAAGCATCGACGCCTATGGTTGGAGATGATAACTTCATAGCTCGAGCAAAAAATTCAAGATCTTCAAAAATCAGGTAGGAGTACAATAGGAGTGTAATATTCACTACTCTGAGGTCTTCGACATGTCGTCGGGGAAATAATGGAGGACCTCGATCAACAGGGACAAAACTTCATTGATTTTGAATCCGAACTTGACTGGACTCTCGGGATGGTTGACTCATGAAATTCAAGAGATCAAATGCAAAATGGTTGAATCAGGTTGGATAAAACTTCCCTTGGAAAAAATCATGGAAAAATGATGAGACCGAGGACACATATTATTGACATAAGTCTATGATACAGGAGGCACCACAAACTCTCCATATGTTTGGAAGAGTAACCAAATGGAGGAGTACACAACTCTATGTAACAAGAAAAAATTCCTAAGGTCATACTAGATCCCAATGCTTGGAGAACAAACAGAAGGATGTGCTTTATCCAAGGGAGACTATCTTGCTGTTGATAAAAGAGAATGTATATCCTGTCCCCTCTTTTTGGAATATTTTATTTTTTTGTCTTTTTCAATTTAACGAGCTTGAAAAAGAATAATACGTTACAAAGGAGGAACGAGTGTCATGGTCAAGCAAACTAGTTCCAAGCGCATGGAACATAATGATGCTCAGTGCAAGGAGACATGTGCATGATAAGGATAGTCGAGAAAATTCCTCCATGGGTCAAGGTGTTAGATCGCAAGGGAAAAAAGTGTTGCAAGGCTTGCATTTAAGGAATGTTTTGAAGGTTCAATTAATAGCAACATTAGGCCAAAGACGCAAGGATGATACATGCGATGTGATTAAGGATGACACAACAAGACTCCTTCCATTTGAAGTTTTATGAGCCCATAGAAGGTAATATCAGTGGTTTTTCACATTTAGAGAATCTGAAAAACACTAAAAGAGGACTCTAGAGAGTTCCTTTTTCCTAATTAGTCTAGTCGATTCGAAAAAGTGTTAAAATTATATTGAAAGGACGTCTCTTCAAAACCATTTTAATGAGTGTGACCGAGACAAGATCACTCTGCTATCTTTTCAATTTTAAGGAGTCTGAAAAGAGATTAACTATGGACTTACAACCTTTTTCTAAGTTTAGTCCCCTTAGCCCAAAAAGTTATTAAATATAACTTAGGAGAACTCTCTCGGCTATACATGTCTCCCAAGTCATACCTTTTTCCTGGATAATATGTTCATCAAAAAAAGGGTTAAAGTTATGCCAAATATATATTCCTTCTGGACCAATTAACGAGTGTGAAAGGAACAAGGTCACTCAGTGATATTTTCATATTTAGGGAGTCTGAAAAGAGATTAACTATGGACTCCAAGGGGTTTCCTTTTTCGTAGATAATATGCAAGGATCAAAAAAGAGATAAACCACAACTAGGGAGAATGGCCCTTTTTCAAAAATTTAGTCCCTCAAACCTAAAAAAGGGTTAAAATTACGCTTGAGAATACTATCCTAGCAAACCAAAGCTCCTAGGGAATACGTTTATTCGTAAATTAACCATCCTGAACGAAAAGGGATAAACTACCACTAGATATATGTGCCTTCATATTTTAGTTTGACGAGCTTGAAGGGAAACAAGATTGCTCGGAAATCTTTTCAATTTTAGAGATTCTGAAAATGGTTTAAATAAGACTCCAGGGGGATTCTACTCTTAAGTAATCCAAATGAGATCGAAAAGAATAAATAAGCTCTCATTAGATGTTTCTTTCAAAGTTTAAGAGAGCTTGAAAGACAAAAAACCATGCTCTTAGGGAGTCCCTCAGGTATGAGCCATAAAAGATGAAGAAGAATGGGGATTCGACACAACATCATGGTGAAACTAAACAAGACTCCCATGTATATGAAGTACTTCGGCATGGGAACCACATGGAAACAAAGTCTCTAACTAATATTCCCATGGAAGGAAGGCTCTACCACATAATTTAAGATACACTGATCAACAAGGAAGGTTAGTGTCACAATTCAATGGGGTCGATCCTAAGGCCAAATAAACCAGGAAACAGATAATGAAAAAATGCAAGTAGGGAAAGATATAACCTATATGCCAATTTCGAGGTCAATATCTATTAGAATGGATCGATACGATGAAAAAATGTCAAATAAAAAATGTCTCCAAGATCTTGCATATAAGGCCAATAACACTAATCTAGAAGTTAATAAATCTAATATAGATAGAAACTTCAGAAAATAAGAGGTGCTACTGGATACAAAACTTGAAAACAACAAACTTGGACTGTACAATATGGTACAAGGCACCACACATATTTATGGCTCATGCATGGTAATGGTTCAGGTAGAGCCCACTGCTAGGATCTGACTAAGAGTATCTTTGATAGTCAACCTGGAAAGTCTCCCAAAAGAGAAGAAAACACAAACCACAATGTAAGTCTTCCCATGGTATAGAAACTGTAAATTAATAATGAATAATTTACACAAGATATACTCTGTATGCCTTAATGAATGCACACTAGAGGAGAATCAATGTGCCATAGTGGTGGTCTAGAGTGATTTGGAAACACACCAACAATTACGAGAGTGAACTACCACCTAGTCTAGTCTCTCAGGAAGTTATGGGAGTGAACGACGACCTAGCTGAGTTAACTAGTCAAGTAGTCTTCAATTAACTAACTAAACAGAGTGTAGTGAGGAGTAGATCAAGGAATCAGGGGTAATGCACCAGTCTGGTGATAATCCCAAGGCAAGTTCACATTAGCATGGTGATGATCCCAATGTTGCATGGTGATAAAACCAATGCAACATCTAGACTCAACTCAACCAGTCAAACTAAAGTGTCAACTGAAGAGAATATTCTCTCCTAAAAAATAGGAGTCTGGATAAATGACTAATAAACAAGGAAAAACCTTAGGAACAAGAAATCCTAGGTGTGTGTGAATTAACTCCAACACACCCCCTGAACATCACTATGGTGAAAATAAAGAATGGGTCCCGGCAACGAGGCCATATGAGGTACCAAAACACAAAAGATACACTGAAATAAAGTGAGGAAAGAGGGAATACCTCATGGGAAACCCCCTCCCCCCTCAAGGTACAACGTATGTAAAAAGAAGAACTACAGTTTCTAGGAAACTATGTCCTTCACTCCAACACAAATTCACAGAGAATGAAACTTCTGCTCAGTGAAGGTCTTGGTGAAGATGTCTGTCATCTGTTCTGCTGAAGGAAAAAACTGGAGGTCGTTGATCCCCTCATGTACTAAGTCCAAGATGTAGTGCATGTGGATTTATATGTGCTTTGTCCACTGCCTATGAACTGGATCTCTGCAAAACTTGAGAGTGCTCTGGTTGTCACACCAGATGACGATCGACCGATGAAACTGAATGCCCAACTCAGTGAGAAAATGTTGTAGCCACATAGCCTGAATGGTTATGTTAACTAACCCTATGTACTCTGCCTCAGATGAATATAGAGAAATGGAAACTTTCTTTTTGCTTGACCAATAGATAGGCCCGGAACCAAGACTAAGTGAGTAACCAGATGTGGAATTGCGATCAATGCTATCACCATCCTAGTCAGAATCAGTAAACCCGATGAGATCTAATGTAGAGTCTACTGCATAATGAATCCCAAAGGTGATCGTTCCCTGTACGTATCAAAGGATACGCTTTGCAGCCTTCCAATGTAGCTCATGTGACTCTTGCATGAACCTGGAAACTACACCAACTGCATAGGAGAGGTCTAGTATGGAGTGTGTGAGATACAATGATGCAGGAGCATTGTCAGCAAAGCCCACATGGAGGGACAACTCAACGCCATATCACACCTTTTTAAAATTAATTGGAATCTAAAAGATGGCATTTTTCTGTAGATCCACTTTGAACGAATGATTGAAGAAGAGCGAAATGCTCAGAAACTGAATGATCATGAGAGGTATGTGAGTTTCACTCTTAGTCTTGAATGTAATGGAGCTTGAGTAGTTGTTAGTTGTTACTTTGATAGAAGAGGTAGTCAGAGGGAACCCTAGGACCTTCTTGTATAGGTAGATGCATGACATGCCGAAATGAGGTGGCTGGAGGAGTATTTTTATTGAATAGGAGGTAGAATAGTTTTTTTTGAGAGAGGTGAGACTTTGTTACAGTCCAGCCTACACATATTGTAATTAGACATTCATATTAATAGAAAGAAAGCAGTTTTTCCCACATATGAACTTTCTGTGTGTTTATGTGTATCAAATTAATGTTATGTGTGTGTGTTTACGAATGTTGTAGATGCATGTTAGAATTGATCCACAAGGGATAGATAGACTTCGCTATCTATCTATGAGTTATAGAGTTGTTATGTATTCTTAGGCTGTGCAATGAGTGCACAACAAAATATTGGAGGTTCTATAGCTACCACAAAGAGTGTGCATCTGAACTCTATTGATTCAAAGAAGAAGGTGTCAAGAGGACACACCAGAGTAATAAAAAAACTCAAGAGAAACCTTAGATTTACTGAATACTCTGTAGAGTTCCGAAAGTGTGCGTTGAGAAAACGCAAGGAGTGTGTTATTGAACCTGAAAGAAATCAAGATTTCTGAGGAATACCTGTGCAAGGATTTCATCGGGCCAACACTTAGATAGAGTGTTAAAATAAGTCATTGGAAGACTTCATCGAGTGCAAGGAGTGCACCATAAGTAAAGTATTTTTACTTTACAAGCTCAAGGAGGGTGAGCGTCGGGTTGCCAGGAGGGCACCAGGGAAATATTCTAAGGAAGTGGAAGGGTCGAGATCCTTTGGAGATTTTATTCAGTTCGAAAGCTCAGAAGAGATAGAGCAAAGTGTGATTAGAGAAGGACTTATTCCAAGCCCCAAATATTAAGAGGGATAATGTCCTAAGAAGTGAAGGCATCCCAAGATAGCTAGATCACGGGAGAAGGTTCAAGGGCCAAAATCCTTGAACACTTATAAATTTTCCCAATTTTGGGAGAAAATGAAAGTTCAGGAGGAGTAACAACAACCATTGAATCGAGTTGCAAGGAGAGATCTGGACCGCTAGGTCCACGTCTAGACAGAAGAAGAACACAGAGGGGAAGAACAGATCCCAGTTGTTGGATCTGGGCACCGAGGATCAATAGTCGTCTAATACAGAGGTAAGTGCACGGGCCTTAAATCATTTGGAAGTGCACAAAAAAATGGACTTGCGAAGTCTCGAAGCCTGAAGTGCCGAAGTCATGCATAGCTGTTGATCGTGAAGGAGGTACATGCCAACTGATCGTGGACTCCGGGTGAAAGCACTCCAGGAGGAATGAGTGCATATGATTTTGAAACTCACGAAGCCCAAATAGACTAAGTAGCTAGGATCCATTGATCTAGGTGGATATCGGTGGCCACCCACCTTTTCCAACTGGCTCAAAAAAGTTTTTCTGACAATTTTGGCAATTTACTATTTTTAGTAGTTTTAACTTCTGAGGCCATTTTGAGGGCCTAAATGAAGATTTTTTTGAGATCGAGCTTCTTAGTGATAGCGAAAGGAATGATGAGCCCCCAAAATTAATCTCCTCAATGATACCTTTCCAATGGGCTATCATACGCCTAAAACATATATCGTATGCAAAAGTTACAACCCAAGGAAGTTGATGTACTAACTTACCCAGATGGGGCCCACATGACTTTTGGCGCTTCATCTCCTAGGGTTAGGTTTTTAGATGTCTAGGGTTTTTGACATTCCTGTTTATTGTAAAAAGGCATTCAGAGCCTAATTTTAATTATCTTCTTGTGAATGAGCGCAACCGTCACATCTCTTCTCAGAGATAAGCCGCCACCATTCCAACAAGCTTGTTTCCGCTGCATTTTACAGTTTTAGCTTATTTCCTTATTGAATAGAAAACCAGTTTTACTGTATCTCCATTATTTTGTGTTAAGCACCTATTAATAATATGTAATCATTTCATTCTTCTCATAAAATTCGAATTAGTGGTATCAGAGCAGTCTACTCCTTGTCGTCTTAATGCATGTCCCCAACGAGGTTGGAGTACAAAGAGTTGGGTCTTGAGCTTGTTTCTCTTGACGACAAAAGCTCTCGCACGCCCAAGAGACCTCTCATGGTAGGATAAAATAAATATGAAGGGATAGGAGATCCTTTCAAACTGTTGATTGATGAAGCCCTCACGCAACAAAGGAATGAGATGATGGATAGTTTTGCGCAAATCCTTTGGCGGCTACCAACATGCGACGCATCTTCTTCGGGCGGTGGCGCCACCCCCTTCAAGGTACAAATAAACTTCAATATTTGTATATTTGAAGGTTATATAGACACATATGTTGTAGAAAAGTGGTTGAATCTACTAGAAGTGTATTTTTCTATCCATAACTTTTTGAATAGAGAAAATATTACTTTTGCACTCCTCAAAGTCATTCCCCATGTCAAAGATTGGTGGGAAACTTTCTGTGAGCAAAAGGAAACAGAAGAACCCTCATTATTTACAGTCATGACCACCTGGGAATCCTTTAGAGATGCTATTAAGGAACAATACTACCCTGTCATAAGTGATGACGACTTGTATACCAAAAGGACCACACTGCGGCAAGAAAGAGACCAAGCAGTGCCAGATTTCACAAATATATTTCATACCTTGCACACCAAGTTGGGTATCAAATATTTAGAGCGACATTTTGTGCTCAAGTATCACAACTCTTTGCATAGATACATCGAGACCGAAATGGAATTTTTGGACATCTCATCCTTGGGCGCGACCTACCGATATGCCGTCAAAATTGAGCATAAGTTCAAACAAAAGACGTGGCAATTTGGGCCTGGGAACTCCTCACAACAAAAGCTAGGATAGGGAGGCTCCAACCCACAGAAAAAAGGACAGATAAAATTTGGAAAGTATCAGGACAACCAGTACAAGATGTAGGAAATGAAGGACACCAGAAAGACAAAGAAAGATACCAGGAAGTGGTGTGACTTCCATAAGAGCCCTTGGCATAAAACTACTGACTTCTACTAAAAATAGTCACTGGTGGCTGAAGTGAAAACCTTTGAATCAGATGCAGGTTTAGACTCTGAGCCAAAACCAGAAAGGGGAAGATGGATCATTGAAATGGAACCCAGTGCCACTGTTTCTACCACCAAGCTCCAACCTGGTGAACCAGGCGAGATAGAAGAAAGAGAACGCCTCTTCCATTCACAGATGTGGGTAAAAGGAACCCTGCTACACTTCAATGTGGATAAAACTAGCCATAAGAACCTCATCTTAACAAAATTCATCAAGTGGCTGGCCCTACCGACAACACCGTACCCACAACCCTACACCATTGTATGGATCCTCCAAGGAAGCGATCTCCGCGTCAGCCAACAGTGTCGACTGTCATACAACATCAAGCCCTTCAAAGACAAGGTATTGTGTGATGTTGCTACTCTCGAAGTTTGTGATTTTATTTTGGGACAACCTTATTTATGGAAACGTCATGCTGTATATGAGTCTAGGCCTCGTAGTGTTATTATTACTTTGAACAAGAAATTGTACAGGATACCCGAGGTAGTCCCACCTAGTGCTATTTCCTTGATCTCTGCTAAGCAATGTAGGAAGATCATCTCTCATATGGGGAAGTTTGTCTTCTTTTTGATTTTCTCTTAGAATAAGTGAAATATCAAAACCACATCCAGGGTCTTTGCGTCCAACCTCTCCACACAACAAAAGAAAGTAGATAAGGTCATGGAAGAATACTCAGATATATTCTCCTCACCTACCGGGGTACCTTTGCACTGCCAGGTCAAGCACCCCATCGATATGACCCCCGACCCACCACTACCCAATGGGCCAGTCTATCATTGCTCTCTGTTAGAGAATGAGGAGATCAAGAGACAGATCGAATAAATGATCCACAAGGGGCACATCCATCCCATCTCATCACCTTGCAAGAGCCCAATCGTGCTGGTACAAAAGAAAGATGGAACCTGGTGACTCTGCATTTGTTAAGCCCTAATATTGGCCCAATACCCCTTAATTGGGGCATATTATATTAGTAATGTTATTTTATTTATGTCGGCTTTAGGCCATTAGTTGTAATTTTACCTCCTAGTCTCCTATATATACCAAGGAGACATTTTCA